>QAPG01000102.1:0-129277 GCA_004366825.1 Colletotrichum spinosum | reverse complement strand
CCCCCCCCTAGACAGTGCCTGGCATCTGCATTTGTCTATGTTGCGATAAGACCACTGCATCTATACCCATCGAGACGAGGTCAAAGGCCCGAGGTGCTCTTCAATGCGCTCTATGCACCGACAAGGTCAGGTAGTTGCACAACGACGACTACACGCACGAGCCGCAAGGTACCCGCATCAGAGTGATGCGTACTGCAGAGGCCAATCTAGCAGCAAACTTTGAGCTCGATAGAGTGTTGGCCACCATCGATGACAACTTAAACCACCCCTCGCACATGAGCAAGTCGATGAGCAATTTCGCCCTTCGGATTTTGACATTCGTTATCTGTTGCTTGGGGGGCAGTATAGACGCCCTATGACTTTTGCAATTTCGAATCTTAAGTCGAACCAGAATCCATAACTCCCCGATGATGGGTGTCAGTCGTCCAAGGTTTGGCGACGTTGACACACGCATGCCAGCAGCGCTAACCTGGCTCTCCTTTGGTATTGGTCATATCCTTCTGCAGAACTAGAGATCCGAACTATAAGCTTCGACAGATCAGTAACCGTTATTGCAAGCATAAGAAACCTTGCACCTCTTCCTGTCATTCGGGTCGTAGTCGCTTCGTATGCTCGGATTCCGTCGAACTCGTAGGGCGGTTCAGAGGTACGACTTGCTGGATGTCAATTTCCGACCCGTGGTTGTTCAATTGCACCACGGAAAATCATTGACACAACCACCCGCCGAAGCCTCGAAGAAAGTAATTGTTAGCCCACCTCAACCCATCTCATCAAAGTATCTGTATCGACAAATAGCTACCATACCCAGCTTGGACTCCAGCGGAGTTCCGTGATGGCATTTGGAGCGTCGTAATACTATATAGCCAGGCATGGGGGCAAAGGATGGCATTGTATGTGTTGGTTCTAGGGCAGGTCTTGTCGTCTCGTCAAAGAAACATCATTGATTCAAGGCAAAATGCGCTTCTCCTACACGCTGTTTCTCATGGCAGTGCCGGCTATGGCTGCCCCTATAGTGAAAATCCCCATTCCATACACCCCAGATAGGCCATCTACTTTGGCACCTCAGGGTGTCGAGGCCGTCACCGTGTCACTGCCAGGCCACATCAAGGCACCCATGGCCATCAGCCCAAACGCCATCGGCCAGGACAATCCTTCCCCTGACCTGACCCTTCCCAGCGAAACTCCCCCTGATAATCTCTCAAAATCAGAGGACGGCAAAGGCCCCAGAAAGTCGTCGCGAAAAGCTTCGCGCTTCCGTACTATCGTCGCGCGGTACGACGCAGCGGCCCACGAAGCCAACGTCAAACGTGCCAACGACAGAAAAGCAGCGCACGACGCCAATGTCAAAAAATACAACGACAACCAGGCTTTCCACGCCTCTCGTGTGGGAAAGTGGAATTACACGTGGGGTCATTACGCTGTTACCAGAAAACCTGGCGATCCCGTGGCGCCGGGGACGCCGGGCACAGGAGGTGGGCATCACATCCAGAGTTGTCCGCCGGGCGGGGATTATTCAAAATGCGTCAAGAAGCCACCGCGAAAGTGACGTTGACGGACTGTGCGGGAATGTGGAAGAACTTTGACTTGGTCGCAGATGGGGTTTGATGTCAAAATTCTATCTGAACCAGTATTACATCGGCTTGTAACACTCGTTTGAGCAGATAACGCACAAGAATGCAATCTCCAACCACTTCTTCTTCCCTGCTATTACGTTCTTCATAGCAGCAGAGCTCCTACAACTTCGGCAAGCACTCTTAAAATGGAAAGCTTACTGCCGACAGATGAAGCGCCCCTGGAATAGAGACAATTGAACCTCTGGTCGTCTACGGAAGCAAGCAGAAACATCGGTCTCCGCTGCCTGGTTTTTCTCATCCAATTCTGCATGAGAACAATCCCCTTGGGCGCGAGAAAAAGCAAAGTAGGAAGACAAAGAAGACAGATAGCCTCCTCATAAAACTTGCATCGCACGAATACCCGGTCATCACCCCCAGGACCCGAGACTGGCTCGAGCAGCCGGGCGCGTTTGATAGCAACAACTGGCAAAACAGTATCCTTCAACCGGTGATGAGCGTCATCTTATAGAGGCGACAGGCAGAACTGCTTTGGGCTTACGCCATGTGTCAGGGCTGAGAATAATTGCAGCTAACCGAAGACGACCTCAAATGTACTGTAAGTGACAGTCTTGCCTGTTTCACGACCAAACTAACGTCTCGGTCCAAGTGCCTCACTTCCGACTTACAGCGACTCACTGTTTGCTAATGAGCTAGCTTACAGGACCTAGACACAGATAGTACACCCACCGTGTCCGCTGAAGTGATATAGAGTCTAAAATACATTGAGACGTTTTAGACGTAGAAGTCAAGCAGGTGTGCTGTGCCCGATACCCATGGCAAGGGGCTCAAAGCCAAAAGGCACCATGCTCGGGCTACTTTAGTCGAACTACGACAATGGATTCATAAGGCCAAGAATCATGCATGAATAGGCAATTTGATACAACGAGGAACTCGTATGTTATTTCTATCTCGTGAGATATTCGCGTCAGTATCACATTGAGTGTGGTGTTAAAACTGCTCTTTGAAGGAAGCTGTCGGCGAGTCGACTTCACCGGTGTCGGGTGCGGAAGCCTTGAAATTGTTGAACCGAATGCGCTAATTCTAGGTCTGCTGAAATCGGAGGTCTTCGAAATAGAGCAAATGATTACTGCAGCATCCATTGACAATTTCCACGTCGGCCGTAGTAGGGTCGACGGGTAGAAGTTGCTGCAACTCCTGGTCCCGGGTGTAGTCATAAGTCTTCCAAGGCTGCTTCGTCCAATCTCCACTTCTTATAAGATCTTTTGTGAAGCCAGAAGTCCAAGGAAAGCCAGTCTCAGTGACTTGGCTCCGCGATCTGTCTGATAAACCATGCAGGAGCCATACCCAAGACCCTTCGCAAGCGATGGGGTGCTTCTTTGCTCTCCTCATGAGCAGGATGCAGCGCTCCATATCCCCCGACCATGACCTGGGGCACTTTCCAGCGGAATGCTCTCTGGTGTTGCATAAGGGGCATCCGTCTATGAACCCAGTGTCGTCTGGCCAGATGCAGTCTGCTAGACCGTGACCCTTCTCGCCACAATTTCCGCAGATCACTTCGGAATTATCGACATCACGTCTCATCCAATCCTGACCTTTCATCTTAACGTGCGATGCTCGTGGTGGCTCCTTCTTGGAGTCTTGATTTCGAAAGAAGGGAGGCGTGATCAGATCTGACTTTCCGTGGAAGGCCGGTGAATTCTGTTTCTCGGCCAAGTTGCGCCCAGAGTGTGATGGAAGGATCGCACCTAGGAAGCGCGGAAGCACAAGCTGGTGGTCGTGTAACTTTGATGCTTTGGGCGGCGACGGAGCGAAGTTATCGCCAAGGCTATTCAGCTTTTGATTCGGCGACTTTTCAGGAATATTGGAGTCGGCAGGGCTAGCACATTGGGCTAGAGGGACCAGTGGAGGTGGTGGGAGGCTGAGTAGCGACACTGCTCCAGCAAAAAGTTCCAATGGCTCTTTGACCACGGGTCGATGTTTGTCTGCAGTGTGCTTATGACCATTGGTGAAATGCTCACTCGCTGTGGGTTGTGCGGTGTCGTGACTGCTGCCTGCCTTAGGAAAAGCAGGCTCGTCGGTTTCGGTGTTGGACGGCTCGTTGCTGTGATGAATGATGGGTGGGAAAATCTTCCTCTCGACTTTGATGATGCCGCTGAGAAGGAGTTCTCCATCGCCAGCCTCCATGTTTGCGCGGGCGACCCGCTTGATCTTCTCCATCATGGCATCGACCTGAGCGTCCGAACCATGGAAAAGAAAAGTATTTTCCGAGTACATGTTGACAACTGCCGACTGCTGCAAGGCATCACTAATGGTAATGCTGATATCATCAGGATTGCTGTACTGTTGGCCTGAAGAGGACCGAAAACAGCATTCTCTGTAGTGAGACGGCGCACTGGCTGCTCGCAGGCGCCTCCGGCTCTCGGGGACACAACGGTTCTGGCACGCTTGGACGAGGCCAGGCTCGACGAGGTCGAAAGGCGCCTCTTTTTTTTGACTTGATTCGGGGGGCTCTTGTGCCTCAGAGGTGGTCGCTTGTGCCAAAGGAGTAGCTGAGGTCTGGTCAGGGTCCTGCCTCGCGGCAGGAATGAGTGAATCACACATCCTGATAGCAAGATGGCAAGTTAGATACCTCGAAATCAAGCAACAGGCTTGTAACTGGAACCATACCTGTCTCTAGAGAGATTATGGTGTCTCGGAAAGTTCCCGTGTTCGTGGTTGAGACATGAGTGACGGGAGTCATGCAAGGTGAGAGGGAGAGTAGGTAGGAGATGGAACAAAGCTGGCGAATTGCTCCTCTTGTTTCCTTGCCTGGGACGTAAATGGAAGGTATATACCTAGGGTACCCCAAGTAGTTTTACATAGGCAGGTGGACGGGTACCTAGCTAGGACGCCTACCTTTAGGTAGGTAGGTAGGTAGGTAGAGGGATTTTGACGGGCTCGGCTTCCGCAGGGTTGGCTCCCGCATAACCGACCGCTCCTGCTCAATACATTGAGATAGGTTGGTGGCAAACACCGCGTCACTGGCCTTCGCCCCAGGAACTTGGTCATCAGCTTGGTCGTATCGGGGAGCCTCGACGGTAAGCACTATACAAAACACAATAAAGATAACATCTAACACTGCTACTGATATGTAACTCGTGTTTCTCAGCGCCGCTAGTCTTCCGGGTCAAATAACACAATGCAAGCGAACACAGCATTCTCGCGATGACGCCCGTTTTTTCCCGAAGAGACATGAGACGACGTTTATTTATCTGCTGAGCTCCGTCTTTATGTCAGCGACATTTCTTGCTACGGATTACTTATCGTAGCATCACAATAAGCGATATAATGTCTTAAATCTACCTGGTTCGTTGAACATATTTTCGATATCCCCTCCTGGTGTTGTTCAGCGTTGACCTTTGGTGATTTCTTCCGGCAAGGGCAAGGCTATAATATTTTTGAACTGGAAATCCCACGTGTGTCAATTCAATGACTCCTTTTCTTGGGAATTGTTTCACTGTCCAGCCCGTAGGTAAGGTAGGCGAGGTACACATATGTGGACCTGGCGCATGTACGTCTGGGCGACCGGGCCCACCCTTGCCCCGGATCTGCGTTGATCCCCGTAATGCAGCTTACATAAACAGTCGCAGTTTAAGTCGACGCATCTTGTTCTTCACCATAGCAATGTTCAAAGCATGGAGCTTGGCAATGGTTATGATGTTATCCATGCGTCTCTATCCCCATTGTGTGGATGAAGATCTTTGAGCCACGTATAGATGCGGAAAGGAGCAAAGGAATAAGAATCAGTGTTGACAAGCCTTGGTCCCTGGTTTGCAGTTTGGCAGCCTAGCACCTAATGTAGGTCGGTTGTAGGTAGTGTTGCACCCTTTGAGAAGCCCTCCACAGTGATTTCTAGCATTTTCACATAACCCATCTAGATATTTCAAGCTATGTATCGACTTTGGCGACACAATCATTCCGAGGGTGCCCCACCCACACCGTGACCAGAAAAACAAAGCCCTCTCTTCCCACGCGTTCTTTGATCTGCATATTCTTCCGCCGCACACCGTCACAATATTTTACTCCTTCCCTCTGTCTTAACCAAGTAACAGGCACCGATAAGGACAAAAGTACCATGGCAAGGCGCAAAAGATCCAACAGAAGGAAGTTTGCCGACTATGCCCACGATAGGGCAGACAGCCGTAGCTCCAGAGCTACGCAGGATGTAAATGTCTTCCTTTTTTTCACTGGCAATTGAATGAAGATACTGAAACCTGGATCGAGCAGCGTTACTTCTCAAGACCTTTGTCTCCTCAGCGTGGGCGAGATCCCTATCGGTCAGATACAGTCCGAGGCAGCGACGCTGATTCCAGATACTACCAAACTCGGCTTGGCGAGCCCAGCATCGATTACGACGTCCAACGCGACTATGATCGACATGGTTATGGTTCCAACTACAACAACATGTCTCGCGACACCAGAAGAGTAGACGACGCCCAGCGCGACCTGAGCCCGAACGATGCCAACATGAGGCCGCGGCTTCGATTGGTACACGTTTCAAGCGCAGGGCTCCCGATCTATGAGGATGAGGCCACTGGAGAAGTTGTACTTCCGCGCGGTACTGGTAGCCACGCACCTGTAGGTTTTTCAAACCCTCTGTCCTCCAGCAACCCTCACTCACTCGCAACACCCAACCAGTGCAGCAGCCGACCCGATGAAAGGCTTGGCTACGAGTCTCCACGACGCGACAGATACATGGAGCAGCAAGCTTTTCCGCGCGACATCGACGACGGCGGCAGAGAACATTTCACAGATCCTTGGGATGCCGACAGACGCCAAAGTCGCTACGGTCGTTCGAGGCCGTCGCTGAGCCCCGACCGTTCGCCACGGAGACGTGAGGATGGGTTTCGAACTCGAGGCTACAGTCCCCGACGTCGCTCCAGATCGCCCGATCGAAGCCATAAGTCGAGAGACTACCGTGAGAGGACGCCAGTAGGTCGACACTCTGCTCAGTCACCGCGGCGCGATGGTCGTAGCAACAGTCGCCAGCCACAAGACACCGTCTATGATCGCTATTCCACACGAGATGGACAGCAGAGCAGGCGCTCTGTCTCGCCGCGAAGGGGCAGTAGGACCCAATCCGACAGCCGCAGCAGCGACTTCATGCCTCAAGATCGCAGCACCCACGTCCGACAACACATTTCGATTCCCCATAACGATCGCCAGAACGCCACTGACTCTGGCAGCCGTCAGCAAGACAAGCTAAAGATGACCGGGGGTGTCAAGCTACCCCTTGGGATGGTCAATACCAGAATCTTCAGCGACAACCGATTCGAGGGGGTCACCTGTTGTAACTGCGGCCAACTCGGGCACTCACTTGGAGACTGCGCGTTTCCCGATGCCTCCGGTTCCATTTTTGGATGTCCTGTGTGCAACAGCCGCAATCACAGCTTCGACGATTGCCCGGTACAGTTGAGCGGCGGGCAGAAAGTCCTCCTAATGCTCACAAGACGCGGCAACAAACCAGCTATCAAGTCTCGTGTTTCTTGGTATCAGCGATACGAGTGGGCCATCAGCAACGGTCACATGAGGCTCCTCAAGGGACCCCTCCCTTGGACGAAGAAGTTTACACTCGCATTAATGGATCAACCCGGTGACATGCAGCCGTGGATTCGTCATGAATACGGCCTGAACGATAACGGGAGGCTTCCAAAAGACCCAAAGACTGAGGGCAAGACGCCGGCAGATATCCTCGACATGAAAGAAAAGCTGTACGACGAGGTGCATCCGCCCATGGCTCGGGACCATGCCCAGCGGCAGACTATCGCAGGACCCATGGACATATTCAAGCCGCTGACAGAGAGCCTTTTTGAAAGCCAGAGCGCCAACACCCTTCCGGCCAACACCAAGGAAGACCGTGGTAAAAAGTGACGATTTCAAGGCGAGAGAAACGTCCAGTACGCTGCGCTTGAGATGAACGGAGTGACAGGCATGCACATTGGGATAAGTGGAGTGTGTTGAATAGAAGCTGAGGGCCTCGGGACGAAGGCGATGGGCAGAATTTGTAGTGATAAAGCGCGCGCGCGCATGTAACAGATTAATGTAGGACAAGACCGTTGCACAGTCAGCTGTGACCTCCAATGTTCTTGAAGCAAATGTGCCTCTGGTAGACGCGTCGCGTTTTGGTGAACGGGCAGTTGATGGCATTCCCCCTCGCCGGCGCTCTTTTTTCGACCGAGAACAACCGTTGGAACAGAATCACAGTTTGCGAAGAAGTATCAATGATATCTAACTTTAGCGACTGTTGTTCTCGCGTGTCTGAGGCCTTGGGGTGGCAGTCACTTCCCCAATCTTTCCTGATGTTCCACGCCAGTCAGTGGCCGATATCTATCGTCGAATACAGATCCAACTATCTGTCGCTGTATGTGACGGTCTTATGAAAACCAGCGTGCGTCGTTCCAGTTTGAGACGGCCACCTGTCGATTTGCCGTTGAGCTCCTGCTTCGCTTCGAGCACCTACCTTACCGTGCAACTATCCTTTCAGGAATGCGCGAGGGAAGGAGACTTGTTGCCTTAATTTCCTTATTACATACACCACGAGTCAATTTGAGAGCCAATCAGAAGACGTAGGTCTAGAAAACATTTCGTTATTCCCAACCGGCAAGTCTTTCAGCGTCGCACCTTCCATCGTCTTCTCGGCTTCGCATACCTGCGCTCGACGTTCCATCCCGTGCCCACCGTCACTCCTCATCGCAGATCGCCTACTGCCAAGTTCTGAAATTTTGGTCCTCGCAAGACAAGTCGTAGGTATCAGCCGACACATGCACGTACTTTGCTATCATCTCACTGACTTGAAACAGCATCAAGATGTCGCCAGCGCCCGATTCGGGCCAGAAAGAACGAGCTCCTCCGAGCGAACCCCACGAGGCATCAACAACCGATTCTGGAAAGGCCTCGGTTGGCATCAAGAGAAGATCTTCCGCTTTCGACGCTCCCCAAGTCTCTGCCGAGAAGCGTCTGAAAGCAGCCTCGCCCGCAGGCCCAACGACAGCTCAACGACTTTCCAGCACTGCCAGTGGTATTCTTGAGGCCAAAAAAAAACCAGAAGCCAGTATTCGGTCATCTCGATGTTGTCATGAGCGATGACCCCGACGGCATCGAGATTCGTAACAGCACAACCAAGTCCGCCGTTGTCGACGTCATCTCGGACCATACCTTCGCATGCAGTGGTCCCTGTGCACAGGTAGACGCCATGATTGCTAAGATGATGAAGCTCATCGACTGCGATCTGGAATTGACATTCTCTGCCGTCGTCAAGATTGGGTACAAGGATGATACGACATCGTCCTCGACTTCTGCCCCCGTGAGTACAAGTGGGCAAGACCCAACGAAGGCTCGCCCTATGTGTCAAGAGTCGAACGCTGTCGTCCGTCCAAATACCAAGACCGTTCCTCGAGACAAAAAGCAGCCAACTGGGCTACAACAGGATTCCAAGCTCGAGAGTCCAGGGCCAATCACCTCTGGGAACCCAGGTACATGCGCTCAGACTTCTGAGTTGCCACGCAAAGTGCCCTCTTCGAAGCAGCTGTCATTATTCTCACAGCAGCGGCACCAACTGTCTAAAAATGCACAGAGTGCAGTTCCACTCAAAAGTCCTGTGATGAATCTGGTCCCCATCTCTCAAAATTCGTCAGAGTCCTTTCGCCGCCCGTCAACGAGCTCAGAAGTGCCGCGACTGCCCGAAGCACAGTTCCTTCGCCCGGCCCGAGCAATATCACTCCCAAAAGTCTTCCTCCATCCGAGTGTTCTTCCGTGTCGCTGCCGACACGCAATACTCATCTATTTCAACCCCTAGCTCTGAGTGGGCAGCCTGGCAATGAAATCCGAGAATCCAAGGGTCCACGCGAAGAACGACAATCCAGATTTCAAGAGCCGGCCGCTGAGTGCCTCTCCAATGTCCCTAACGGAGTCAATAAGCCTGCTCTTCCCACATGGCCTGCTCGCCCGCAATACTGGTCTTGTTCAAAGTCAAGCCCGCCCTGAGTACCCACAGCGCTCCGAAATCAGTCGAACCTCTTCCATCATGGCCGCACCCGAGAGCTTGGGGCCCAATCAATCACCCTTGGGAAATGCAAACAAGAAGGGGTTAACGTGAACGCAGACATTTTCTGCGGAAATTGCGCCATGAAAGGTCATACCTTACTGGACTGCACATGGCCCAGCGGCAATGGCGTCATCTTCGGATGTGGCGCATGCAATACCACCGACCACATCATGGACACGTGTAAGAGAAAGTATTCTCATTACGAAAGATGCCATATTCTTATTTTCAAGAGGGCCAGAAAAGCCCCTCTCTGCACCGGCTTTTCTTGGAGAAAACTTGTTGATGACGCCGTCAGGATGAAATGGGATGACGTCCTGAAGGCTGGGATTTCCTTTGACAACTGCCTATGTCAGATCTCGGAATATTTTCGGACAGTATTGGCTGGAATATGACTACAGCAGAGACGAGGCTAGACAGAAGATGTTGCCCTGCGACCCTGCGACGGCTAACCTTGATCTGGTCTTGAAGAACAACGACCTTTTCAACGAGACTTTTGACGAGAGACTTGAAACTGGTCTGCTATAGTGGCAAGCATTCGTTCATGGAGCAACATGGTCCAGAGATACTAGGGCTCGAGGCAATGTCATGTACATTTCACGGCGTCGTGGACAGCAGTATGTGGGAACGTCTGCTATGAAGTGCCTCTAGGCAGTTGTTTTGATAATGGGCTAGGTCGAAGAAGTAATTGATGAGTTTCGCTGTACGTTTTCGCAACTTTGGATTCCTCGTATTTGATGCTTTCACCTGGTATACATGTCATGCCATGCATTCTTCGGATCTCTTGCATCTATCTAAACAGCTCTCCTCATAGAAGTATGACCAGAACTACACGAGAAACCTGGCGGATTACAATGCAAGAAGCTTTACCTCGTTTACACGCTACACCTCTTGATCATTTTCACGACCTTCCGATTTAGCAGCACTTGGCAGAACAGAGCGAGTCCCAGTAGATTTCGGAGCTGTGCCGAACGACTCGAGACGGTGTTCTCTTCCAATGAGTATGGTAAAGAGCTCGAAACTGCCATCAAAAGATTAGTAACCAAGACGGAAGCCCGGACACCATGGGCTGAGCTTCGGCAATGAACCCGCTTGTGGAGGTACCCTAGAATCGGTTCCGCGTAAGAGGAATATGCTTGAGGAATTCTGTCGCATTGTACTTGACTAATAAGACGTGAAGTAATTCCTGCTATCATGTGCTTCTCATAACACTTCAATAACGTACCCTTTGAATGACTCAGCAGTTCACATATCCGGGGCATTTCCAAGTTCTGACGGAGAACGGGATTGCGGTGCAGATAACACGGTTTGGCACATCTCGGACCGGAATTGGGCATCCGATACTTGGTCCTCAAATGCATAGTTAGCTCTCAAGAGGAAGCCTGTGGAATGAAACAACAGGCAAGCTGGCAGGCAGGGCCGAGCGAAGAAGGGTTGCACATTCTGGTTGAGCCTTCCTGCCTGACCTTTCCACCTACCGACATTCCGCTTTATGGGTTGTACCCGAGGTCCCCCATATACCGCGTCAACTTCCGTCCCTCTTCATCTTCATCAAACTGCCAGTCTCCCATCCATCCAACATCCCGTCATTTCGGTTTCTTCCTCATCAATAGCATATCGTTGCTCAGTCTCAATATTGGAATCACGGGTTATATCAAAATGTCGAGAAATATGAACCCAGCCGCGCCGCCGTTCGGCCCTGCAACAAGCCTCAGCGCCCCGGCATCAAACATTCAGGAGGATTCGGTATCACAAAACGGCTTACAGGTAGGCCTTGCTGGCTGTTCAAGTCAGTCTGAATGGAGATGATAACGTACGGGACAGCTTTCCACGGCATCTCAGCCAACACTGAATGGCCTCCTCAACGTCTCAGTTGGGGATCATCCTGCCGGCTTGCGGACAACCAACACTCGGCTGAACGAATCAGCGCTCTTCAATAGACTTTCACACGAAAGGTTTGTGTGCCAAGGTCCTTGGCCTGAAGCCTTGAAAAGGATTACCGCGATCATGAAGTGTGCCGAGACCACCATTGGCAACTTCGACAGTAGCTACGTTTTCGCTGCTGTTGTGACGGTTGGGCCTCCAGGTAGCTTGATGTTCTTGCGGGCCTTCAGACCTAATCCAAGGTCCAATCAAACCAACGCCTGTACCACTTGCGCAAGTCGCACAACCTCTGAAACGAATTTCCAGGCAAGCCCCAAGAACCACAACGTCGCCAGTCATGTGGCAGGTTCTGATATCGCCAAGGCCAGGATTGAGGTACTTGAAAAGGAGGTGGAAAAGCTTGGTCGCCAAAACGCGGAGTTGATCCAAGCAATCCAACAGCATGATCGTCCCATCGCTCGAGGTTCGCAATACGATAACAGACAGAGGCCGGATGCCCCCGTTCAAGCGCAAACTGCACAAATGGGACCGCTTCCACGAAGTGACAGCACCTCTCGTAAGCGGGCCCGCATAGTTTCATCGCCTCCAGTGACTGTCATTCAGAGTGAGTGGCAGAAGCGCGCGGCTATCGTGGCAAGTCGCATCAAAAGCTTTGAAGTCCTTGACATAAGCCCTTCCCCGAATGGCCAATTCCTTCAACGATGTTTCGATATGATTTGCTACCAGGCCATTGATGACAAAAGATGGCAGCGCCTCAAGGTCCTGAGAGATGGAGCTCAGCTGGAAGGGATTTACTGCCTATTGCAGACGGTTCTAGACATCGAATGCACGGTGCCCACGGCACTCACCCCTTCGTTACCGTGGTGCACAGCACATAACCCCATGAACACGGGGGACTGTTGGCTGGCAAAATGCACTGCTGATGGTGGAAGGAAGGTTTTCATGTGGTCCGACCCTCGCCAAGTCGTACAAGCACAAAGTAACTAGCGTCGAAGCGCCAAACTGGAATGAATTTTTATGCATTGCGCTCGTTCAGTGAGTGCATGACTGTGGTTCAGGCGTGCTAAATCACTGTAGGTATTTCTAACAAAACTGAATCACCAAAAAGGCCATCACCCAACCAATAGGCCCGATCTCCACATAAAACAATAACTGTCAACTTCTCACCTACAGGGGAGCATCTATTTTTACCTCGTCGGCGGCCAGGAGCCCCCGTCCCTGACGGTCTTCATAGCCTTCTCCAAGAGGAAGTCGATGACTTCCACCGTGATAGTGTTTAGATGTCTGGTCCAAGTCGACCAGTTTCGATTCTCGCGACGTATGGTGCGAGTCCTTGCAGCTTCTTCCTCCATCCACGGTTTAGGCTCGCCTAGAATCTGATTTGAGATAGACAACCCACGGAGAGGGACCTGTCGATTTGCTTGGTCGTTTTCGGTGTGATGGTACTTCAAGGAAAGAGCAGCGACTAACAGATCGCCTCTATACTCGCTTCAAAAGCCGATGTCCATCTTCAACTCTGTAGTCGTGAGCTTTCGTACACGTAGGTATTGTATGTGCTCTATCCAAAACGCCCAACCCCGCTTGTTTCAATCCTGAACATCGAATCTTCTCCCGCTTTCAACGCCCTCGATCATGTAGTTAGTCGAGTGAACGTCGGTCCAAACCCGAGAACATCCGAACGCTGCTTGTCAAACCTACTGATTTGCACGTATTCCTCAAACTCCTCAACTGAGCTTGCAAACCTCAAAAACATCGATAAATCTCGCGCGAGCTCAGATGGCAACATCGTCGGAAGCACCGGGGAGCTCTTGAACGGCATCCCACCCGACCTTGGTCAGGTTCTCCGCCCGGATAACTTGACCATCGTCATCCTGAACGAAACTCAGGCTCTGGTAGAAAGCAAAGAACCCGTCCCGGTCGTTGATGGCCGCCTGTGCGTGGAGCAAGCTCATGTGAATCAAGTCGCGCTTGTTCGTACACATGGCTATCCGCCTCGCCCTCGCCAAGACGACGGTGTCGGTCCCTTGGATGTTCTTGCAAAATACGAGGTTCTTCATCCAGGAGAATGCCATGATGTGGTTGATCGCGGCGTCTTCCTCCACGCTGATGTAGGGCAACGGCTCAGGGGTGGGACCGAGGCCAAAACAGGGCAGGATGGCGTCCACCAGCAGCTTGACGGCCTCTGCTAGGCGCATGTCGATGTGTACTCCCGTGCGCCTGCCAACAGCTCGTACTTTTCCCAGGCTAATCTCGTTGAGCGCTTCAGGGTCCTCAAAGTTGCCCGTTGCGACGCGAACGGCGTCCCAGACGCCGAGGTTCAACCATGCTGCGCCGCGGTAGAAGCGCGCCTTGGCCGGTCCGGTGCAGATGCGTTCGAGCTGGCGATGTCTACGCATGCCACCGGCGTAAACCGGCCTTGTGCCGCTGAACCGCAGCAGGCCGGCAGAACCTGGTTCCGGGATGAGCGTGGCGGCCATGACGGCGGCCAGGCCGATGACGACGCGCTTGACGGCCTCCGAATGCTGCGCGGCCGCGTCGTCGTGGAGTTTCGCCAGCATGCATGCCACCTCAAAGGGAAGCGGGATGTTGAGCCGTTGGCCGACGGCAAAGAAGACGCCAATCTTCCTCGCCCAGTGGTCCGGGACGACGAAGCTCGTGCCGAAGCTGACGGTTCCGTGCCGAATGCAGTCAAGCCTCAGAAGCGTGCGCACAGCGGCCCAGATCTGAGGTGTATGTAGCGATATATCCGTCAGGTGGTGCACGGCGACATTCGGAAACTCGAGCGCGATCCGATATATGAACTCGCAAGCCGACGTCGAAGTGCTACTCGCGCGAGGAAAGCCGCGGGCCGCATTCATGAACGCGTCGACGTCGAAGTTGGAGTGAATTTTGGCTCTCTTGAAATTCGACTTGTAACACAGCGCCGCCTGACGCAATATGGCTGCCTGCGACAGCTTGGCTTCGTGATCCACCACCATCATCTCGTCGTAGGGAACCGGTGCGGGCCCAGTGTTGGACAGGATGACATGCTTAACCCCAAGCCACGAAAGACCAGCAGCGGTTTCGGCCATGCAAGGGTTGACCAGGATAAACCGGTTCTTTCTATCGCCTTTGCCGTACGAGTCGACTTCTGGAAGTGTTCGGGCGAGCGTTGCACGGTTGTAGAGGTGGAAAATGTGCCATGATCCGGCGCGGGACGCCAGCTCGGCCAAGATAGCCGGGGTGAGGCTGAGGAAGCACACAATCGTCCGGTCGGAATCTTTTCCTGCAGCGACATCGTCCATCAACTGGCCGATGTAGTGGGCGGGAGGTTGTTTGCACTGGACAAGCTGACCACAACTGAAACGGAGCTTGTCGACGTGGAGACTCATGCTCGGTCCGTCGCCGATCTGAACCACGGGCCAGGAGAACCTGTCGCAGATGTATTGCGACGGAAAGTTGGTGGAGACGAGGATGAAAAGGTTGAATACCCAGCTTGGGTCGCCGATTTTGTTATCGATGAGCTTTATGAGCTTTGTCTCGAAAATTTCCGTGTCGACAGTGCGGTGATTGTCGAGTTTCATCACCATTGTCACACCTCCCTGTCTGAGCTGCGTCGAAATGAGATCCCAGCTCTGAAGCATCTCTGCTGTGGTCTTCATCTCGTAAGAATGTGGAATGGTTTGGAGCTGATGGCATTCTACCAGTGAGGGTGTGACAAGAAAGCCTTTCATCTTGAGCTTGTGGTTGTGTGCAAGGATTCCGTTGGCAAACCTCATGGTCTTTCCGCCACTTGATTGACTGTATACACTGTAGTATTGGAAACCATCTCTTCTCTCAATTTCGTCGCGTATGAGTTGGACTGGTAGTGTCCAATCAACCCACACTCGTTGTTCTGGCTCTTGGTGTGGATTGCGGGATAGGTGGTTGCTGCTTCGGCTGGTATTGTACCCCGTCATTCTGGGATGAGATTCTAAGACGGAACGTATATTTGAGATAATTCCGGATAATTTAGAGCTGCAGGTACAACTTGAAAATGCGAGTCTGTCGGAGTTGTTGGGTCTGATTTCTCATTCCCCCTCTGTGGCCTCCATCCTTCTTATCTTGTATTCCAAATGAACAATGCCTTGTATAATATCTTGCTTTCTTCATCGCTGTTCGATCGACTGTAGCCTCCTTTCGCTTTCCAACGTCTTTGTAATCCCATTGTCGGTGTCACGCCTGTCCTCGCTCAACCTACCTCCAGCATCTCGCGTGCAACATCTTCAGCCGGAACTGTCGCAGCCCTGGGGCATCTGCAACATGTAAACTTTCGATCAATAACATCCCTGATATTATTTCATGTAAAGTGACATTTTGTCAGAATTCGTAAAGGGTCTCTTTTCTTGCTTGCCTGGCCAGCTAACTGCGGCCACTGGCGAAGTACGTTCCGGTACTACCAACCCATATGTCATCAATCACTGGGACGTTCGAGAAGTTCCAACACGCTCAAATGCCTTCGCAAGTCGTAAATGCGGGTTAAAGATGTCGATATACCTGATATACTGCTGCAAAGAACGACAATCGTGCGAAGAAGATTGTGATCCAGCGGGATCGAACCAGCCACCTCAACTCAGGAGGTAGACGGAGCATGACCTTTATCCCTTCCCGCCCACGGCTCTGTATGAGAGGTATGGAATGTCTATTGGATGACTGGGCTTTCTCTGCGATTTTGGACCTTTTCCTCAGAACCCGGTGGTTTGCATGAACTGCAATTTCAAATAGTTCGCAGTCCCACAAGATATGCTTCGTGGGCGACTGTCTAGTTATCCTAGCCTCTCTCAAATAAGTCCGTGACGAAGTACAAGTTCCAAAGGATTCGTTTGACTGAGTAGAGAAGCCGACGGGCATCGCGTCCTGCATTGGCTACAGCAATAGTCTGGGCATTCGAAGTAGACCAACTGCCGGCTGGATCGATCTCATTTCAATGGTTTTCACTGCGATGGCCAGTCTGTGAAACCCTCAGCGCTTCTCACAGGTTCTTATAGATATTTATCTACTACCTTAGATAAAGTCGGCATGGAACCAACCGCCCTCTACTCAGCGCCCCTCGCGGCGGCGATAGGCACCATAGGGTGGACGATTCAGGACAGAGGATACAGTATCAAACTTCAAAGTCAGATACGCGAAATTTCTGGTCTTCAAATAGCTTCAATCGTCATTTCTCTGCTGGAAATTCTCGAGGGTTCGCCAGCCTGAGTGGCGTCAGGACCGTACGTTACGTCCAAAGACCACGTGCAACCGCGTCACACGAAAAGCCGCTCAACCGGCCTAACTCCCTTCATGGCGACGCATTTGAGGCGCCGACAATTGGAAAAGAATAATTCTCACAGTTCTGACATAAATATACCTAGTTAAGCTTGCTTCCTTAGATATCTGCCGTAAATAACCATGGACAAGTAGTGGAAAAAGGGTGAAAGAAGTTGGGATCACAATGGTGATCTAGCAGGATCGCACCGGCTACCTCATATCATTGGTAGAACCAGGCATAGCCGCTAAGCCATGCCGTTCCGTTTCGTTACTGAGTTATCCCTTCTACTCAATAAGTCGGTAGTGACGCGCATGTTCACCTTCGCACACAGGGTACCCCCTCGGTATGACATCCGGGCTACCCTTGTGAGTGTCAACTTTCCACGGGACGCGTCGGGTCGCAATCGTTCCGCCCTTCAAGTCACCTAGCGTCTTCTTTCCAACGGTCTACATGCACCGTTGGTGTCGAGATTTACCCATTATCACGTCAGGGAATGACTAGAATATGCCACAATATGATATAAAGCGAAGTCACAATACTTATTGAACAAACTCTCCGGACGAACGAGAATTACTTTGCGCAGTCTGGTGCTGCGGTACCGTGACAGTTCAACCAATCAAGACGACTCCAAAAGAATCCCGAAATATTACGGTTGCAGGCGTACAATAACATCGTATTCTTCGCAAGCTGACCGCATAGGACCTTAATCGCCCGTTGTCGTGAACTGATAAACGTCAGAACGCGGCCTGTTTCCGTCTGTTGCACCACACGCTTAAAATCGAACCAGTTACATACAAATCAGCCCCCAGCTCTAAAGCTGTCACTTGCTTCCAAGAAGGAACGCTGCACGCATGCCTTCCTCGCGAGGTGAACTACCGGGGTCCTCCCGGCCCCCGCCCCTGCGTCTTGGACAAAGCTTTGTAGCCTCGGTATACATTTTGTTTCCCATAATAATGGGCTTGCCACACCTTTCTTTCCTGTATTACTGTCAAATGGCCGTTGGGGCATCTTTCCTCATGTCCCCACGCCTCCTGACTTTGCCGCGTCATTTCGCATCACTTCCATCGCTTCCACCTACTATAGCCTTTCGAGCTATCTCTAACTGGTCTGATTTTAGATGGCTACAATTTTGTAATCTAACATTGGAGATTGTGCACGATTTTGCATGTTCGCATCAACGACGGTCACTTACACGAGGCGTGTCCCCGCGGTTGACGTTGAATGCTGACTAAGCATCGTCGGTGCGCCGGCCTGTCTCGGGATTGAAATCCATCGTCCTCCGATTGGGGTTTGCACGTTGAGTGATGCTTCCATTGAGGCTAGGCTCATGATTGCCTCCACGGACATACTGTATTCAGTTACATCTTCAAACTAAACAGGTAACCACCTTAATGCCAGCTTGGCCCCATTGTAGACCGGCTGGTGCCAGAACAATGCGGATGGCTATTCCACTGGCACTCTGGTGTACAGCTAGCCCCATATCCCCCTTTGAAAGTCCCAAATAAGCTCGAAACAATAGGACCAGCTTCCAGAAGGTTCAGTCGACAAGCTTAATCAAAGGTCCTTTGACTGAGAGCATGTGGTACAGGGAGAGGCAAATGGCGCAGAACAATTATATCATACACAAATAAAGCATGCCATCAACATCACCAGTACGAAGATTAAGAACTATCATGTACCCATGCTTGCCAGTGTAACTCGCAAGAATGAAACTGAACAAGTACCTCAGCCAAGTTGACCTCAAGGCTAGCTGAAAGCCACCCCATCTACAGCCACCGATCTCCATCAACTATCACTTTCCTCAGTTACCTCCTTTCCCTAAGTATCTCCATAGGTAGGAACGACCCCCATCGCAGTCGACAGCACATGCCGCCATCTCCTAGACACCAGGAAACCTCAGGCACAGACTACAGTTGCCATCATACCGCATTTCCTCCTTCCTGACCTGGAGGGTACGGTGTATAATGCCCAGTTGCTCCGAAAGAAGCCGGGAGCGTGTGGCATTCCGTCAAGTCCACCGCTCCCAGCAGCGTTAGCCGAGCTGGTTAAACTCACGGTAGAAAAGGGACCTGAGCCTCAAGCACAGTGTGACCTGCTTTTCATAGGATTCGAGCCTCGCAAGCTCGGATTTGAACTTTTGTCATTTGGATTTTTTTGTCTGCCCACTCCAACAGAATTGAACTTGAAATCTCCGAGCATGTCGGGATGGGTAGATATCGGGCGTGGCGTGATATACCTAGCCTTGGGGTGGTGACCATTCGCTCGACGAGGAGAACTCGGGCTTGCCGCTTTTGCTCCCACGCATTGATAGCCACAGCACTTCACACAAAGCGGACTCGGATTTGAAATCAACACGAGGTCAACAGCGGCACCAACGTATTACACTCGGAAAATTATGTATCTTCTCCACTATACACTATCCATCACAAATCGACTTCGGTATCATGTCCTCAAACCCAGAGTCTATATCCTCCCATCCTCCCAACACCATAACGCTATGCCGCCCAAAACCATACCGGAGCAAAGTGAGCCAATGGCTCGGGGAATCACTACAAAAGAGAGGATCGGCAAAAAAAAAAGAAGAAAAAAAGTGAGAAACAAAACAGGGCCGGGCTACTCCCTCAGCTCGACCTCTTGATGTACAAGCCTCAACACCCACGAGGCCTGGGCCACACTGGCGCACTGGAAACACCACTTCTTCACGGACCCGGCAGCTCCGCCCGTCTTAGGAGCGACGCCAATTTCGCCGCGCTCGTCGCGTATCTCCTCCCAGATGCCGCAGATGATGCCCCTGCTTCCCATCGGCGTGAAGCAGCCGCTGCCGAGGACGGCGTCGAGTATAATACGCGGCTTATCCTTCTTGGGCATGGTCGTGACGGTGACACGCTTCTCGAGACCGTGGTTCGCGCGCAGTTCTTGATGCCAGCCGGGGGGCGGGCGGCGGATTTGAAGGATGCAGTTGCCGTAGTCCTCCCACTTGGTCGAAGTGACGAGGAGGTGCAGGCGGATCTTGATGTTGTCGGACGAGACGGGCGTGCGTACCGACGAGGAGTAGATACTGATGGAGGGAGAACGGGGATAGCCGTAGCCATCAGAGGAAGACCCGGACCCATAGGTGCTATTATTAGCCGAAAGGTTTTGCTTGTCGATGGACGACCGAGCAATGTTGAAGGTGCCGGCGCCGGTGAGGCGCTTGAGGAAGCTGGTGGCAGAAAGGCTGGACGGAACGCTACCGTCTTGAGATTGGGCAGGCGCGCGAGTGGACGCGCGGTAGCTGTTCTTGCGTCCGAACCAGCTGCGGCGGCTGCTGCTGGTGGTGCCTTCAGTCTCTTCGGCACGGCGTTCGCCAAACGTCTTGTATCGCGCCTCGTTCTCCAACCGGATGAACTTTTGGTTGTTGAGGCGGGCGTGGTGGACCGCCATGTATAGATTGAAGCACTCGGTGCTCGATGGGCAGCGGAAGCGGAAGTTGCCGCCGCCGATGCTCTTGTGCTTGCAGTTGTCCTTGACTGCGGAGCGAATTTCGAGATCGACAACGGTCGATTGGCGAATGAGAACAAGAGGAGTCAGTTCGAGAGAAAGTACAGGAATGTCGGAACCGCCAGGGCTGATGACAAGGGTATATGCTTCAATGACACCTGCAGTGACCTGAATGGAACACTGCTCGACGGAGACATCCTTCCATTGACCCTTCTTCTCAGACCAGTATGAGATGGAGGCGATGAACCTCGAGGAGCTTTCGGAGGTCTTGCGTCCGTGAAGACCCGCTTGGGATGCAGAGTTGGAAGGCGTGAGGCTGCACACGGAGGAGACGATGGACTCTTGGACAAATTGATAATGGGGCTCGGGCTCAGGAAGAGGCTCCAAGTCCAGGTCTTCGACTGGCTCGAGTTGACGCGCTGGTTCAGGTTGACGCGGCGCTTCGGGAGCTGGCCGCAATGGCTCGGGCATCATGTCGATCTCAGGGTCCTCAAGCGGCTCGGGCTCTCTAATGCTGAAGCCAATCTCGGTCTCCGGGATGTCTTCATCGAACTCGTCTTCAGAGGACTCCCAGTCCGTCTCTGTCTCGCTCTCGGAAGTCTCGGTCATGGTCCCCGTCGTGTCGGATGACTCTTCGGAGGGAAGGTACTCGTGTTTCAGAGGCGACGAGCCACGCCTCTTGATGCGAGGGCTTTGCGCATCTGGAGGTGGTAAGAGCTGAGGCAGCTTGGGGCTCAGGGAGCGGTGGATAGGTGGAGGAGGAGCGCCGTCTTCGCGGTAGGGCGTCGAGTTTGGCGCCCGGTACCGATCGTCATCGTAATATTCTTGTGTGGGTGTCGTTTCTGGGGAGAAGCTTCGGCTGCTTTGGCCGGAAAACCGCCGTTCGGGAGTCGTGGGCTCTGGGGACGCTGCTTCGCGACCGTATTTGCCACCAACCGGGACGTCCATAGTCGGCGACTCTGGAACCTCCTCCTCCAGGACTGGCAGACGCTCCTTGGGAGGAAGCGGGTTTGTTCCAATAATATCCAGCCAGTCTGCAACCTGTTCGTCGTTGTCGGTAATGAGATTCAGCAGTTCGTACCAGTGTCTGCCGTTATGGGTGCCTTGAACCATCAGAACGAGCTCGAACCGAGCATCACCCCGGCGGCAGGAGATCTTGGACATGGGCATGGGAGGGAACAGGAGCCAGGTCCGGCGACCGCTGCCAGTCTCGCGGATGAGGAGGTCGCCTTTATCATTGCCAGCGCCAGCCAAGTCTCGGTGGACGAGCTCAACCTGGCACTCGAGTCGTTGTCCGTTGGAGTGCGAAAGACTGAGGGAGAACAAGTCCTTGGCGTTGACCTGCCGTTTGGGGTCGATCTTGATCGGTGCCATGGGCGCCAGATTTCGCAGGTCGCGAATCCTGGTTGTGTCCGTGTTGGTGGCGTCTTCGTCGGCCAGTCGGGCGGACTCTTCCTTGTGACGGCGGCGGACCTTTTCTTGCAGCGCATCGTAGTCGCCTATCAAGGCGAGGGTATCGTACGACCCCATCGCTGCGTGAACGCCCTACGAGGGGTTAGCCTGGCTCAGATGGGGAGGAAGCACGTCATACCTTTGTGAACTTCGCGAGAGTCCGGATGCGAAGAAGGGGCCTTTTCAAAAGGTGCGCAACGTCGACGCGCTCTCCGTCTTCGTTAATGACGTCGCCCTCGGCGTTGCGGGGAAGAGCTCCGATGAGCGAGTCCTCATCGTCAAGACGGTCGGCCGCAGGAGCGAGGTTGACGATGAGGTCCTGGAAGCCTAATCGCCAAGAGTCCATGTAGAGGTCGTATATGGGCGATGCTGTGTGCAGCCAGGAGATGAGCTTGTTCATGTCGACATGTGATGCCCTCTTGTGGGCGGCCTTGAGCTTCTCTAGAGCGACTCCCATGTTCACGACAGACTTTGACATGTTGTTGGCCTTGCGACCGGGGGACTCGGGGCCAAACAGATCGACGGCGCTGCCAGAGTCGCCGTTGAGCACGGTGGACAAAAGAACAGGAATGACACCGTCTACTAGAGTTTTGAGCTCTCTCTGGTACAGGTTCTCGTCGTCGGCGAACTCCCTAAGCAGGTCGTTAATAGTCACATCGTCCGAATGCCTCGTGGCACTTCTGACGCTGGCGGCCTTCCTGACACTGGCGGCTTTTCTGACACTCGGGCGCGGCTTGATGCTCCGGAGACTGCCCGGCACTTGGCTATCGTCAGGCAAGGAAAGAACCGACACGAGGTCGGAGTGCTTGGTAAGCCTCCTCTTCAGCCCTGATTTGTTGCTTCTCCGGCGGGAGACTTCGGTCTCGGTGCCTCTCGTAAAGGCGGTGGTCTGGGTGACGGTGGTGTCTGATACCTGAGAGGACATGTCCGACTCGTAGGCGCTGCGGGCGTCGGCCGATCCCAGAATGGTAGAGAGCTCGTGCATGCCGTTCGTGGGAGGCTTTCTCCGGGGGGTCGGTGTCCTGTCGTCTCTCAGCGAAGACTCGTCCGAGTATGTCCGGTCAGAGTATGTCCGGCTTGAGCCAGAGGAGTGCCTGCGCTCGTTCCGCCTCCACTCTTCGTCCTCGTCATAGCTGTCGTACTCTTCTTGCCGTCTCTCCTCCTCGCTGATGTACTTGGTCGGAGGCGTCTGGTGACCGGTGGACTCTCCCCTGAAGGCCTCCTTGAGAATCTCGCGGAAAGGCTTCTTGACAGACTTCATTGGAGTCGGTGACCCTCTTGTGGCCGCTCTCCTCCGCAGGCCAGCGGACGATGGTGTTTTTGGCTTCTCCTTCTTGCTTTGACCTCTCGGAGCCACGTTCTCTTCATTTTCTGTTGAAGCCGTCAGATCTGTCAGTGTCTCGGTAGAGCCGGTAGTTTGGGTTGAACCAGTCGTGTGCGTAGAGTCGGTTGAACCTGTTGTGTGGGTAAAGTCTGTAGATGCCGTTGTTTGCGCAAAGCCCGTTGACTCCGTTGTCTGGGTCACGTCTGTCGACTGCGTTGTCTGAGTCATGTCTGTAGACTCCGTTGTCTGCGTCGTTTGCGTTGCCTGCGTAGACTCCGTAAGTCCTGTTACGTCGGACAACTCCGTCCTGGTTGGCAGGGAAGACTTCCGCCTCGGCTCAACCGATCGTTTGCGAGGCTCCTCTGCCTTCTTCCCCGGAACCTTCCTCTGCGGCCCCGTCTTTTCGTCGACAAACGGGTCGACGGTGTTGTTGAGCCACTTCTCGATGCTCGGTGGCTGGTTGACGGCCGGTTGCTTGGGCGGTTCGACAGCGTCGTGCAAAATCTTCTTGCCCTCGCTAACCACCTTTTTGAGAACATCTGCCGCCTTGAAGCTAGGGTTCCGCTGAGCCTTCTTTCGTGATTTGCCACGTTCGAGGGGAAGATCCAGCTCGCTGAATGCCGAGAAGCCAAAGGGAATGTCGGCTAGAGGCTTCGCACCAGGTGCGCTGGTCAGGGAGCTGGGAGCAAGGTCCGAATTGCCCGCTTTTGCCGCGGACTCTGGGGCGCTAGCCCATGATTTTGTTTGGGCCGGGCTCCTCCTGCGGCTGACCCTTCGCTTCGATGGCTTCGTTGGCGTGTCAAGATGACTCTGTGGATCCTCAATAACCTCGATCCGATCGGACTCGTCTTCTTCTACCACCACAATGTGGTCGGAGTCGTGACGCGAGCTGGCACCACGGCTGTGATCCCTGGATTTGAGTTTCGGCGTCCGCGCACCTGAGCCCTCGGACGGTGTTTTGATCGGTCTCACACGGATTCCATCGTCGTCCATGTTTCTTCGCAGGGGCATCACGCGGATCCCATCGTCGTCTCTGGGCTTTTTCGGCGTGGCCTGCCTTTCCTGGAGCTCCCTCAGCCTCGCTTGTATCTTGCTTCCATCTAGCGAGTCTGTCGACTTGGAGGCTCGGTGCTTAACCGACGGAGGATCTGGTGGCTCAACCTTCATCGCCCAGTCTTGGATCTTTCTCGCGATGGGGGCTTGTATTGGCGTCTTTTGCATCAAGTTCTTGGGTATCGGGCTCGGACTTGCGTCCTTTTTTGGCGTCTTCGCCCGAGGGGGACTTTTCTTGTTCTTCTTGGCCATCCAGTGATCGTCACTAACAACACGCTTCTTGGGCGGCACTTTTGCTCCACTGGGTAGGTCTTCGACGCTGTCCTCCCTCTCCTTCTCTTTCTCTGCCTCCTTGGCCTTCTCAGTGTGAATCTCGACCTTGGGCGCGGCAGAGCGGCGTTTCTGTCGCATCTTGATGCGCATGCGGTCTTCCTCGGTGACGCTATCGGCCTCGTTCGGAAAGGCCACCTCAGTGGGCTCACTGGGGGTGGCCATTGGGTCGCCGGCGGCCATGGCAGCGGCGTTGGCCTTCTGCCACTTGTTCACGCGGTCTCTGACACCACCAGGCTGCTGGACCTTTGCCACAGCCGCCTGGCGCATCTCGGCTCTCATCTCGGCCTTGACGGCATCAAGGCTCATGCGTCGTTTTCGCTCGGCCGCGAGTCGTTGTGGAGATGGGCGACCACGGAGGAAGTCTGCCAGGAGAGTCGGGGGTTCGGGAATCTTTCTCATGGTGTTCGCGCGCGGCCTGGCGGGGGCGCTCTTCGGAGTAGTCGGGGCGGCTGCGCCGGCAGCCTTGTGTGGGGTGGTCGGCGCATCGCCATCGTTCGTAGTCGCCGTCGCCGTGTCCGGCGTTCCCTTCTCGTCGGGGGGATTTGAAGACATGTCGAGTATCTGTGATGGGTCAACAAAGGACTTCGCGTTGAAGAATTGGGCGTCGTACAAGTGCGTCCCCTCTAAAAGTGACGTGGGAATGACAAGCTAGGAGAGCTGCATGCTGCCGCTAGACGGTCGCAAGTAGTGGAAGTCGGCCTCTTTAGCAACACGACTGAACCAACGACTGTCCAAGATTACCAGTATCGCAAAGCAAAGCAAAGGCTGCAACGAAAGAAAGAGCGTATGTCAGCCGGAGTAGAGGCCGTAAATATGGCCAGTCGGCTCCAAGAAAGCTACTGGTGGGCAGAAGGCATGAGAGAGCAGCAATACGACAACAAGTGCGTTGTGTAGGAACTCGACCTGTGTCGTAAATGTAAGGCAATTGTACCAGGCCAAGGTAGGCTCGAGGTCGTCTTGACTTGCGGCAACAATGCAATGCAAAGCAAGAGTCGGACTGGAAGTGGCGGTGGTAACACTTCCTTCCGGTTGGGCTGGCGTCGATTTCTGACGACGAGCTGACCGACCGACCGACCCAAATGGACCCCGTCGTTGAGCTGGCACTGCCGGAGTAACCAGCGAATGTTGACGCTGGAGAGCTTAGACATAAACAAACCGCTGCAAGTGGGGTTGGATGACATGGGACACTGGACGACGAGACCCGACAGCTCAGGTGCGGAGGGCCTGCGCGCTATCAGGTACCTAAAGATGATTGCTTGAGGCACAGACGTACAGGGTAGTGGCCAATGAGACGTGGTTTCTCAAGGGAGTGGTTCAGGCCTGTGTCGGCAGCTTTCAGGGAAGTGGACGCTAAGTGCATGCACTGCTCGGTGCGCTACTCCCGAACGGGACGGGATAGATTAAGCTGGAAGCAAGAGGGGTTCGAAAGAAAAAGAAGATGCGAGCTGGGGTCGACGCTGTCTGATCACTTGCAAGGATCGTCAACTGTCATTTGTTTTGGTGTCTGAAATTGGGGTTCGTCGTCAGTCCGGAGTGACCATCATTTCCTGCTCAAGTTCGTCAATCTCTGCGCTTGGTGTTAGCGAAAGATCGGATCTCGGATCTCAGGGTCTAATGGCCCAAGGGCGTAAACGACCGAAGTTCCGCCAGCAACATGCCCTACGGATCCGAGAGAAAGATTTGGACCAGGTTTCGGACGGTGGGCTGTCGTGTCTCCCTGTCACCACAACATCGAGTATCCCTGAACGTGGCTCCATGCACATTGATGGCGGCAGTCGGTTGCTGACGAAAACTCGTCCGACATACAAGTACAACCGTCCGAGGCCGAACAACACCCCTTCTGTTTACCTCTTCAAATTCAGACATGTCTTAGTCGCCGCGGGTGTTCGTCGCATCACGAGGGCCCCTTGCACGTGTGGACACTCTCTTGACCAAGATGAGGCGCATCGCGTGCTGCGATCGAGATCTTGGACAGCAACCACGACGAAAAGACAGA
Organism: Colletotrichum spinosum; assembly: GCA_004366825.1. NCBI lineage: Eukaryota > Fungi > Ascomycota > Sordariomycetes > Glomerellales > Glomerellaceae > Colletotrichum > Colletotrichum spinosum. The sequence continues at coordinate 102,832 of QAPG01000102.1, read as the reverse complement.
TTCACCATCAATCACCACGAACACACCACTCCATTGTAGATCAGGGTTTACTCGCCACGCCGGCGTCGATTGAGGTATGCAACCAAGTGTATCCGTACAGGCAAATTAGAATCCAACCCCAAATACCATCCAAAATGACGGGTATTGTGCAAACTCCCATCCATGCTGCCCATCAGAGGACGTGTGCCAAGAGAAATATGCCACCCAAAGCAAAATACTGACTCTGACCCTCCAACGCCGCGTAATGCTGTTGCTCACTCCAAGGCGGGCAATAAGAATCGGACCTTCTTCTTTGGCTTTGCAGCCTCTAAGTCTTTGTTGTGTGTATCATCCTCCACGTCGCTCATGCCGATGCTACTTCCAATCTCGCTGAGAAGCTCTTCCTCCGTTTCCTCCTCGATGGACCACACGTCCGGGCTGGGCTCCCGCCACACGCGTTGCTGTCTGTGGCGGAATGAAACGCTCCGCTGCCGACCCCGCGCTCCCGGTCGTGCCGGTGTTCGGCCCGGGGAGGGCGGAGGTGATGGCGATAGTAGTCCGTCCGATCGTTTCTTGGACCTGGATTTGACGCCGTCGATGGTAAAGTCCCGCAGGGTGAAGGGCAGCGAGAAGCCTTGCGGTGCGAAACGAATGTAATCTTCCTCGTCTTCCTCCTCTGGCGTGGCGAGGTCTGACAGATCCGGAAGAGGCGGTGACGCGCGGCCCTTGGGCTTGCTCAGGCCGTCGAGACTGGACGGGCTAACGCTGCGAACAATCTCTCGCGGGCTGTTATCCTCGATGCCGGCGTCAAAGTCCATCATGTCGACGTCTGCGTCCTCCAGACCGGGTGCTGGAGTCAGAAAGTACGTCAGGGGATCTTCGTCAATGTCGTCGAGTGAAGGATAGTCCTTTGGAATGGTAGGCATCAAGCGTACTTGGACCGGTGGCCAAGAGTCTCGCCGTGTAGGCGAAGGGGGTGATTGAGGCATATTTCCCGGTTGCCGTAGATGGTGAGTATTGAGTGTTCAAGCCCGTAATTGCTGAGTCCTCCGCCGGCCTGGCCGGCTCAAGTGTTGTACCAAACGAAAACAATGAGAGTAGTATACGAGTCAACGTATGGTGGTGGAACGTGACGGTCGACAAACGAGACGCCGGTTCGTTCTTATATACGCTTCAAACTTCCGACGAGGCGGCTCCTGTCCAGCCGGCCTCACTAGGCCTCCCACGCCTCCCTCTCCCGGTGATTCAGTCAGCCGTGCCAGCCTAGTGTTGCCTTGTATGGCTGGAGGAGGGTGGTCACCGGCGTCTGAGGTCTCAAAAACGCGGGGCAGCCAGCCACCGCCATCCACACGTGGAAGAAGATGAGAACGTGACTATCAGGCCGCCGTCGCCGACCTAGAGAGCAGTGCAGTTAGCCACCGGCGGCCGTAAGCAGATTTGCGCATCCAAAAACGGTGGTAAGCTGAGGGTCGGGTCGGGTTTCACATCGATTCCATCATTATTCGTCTTTGATGGCGAGGACTCCGGGATTTGGGTGCTTCGCGTTGGTCCGTGATGGTGTCGCCAGTTGCGCGACTGCCGCGGCTTATGAATAAGCTGAGACAAGATAGGCAACCACTACACACATTGGGGGAATGCCGAGTCAGGCAGATGACTTTTCTGCACACCAACAGCCTACCGAAGCTACCGAATTCTCGTAGCTGGCCCCGCTGCGTTCTCCAGGCCGCGAAGTGCACCAAGGAATGTGCAAGACAGATTTCGCTAGTTTGGGGGGAAACAAGTTTTGATCGCCATAGACGCTTGTATGCGTACCTTGCATGACGCCTCGAGGTGGCTCGTTGAGTCAACTCGCCTCACACGAGTGCGCAGCATCCTCGGTGAGGAATTTCCAATAGGGGCGCTGCATCTGGGAGTCATCTCTCCGGCCCCAGCCTCAGTAGGATCGCCAGGGTTGCATGAACCGCTGCAGCTGGACGCGTAAAGTGAGATGTACGCGCCGCCACTTGGGGTAGCGGGCACCAGACAGACAGCACGTAGAAAAGCAGACGACAGACGACAAAAGAGACTACCGGCTCATGTCAGTTCTACCTGGCAAGACGGTTCACCAACGTCAAGTTCGTCTGAAATGCCCACAGTCATCTGCCCAACTGAAAACACATCGCGTCATGACCCGAGTTGACAGGCGATAAACTCGGCCTTGGAGTCGCCGCTGCCATCCCATGAACAAGAATCACGACCCATAGTAAACCGCAAAATACGGGGCCGTGGACTGAACGTGACAGGTATGGAGTCTCCGTGCCGGTATCAGCAAGCCGTGAGAAGACAGCTTCCTTGGACATGTCGTCTCAAGAGATCGGGTGACACTAGCCTTCCCTGATTTTCATCTAGTGGGGAGCAGTCTACTGTCGACTACTGTAAGACGGCTTACGATTACATCCCACGTAAGGCCCTAGTCGTGGGACATGGCAAAGGTGGTAGCTGTATCCCGGTCGTCATTGGCACGCCATGGATGCGTAGATGTGGGGTTGGAGGAGGCGAGAACGAAAACTGACGAAAGATGTGTCCAGGTTAGAAGCAAGAAAACAACACGGAAAGTGATGGACAGGCGGTTCTCGTCTGACAAGTCGATAATGGCCGCGCTGTGAAATGTGACTGGAGTATTGCTCAGCTGATATCGGTTCATTCTTCAGTGTGGTTACACTTGGCAGCCGCCCCAGACTAATTAGATAGGAATCTTGGACCAAAAGGATGATGGGATGGGAGCTTGGGCCACCTTCTCCACGTTCCAGTCCCCCACGTGACCTCTTCAAGGAACACTTCAGAGGTACCTCCTACGTACGGTCCAAACCGGGGAAGGAGCATGCTTGCTTGCTATTCATCTCAAGATTTGTCTTTGTTCCAAGTCGGAGGTTCCTTCAACGACATTCCACTATCCTTCGCTTCAACGTCTCCTTCCTACTCTTCAGGCCAAGCACGATTTGACTAGCGCCAGTTCCCGTCATGCTTGTCCCGTACCCTTCGACTGCGGCCTCGACCATGCTTCTCCGCATTGTCAGTCAAAACGTCCGGTACGCCACTAAGAACCCCACGCCAAAGGAGAAGCCCTGGTCGGTTCGCGGCCCTAAACTTGTGAACCAGCTAGACTTCATCACATCTGGCCACGAATCCGCGTTTATTTGTCTTCAAGAGGTTCTCTATTCCCAGCTGCAAGAGATTCAGTCGTGGCTGGGCTCGGAATGGGCACACGTTGGCTCTGGCCGTGACGATGGCAAACGAGGCGGCGAGTTTTCTCCTGTTTTCTATCAGGTCGGCCGCTGGAGATGTGAGCGAAATGAGACGCTGTGGTTGAGCAAGACGCCAGAAAAGCCTTCAAGGGGATGGGACGCTGCCCTGAAGCGCGTCGTCACCATGGGGGAATTCGTCGACAAACTGACAGACGCAAGGGTTGTCGTCATGAGCACTCACTTTGACCACCAAGGCGTCGTGGCTCGTGAAGAGAGCGCGAGATTGATCATCAAGATTGCCGAGGACTGGAGCAAAGGCGCCAATGGGAAACCTCCAACTACACTGCTGCTTGCTGGCGACTTCAACAGCACACCAGAGGACAATGTGTACAAGACCATGGTGGCACCGGACTCGGGCATGGTAGACGTATCGACCAAGGTGCCCAAGGAGAAACGTTACGGGAACGAAATCACGTATACGTCGTTTGATGAGCCGAAAGAAAAGCCAACTAGAATCGATTTTCTGTTTGTCAAGGATCCGAGTCCGGCCTCTGTCAAAGCGTTCGGCGTGCTGTCGAACAAGTTTGACGATGGCGTTTTCCTTTCCGACCACAGACCGGTCGTCGCCGACGTGGAGATTCCTGTCTTACGGCCCGCCAGGACTTGAAGACATTGCAACGCCACGCAATCTGGGCAACGCAGATGAGGCAGATCTAGATTCTTGTTCTTGCATGAGTAGCTTGCCGAACGTTCATTAGTCCAGACGAATTCAAGACATGACGGGCGTCGTTGAAGCTGACAGATACGTCTGTTCGTCCCAAATCTCAAAGCACAAATCGCTCAGGTCGAATTCCCAGTCGACCGATGTGGCGCGCCGCTGCTTTTGATAGTGGCGTCGAGGGATTATGCCTCTAGAGAAAAGGCGGTGTGGTCCAAGATGGTGTCCGGCCTACGGTTCACAGCCAATAACGTGTGTCGATCTGTCCGCCCCAAACATGTCGACAATTCGTTATTTCGAGGCACCATCCATGATCGGGTGCGTGCAGTTGACAACGGGGCAAGGTCCTCGGGCAAATCGTGTATCTGTGCGAATGCTGAATGCAACCATGGCGTGCGTCAAGGACTGGGGATATTTTCCTGGCAGTCGAGTGCCGCGGCTCAGCATCATCCTCGAAGTCATCGCCTCGGAGCTCGTTCCCGTCATGGTCCACATACCACCCCCCGATAAGAGGAGCGAGGAGGCTCCGGGAGGGACTCAGTCCCATTCAGGCATGTCCTCCCGCTAGAAGCTGGCCAGGCATGTGGTGCGGGCCCTGCGAAGTTGCGTACGACGGATAGCCCAGCATCAACGAGCCAATCACGAGACAACTGACGGCGCAGGTTTCTTCAGGTTTCTGCTTGTCTTGCTACTGCAGTCGCTGGACATCTCTGCAGTTGTCTAGCAATAGGATCGTCGCGAGACATTGGAAGACGAACGTCGTGTCGGCCAATCTGGTCGCAATCGGGGCCGATGATAGCTTTCGAAGCCGCATGATGACAACGGCGTGGCCATGTCCCAATTGTTGCCGTTGCTACAAGAGCGATCGACTCAGAAATTCTTGGCTCGCAAACGCTGGCGAACTTCCACGGGCACGGTACACTCGCGCTCGTCGTATCGGACACAACCTTCGGCGTGGTGATGCCATCTTACATGACACTTTACACGCTTCCAGGCCCTGCTAAGAAAAGGACGGGCTGGAGATGGAGCGATGACTCCCCACTGCCGACCCGGGCCCGTCCTATGGAAAAAGACGACGGCCCCGGCTTGCAGGAGACTGCATTCCAGGCCGAGTGGGTCGGGTCCTGGTTGGGTTCTCCGGAAGGGCAGATGTGCTGGCCTCAAGATTTTGCATTGTGTGCGGCTTCTGCCTGCCAGCACTGTGGAGGCGTCCGCTGTCTAGGACGGCACCGAGGGGTCAATCTCTCCTGATGTTTCGTTCGCCGTTCGCCCTCGAAGAATTTTAAGCCCGGCTCACACACCACTCGATGCCGATGAGTGTGATGTTTCTTCCTACCTCACTCACCTACTTAACACCATACAGCAACTCCAAGTCAACGACGAAAACCCGTTTAGCCAGACGGAATCTGCAGAGGCGCGGCAAATGATTGGACTTCATCGGTCAGCACATCGACGTTGATACCCAAAGGCCAAGCCCAGTGCAGGGTCGGGCATTAAACCAGCAGACCGAGATAAAATTTCAAACCGAAAACAGTACAACCCACAGAGACTCCGTCATCGAGTGGCATCCCAGCCCATCTGGTCCGGCCCTGAAGGTGGATCTCCCGCACTCATAGACCAGATTCACAGCTCAGCAACCTGAGCCCAACAACATCTGGATGAGACAGACAGCTGGCGGTTTGCTGTGTCTTCCACCAGCGGTCTGCAAAGATTGGGCGGGTGTCTTGAAGATTGACTCACCAAACACAAGAACGTCAGCATTGGATTCGGTGCGCCGCGACAGCTCGACGCTTCAGTGGCCTGCTGGTCGCACAAGCTTGGGTCCGTTCCAGGGCATCCATCCATCCACTATTACTGCGTACTTGATGTACAACAACGGTCGCGGACGGGAAGAAACGAAAAAGACAAGCTTCTCCACAATTGGGCTTGAGTGCTTTTGGCGCTCTGACTCGAAGCGGCGACGATTTGCACCGGCGCCAGCACCACCAGCTCCAGCTCCGCAGACCAGGACAGCCCGGCTCCCAGCTTTATCACAATACCAAGTACGGACAATAGGGTTCCCCAGCTCGTTCAGAGGAACGACAGTCAACGCAACAGAAGTCGGACAAAGGCTTTGCTTGATCCCACAAAGTGGAGCCAAAGCTATTATTTGTCTTCCACTATATCTGTACATAGTACTCTGCATAGTGCTGTGTGTACGTACGTATGGGTATCCGTAGTTCGCCGTCCATTCTCAGTCCGGAGACCCAAATCCCAAATCCCTCCACCGATTTCGATACCCGAACAGGGAGACGTGCAATTTCCGTCCAGTCTCTGATCTACACAGTATTGTAGGGTGCCAGACTCACAAGCACGACTGTCGATTCTCCTTGCCATCACCAGCGAACAGCCAACCAACACTCGTCCACACGCCCACCGCTGGCCGGCCATTGGAGTGACACTGGACAGCGGCAGAACACCCCGGGCAACGAAACATCATCCGCTGTCAGGTCCTTTTCTTACTGCAAACACGCCCCAGAACCAAGACAATTGCTCGGCTGCACACACGCCTCCCTCTCTCCGGGCTCTTCCTTCTTTCTCAGACAGCCGCAGACCAGACCAGACCAGACAAGTGCAGCCAGTACCTTGCTCCACGACCTGATTAACACACACACACACACACACACACATGTACACGCGCAAAAGAGAATTATTAAGATCTTGGGTTCTTCCAGTCCTTCTCTCTTGAACAACACACGTTCTGCCAAACCACATCGCCCTACCATCTACTCGAAATCCCTCGAGACCATAGTAAGCAGCGACAGAGTCCTGGTCGACACACAGCACCCATATCCACAAATACGGGGCCTCCGCCCATCAGATAGTGGTGCACCCTACTGTGTATTCCGAATCCCCACTCTACTTGTACTGCGTACGCTACAAAAAAGTTCCTGGCGCCCACCGCTCTGTTCCCACCTTCTCACCACACCAAGCTGAATATTCGCTACACACTCACGACTGCTCGCCTCCTACGAGGCTCATCCGCCTCTTCAGAACAGTCGCTCGACTACCGAGCTCACTACGCCACCCGCCAGTCTGAGCTTGCGAATCACCGCTATGGCAAGTGACAACACCGCCTACGTACAAGACGCCGACGACGACACCGGCTCCGCCCTCGGGGAGAAGACTTACGCCCGATCCATTGCACCCGGCAGCCCGATCAAACAAAAAGCCAACAGCGCAAAGACCCGTGGATCGGAAGGCATCAGGAGGACAACTTCGTCCCCTCGGCACGCCCGCAACGACTCAGACGAGACCGCGCGACCACCACCTCCCGAGAAAAAAGACCGCTCGAAACGTCCCAAGGAGAGGGAGATGGACGAGAGAGAACGCAAAGAGGCCCGGCGTCGCGCCAGGGAGGAGGAGAAGGCTGCCGAGCGCCGCGAGCGAGATAGAGCTGCCTCTAAGAAGCCTGCAACAAGGCCTACAGCCAAACACCTCAAGACAGCCCCGCCCGTTGTCCAGCAGAACCACGATGAATACAGAAGGCCACACTTCCAAGATGACCCGTCTCAGTACGGTATAGTTCCGGCAGCAGGACCGCGCCCGAGAACCATGTCGAACCGTCACAGCTACTACGGACAAGGCTCTCGGCCGCCTCCGTCCAACGCCAGTTGGTACGCTCAGCATCCTCACGCTCCGAACATGCCCTCGCCATACGCAACTCCTCCGTTGCAACCGCAACCTCCTTTCGCTCCCGGCACGTCATACCCAGGCCCAGAATGGGCCCCGGCCGGTGGTGCTCCTTATCCCATGCACGCCCCGCCACCGCCGCCTCCCCAGTCGAACGAGTACTTTCCGCCGCCGTCACCATCGCAGTCGCACCTGGCTCAGCGGTTCCAACGGCCGACTTCTGCCATGGGTAGACCTCCATCGGGCTCTTTCTCCAATACTCTCGATTACGAGGATTACGAAGAGAATGAACTCGGCCGGCGGCCGTCTTTGAAGAAGAGGGACAGCGAAGCACGCAAGCTCATGCCACCTCCACCGCGGCCGAGAACGAGTGGACCTCTGCGCCCGGCATTGAAAGGCCCGCCCAGGAGGCAGCCCCCATCGACCGGCTACGACTCGGAAGACTTTGACGGTGACGATGGTCTGTACCACGAGGTGGTACCGTACGAGTACGGAGACGGCGTCATGGAACGCCCTCGCTCCCACCGCCGCGGGTCCAGCGCTTACAGCCGCGACGGGTTCTACATCGAGCCTGCTTCCGGAGGTTCTCGTCGGAACTCGCACGTCGGAGCCACGCCAGGCAGCTACTCGAACAAGAAATACGAGGCTGCCGAAGATGCTGCCATGGCCTACCAGAACGATGTCAACGGCGGCCCTACTGTTCCTCTGACGGCTGCAGCTCTGAAGGCGGCCAAGAAAAGCGCGGCCAAGAAGAGCAAGAGTAGTCGGTCCAGCGGCAGCAGCGAGAGTCGTGACGAAAGCGAGTACCGCCAGAGTGCAACCACTCGCACCACGCGTTCGTCTGCGCTTGAGAGCGAGGACGTCACCATCAAGGTCACTGGCAGCGCTGTCGTTAAGATTGGCAATGCCGAGATTCAGTGCCAGGATGGTGGTGAGATCAACATTACGCAGGCGGGCCGCCTCGGTGACAGCAGCGACAAGGGCAGCACCATCTTCTCGGAGGACCGACGTCTGGAAGACCGACCGGGACGACGAGAGAGACTGCCCATCCGCGCGCGCGCCTCGAGCCAGGCCGACTCTTACAGTCGTAGCCAGGTCAGCGGATACGAATACCCGACCAACCAAAGGCCGCCCTTTTTCTGAACGAAGTTGACGATGACGAAGTTGACGAAGCGATGAAGTTTCTTTTTTTTTTTTCAAGCGAGCGTTTGCATGGCTGTATCGATACGATCTCTCCTGCCTGCGTATCGCGAGGCTCTTTTCCTCCATTTTGTGCCTCCACCGCATGAATGATTTATGTATATGCGGGCCAATACGGACATGTCCAAGATTGTATGTGGGGATACGACAACGATTTCTGTTTACTGGCATACACAGTTGGGGAGATCACTTCGGATACCCCGCCAGTGTCGTGTGTCTGCGGCCGCTAGGCGTGTCGCATTTTCAGCACGGCGTAAGAGTTGGACATGATAGACAGAGCTCATTGGCAGTAGGGAAGTTCGCACTTCTGGTGCTTTTTTATTTAGGAAAGGTGGCACTTGGGAATTTGTCATGTCATCTGCCATTCGCTTCTAGACTGGAAGGACTTTTAGGGAAAACGATTGTGACCGAGGTCGTCGTATTGGGAAAGGATGGGATGGACAAGGTGTTGCGGGTGACTTGCCTTTAATTGCGGCGAGACAGATACCCCTAGCATGGCCGAGCCACATAGGTCGCAATATGATGAAGACGACTGTGTTGGAACAGCAACGAGGTGATGATGATGCAGTATCATTGATGTGTATGGTGTTTGTGGTGTGAGGGACGCACGCCAGACTGAGCCGACTGATGCCAATTCGAGGTTCGAGTTGTGATAGGTTGAGAAACTTGCGCTTGGGAATGACACAGTGTTGAAACGGGCCCAGAAACGGGCCTACACTAGTTGAAAACTAATGGGTGCGTTTTTAGGCTACTATAGGTAGATGGAAAAAAGAAGCAAAGCAAGACATTGCAGCCTACGTGAATGAGATGAAAGAATGGTGGGTATCCGTACCTATCCGTAGTATCGACGATGGAGGTCCCGTTGGCTCCGTATGGGAACGGGAGCCACCGTTGTCCGGTGCCGTTTTGCTGGCCCAAACGGAATGGGAATAGAACAGGCATCGTTGGTGCGTGATTGGAGGGCTGGTTGCTGGGCGACAAACCAACTGTTTACCGACGTCATGACCTATCGCTAGCGAAAGTTGCTCTGTCCGTATCCGTATTTCAGTACTGAATTTACCTACAATTACGCTAGGTAGGTACGAAGGTACAGACACCCCGTAGCATTAGAGCATCACGTAGGTACGGAGTACCATGTCTGGTAATTGTCTGGCAAGACACAGTGGTACAGCCAGGGTTCCCGGAAACTCACCCACCAACCACCTCACTTTCGCGCAGTCTGCACCCCAGCCATGGCAATTTTGGTTTCTATAGGAACAACCATCCACGCAAGCGGTTAGACGACTCTCTTCACTCTTCCCACATTCATCCGCGTTATCAATTCTCTCCTCATTGCGAATTCAATTTCGACGGTGGATGCATTCCAGCCCGCGACACCAAAGCACCGTTTGTCTGTCTCATACACCATCGACGAAGAATTCGACTCTGCCTTCGAATACACTCCCCACAGCTCAGATCGATTGCGAATCATCCCTCGCCCAGCATGGCTCCGGCCGTCGTCTCCGGCCTGGCATACCAAGCCCGCTCGTTCGTCTCGCGCAGGGTCTCGAGCCTCCCGACTACAGCAGACATCACGGCGCGGTCCTTTGACGCCTCCGTCGGCCCCCTCGCCGCTCGATCCCTTCTCGTGGCCCGCGACGGCACCACGCCCAAGGAGGATCCCCACCTCGGCGTTACTCGTCCGCAGGACATCAACAACACGGCCATCTTTGTGCTCTTCGGTGTCATCGGCGCCGCGTTTGTCATTACGGGCATCTGGTTCTTCTTCTGGGCCAAGAATGGCGGCTTCTACTTCAAAGAGAATGACTGGGACGACTACAAGTCCACGGTTCTCCGTCGCAAGGGCCCCAACGGAACAATCCTGTCCAACGCCACGCCGACAACACAACTTGGCGGAGGCAGCGTCTACAAGGACTACGACGACAACTCTACCAGCATTTCGGGGACCACTTTGTCGGGCATTACCGCCGGCGCCAGTGACATCGCCTCCCGCGAGAAGCGCGAACGCAAGCGCGAGAAGAAGCGCAAAGAGAAGAAGGCCCGCCACGACGAGAAGAGATCATCCCGCAAGTACCAGGAGGAAGCCGGCGGACTGATCGACGAGGAGGCGGAGCGCGAGGCCAAGCACCACCTGCGATCGTACCGCCACGAGAGACCAGCTCGCGTGGGTGGCATGAACAAGGAATCCGAGTCTTCAGAGTGGGACGGCTCCACGAACCCGACAGAATCGTCCGTTTCGTCCAACCTGCTGTCGAACCGCGAGACCACGCCCAAGAAGTCTTCGGGCGGCATCCGCAAGGTATACAGCACGGCGGACCGCAACGAGGAGCGCGAGCGCCAGCGCATCCGGGCCGAGGCCAAGAAGTTGCAGGAGAAGGGCCGCTCGGCGGTCGGCTCTTCGCGACGCGACTTTAGCTTCCAGCGCTCCAGCACAGTCGCCGAGGACCAGGCCACACGCGGCTACGCCCTCCCGCCGCCGCAGGAGGAGGCGGAGCACAGCATCCCCGGCGGCTGGGCCGAGAGCGACATCACGAGCGCCGTCGGCAGCGAGTACGGAAACAAGTCGTATCACCACCCCATCCCGGAGCTCAGCAGCCAGAGCGCCGTGAGCAGCAACTACGCCGATGAGAGGCGCAAGAGGAGAAAGGAGGGGCGTCGCACGCGCGATCACTAGATGTGGACATGACGGGATGGAGGCACGGAGGCTAGGAGGGCAAATTGAGCATAAATTGACTTCGGCGTTTGGCTGGCGGTAACGGGGACTGTAATGTACATTGGCACGCGATCATGTAGACTGAGGAATGAATGCCATGATCAGTATGAACGCCAAATTCTCTTCTTGCGTGTGTCAAAAAACACTGCTGCAGCCTGTATCTCCGGTTCCATGACTATGCGTCTTGATAGAGACGAAGGTGGAGGGGCAGTCAGAAGGAACGTGTCGATTGGTAAGCACACCGGCCTTCATGTACTTTCCTTTGGCAACTGAGGTATAAAGTACACTAACCTAAAGTACGTACGGAGTACACTACCAAGTTACCTAGCACAGGATCTTCTCCAAGAACCCCCTGGGGCTTACCCGAACCATGCAAGTCAGGCACCTTTCAAGTCACCTTACTCTGTCTGGCGAGACCCTTTTTTTTTTTTTTTTTTGCGACGCAATCGCATCGCGATAACCCGCACTATCATTTCCCCCCTCTCTTCTATTTTCTCGCGGAGAGGAAGCTTCCCCACCAAGTCAAATCTCACAACACGCAGTTCACTGCAGGTTCTAACGTACGCCACTGATTCGCAGTACTCAAACGAAGTAAACCCTGTCAAACACAGTAACACAGCCCTCCTTGTCGTCCCGTCTCCCATCCCACCCGAAAACTAAAAGAAAAATTACGACGCCTGGTTGGGGCTGACGACTTACTGTCACGCTTACAACTCACTCACACGATTTGAGAAGATATCTGGAGATTCAGAAACCCTCATGAGTGCCGACAAAATGGAGGACAACGAGCAATGGAGCAGCATGGAAAACAACCTCGACGACCCTGAGGAGACCAAGGTCATTTTCTGCGCTCTGGATTCGTTCATGTAAGACAAGTTCCGTATCATCTTGAACTCCGCGATGAGTGAATATCCCACCCACCGCTCACAATGCAAACGCGAACAGCCTCAAACCAAAAGGGAACACCACAACTGACCTTTCTTCACAGCCAATATGCCAAAGTCGCACACTTCAACGTCACCCACCTCCGCCGGCAGTCCTTTTACGCCCTGCCCCAGGCTCACTGGCAAATGCTCGCCGCCCCGCCCTTCAACTTCCTCGAAACATTGGAGCGCACCGACGAGGCCATTGACGCCAACGCCAACCTCGCCCGCGCCATTGCCCTCAACGGCCTACGGTCTTTTCACGTCTCCTCTTCTTCTTCCGCCGGTGATGCTGCGGAGGAACCTCAAATGCCGGATGAGTGGGTCGGTGTCGCCAAGCACAACGACACGGACAAGGCCCGGAGCACACTGCGCCAGTTCTTCCGCGATTGGAGTGCCGAGGGCGCCGCTGAGCGCGCCGTGTGCTACACTCCCGTTCTCGAAGCCGTCGCCCGTGAGCGAAGCACCAGCACCGGCACCAGCACCAGCACCGCTCAACCGCTCAAAGTCCTCGTGCCCGGTGCGGGACTAGGCCGCCTCGTTTTTGAACTCTGCCGCGCAGGCCACGACACAGAGGGGAACGAAATCTCCTACCACCAGCTACTGGCCTCGTCGTACATTCTCAACTGTACTTCCCGCGCGGGCCAGCACACAATCTACCCCTGGGTTCACTCCTTTTCCAACCACCGCACCCGCGCGAACCACCTCCGCCACTGCGCCGTGCCCGACATCCACCCGGGCAGCATCCTCGCGGAGGCGGGCAACGGTGCAGGAAGCATGAGCATGTGCGCGGCGGATTTCCTGTGTCTTTACGCGGATGAGGAGCATGCTGATACATATGACGTCGTCGCGACGGTGTTTTTCCTGGATACGGCGCCGAATCTGGTGAGGTATCTCGAAACGATATACCACTGTCTCCGACCCGGCGGTGTTCTTGTCAATTTCGGTCCGCTGTTGTGGCATTTTGAGAATAACGCCCCCGGTAATCATGGCAGGGATACGGACGGGGACGGAGAGCATGATTACAACAACTCCTCCGGCATCGCGGACCCGGGAAGCTTTGAGCTGAGCGATGACGAGGTCATGATGCTCGTGGAAAAGATTGGGTTCGTCGTGGAACGGCGCGAGACAGGTATCGAGGCGCCTTACATACACGACGCCGAGAGCATGCTGTCCACGACGTACAGGGCGAGTTTCTGGGTTGCGAGGAAGCCACAGGTGTGAAGCAAAGGTTGCGTTACAAAACAAATACATCATACAGCGAGATTCCGTTTTCCGCCTTTTCTCTTGGGTTTAGTTCACAACTTGGGGGCCACGTTGAGCTCCCCACGCTGCCACAGCGAGCCGCCGTCAATCGCGATAACCTCGGCATTAACGTGCGCGCCTGCGCGGCTGGCGAGATAGACCACGGCGCCCGCAATGTCCTCGGCCCGGCCCAGCCTGCCCATGGGGTTCCCCTTCCCAATCTTGTCCGCGCCGCCGGCGATTTTCAGCAACCCGTTGGACATTTTGCTCGGGAAGAAGCCGGGCGCGATGGAGTTCACGGTGATGTGGCGCGGGCCGAGTTCCAGCGCGAGGTTGCGCCCGAGGTGCAGCACGGCGGCCTTGCTCGCGCTGTAGCCGTACGTGCCCTGCTTGCCCAGCGTGCCGATACCCAGGCCCGCGACGGAGGCCGTGATGATGACGCGCGCCGGGTCGTCTGCGCCCGCGGCCCGTTCGAGCAGAGGCGTGAAGAGGCGGATCGTGTTGAAGACGCCCTTGACGTTGAGGTCCATGACCTTTGCGAACGCGTCGTCGGGGTGCGTGTCAAAGGCCTCGCCCCACGTGGCGCCGGCGTTGGCGAAGAGGATGTCGACCTTGTCGGTGTGCTTCTTGGTCTCGGCGACGAGGTGCTCGACGCCCTTGATGGAGGCCGCGTCGGCGGGGATGGGGATCGCGACGGCGCCTGGGGAGATGTTGGGCAGCGCGTTGAGGGCTTTGCATGCTTCTTCACAGGCGTCGGCCTTGCGAGACGAGATGAAGACCTTGGATGCGCCGGCTTGGAGGAAACTGGGCATTGAGGTATCAGAATCTTCTTCTAAAAGAAAACACCAGGTGTGGGGAGGGAGCTGGGCCGCAAGAGACCCAGAAGACGTACGCTGAAGCGGCGTGGAGACCGAGACCGCGGGAACCGCCGGTCACGACGGCCACTTTACCCTTGAGGGAGAAGAGAGATGGGAAATCTTCGAGCTGTGCTTCGGCCATTGTCACGTTGGGACAGGTGCGATTTCGAGAATGGGCAATTTGCTTTGTCGGGAATTCGAGGTGGGAGGCATTGGTATTTAGAGCTTCAGCTCCAGCTCCGATGCCCCCGGGCCCCTAGTCCATGGTGACGTTTGCGGGGGAGAAGATACCGAGCCTCGGCTGTTGCATGTCCAGTCCAGGTACCTTAAGTACTACCTAGGTAGGTAGCTCAGTGGCTCTGTACCTGTTAGCCCCGGGTGACCTTCACCGACCCACACCTGCTGTACACCTTGGTCACCTTAGGTGCACCCCCGAGCTAGCCTTGGGTACATCTCGACGGCAGCGTGGGGTCCAGGTGCACTTTGATGCTACCAAGTAGCTAATTATGAATGTGCAAGATAGGATGCAAGGCACCGGTGATCGGTCACGGTAGGGGGGCGCAGGGGGGCGCATTGATTGAAAATGATCAGTCATTGGGAGTTGAGAAGCAATCTGGAATTGATATTTGGCAAGGAAATCCCTACACAATCTGCCAATGGTCTGTGTCCATATTGCTGTTGCTGACTGGCTGTGGAAGAAATTTCATCCCTATGAGGCCGTGGTCCACGAGGTCGTTAGGTCATTAAATTGAAAAAGACGGACATAATTTCCATCGACAAGACAAGATGTCAAACATGATTCGCAGTGTGAATGCGGGAACAAAAATCGTGGCATGAGATCGCTCGTTGAAAACGTGCTGATCAGTGTGGCGTCAAACGTATTTGTTAGTAAACGGTAGTCGCAACTTGCGCCATCCTGGCGGGGGGGAACGTGCGTAGACAAACGTCTACTAGTGCTGCTTCAATGCTTTCGGTGCCGTTTGCTGCGGCTCTTCTGCTCCCAGCAATGGTTCACGGCCATCTCGAGGTTATCGAGGTCCTCGTCAACAATGTGGCCGATGGTGAAGACCTTGACGTTGTGCTCGACCGTCATGAGCTTTGAGTAGTTGATACGCGACTCTTTCTGGAGCTTCTCGCCTTCGACAAATATGTTGGCCCGTATCGGATCGAAGCCGAGGGACGGCTCATTCTTCACCTTTCTGGCCGACTGGTTCAAGCCGACGATGATGCCGTGTTTATCGGGTTTGGTGCCCTTCTTGGTGCAAGCTTTTCCACCGTACGTGAGGATGGGTCTATGAAAGTCAGCCGAGTCTTGCAGGTTCACCATGTTCTACCTACACGCATTGACAGTGTCCCTCGTCATTGGCGACCACGATGAAGCGACGGAACCCAACGTGCACAGATCCGCCGTAGTTATCCGGCACCGTCATCCTGTCCGAGATGGTTGGTGCTCCTTTCAAGTTATGTCCCGAAGGCTCTGGCCAAAGTACTTTGAAAATCTACATGAATTAGCACATATGGCTTCAGGGCGACGAAGACCTACCATTCCCTGTCCGAACCTCGTCGAGGGCTCAACCACGTATCCTGCTTTTTGTAAGCGCCACCGCGTGATGTTAGGAAAGATACTCACGAGGGTCCAGTGCCTCCCGAGCTCCTGCTGTTCCCCTAATGTCGATCTTTATCTTCGACGCCTTGGGAGTAGTGGCTCCGTCGCCCGCCTCACTGGGATCCATGGAGACTGACACTCAGTTAGCCACAGCGATAGCAGTGGGCTGCGATTCGACCTACCATATGCCGAGTCAGATGCCTCTCCTCGTCTCGACCTTCCGTACATTTCGTCGTGGCTGGCGGCCAACGCTTCCGGGAATCGGGGGTCAAAAGGGTCTTCAGCTTCGGAAGCCGGGTACGATGGATCTGATCAGGTTAGTTGGTTTTCAGCCCGGGGGAAGGAACTTACCGTAGCTATAGGCGTTGGACTTGCCCTTGCTCGAAGAATGCACCCCAGCTTCGTAGTAAGTCTCACGGGTACTGTCGGGCACGGCTGTCAATGTCAGCTTGTTCCTCGAATTGAAGAATTGAACAGGTAGGTCTACCATCAATGCTGCGCCGTGACGAATCTTCATAGCTGGCTAAGGCGCCCTCAGCTGGCGCTCCATAGAAGGGGTCCAGAACCGGGTCTTCTGGTCTGTCCTCTCTGGGCTTCGGGTCCGTAGTCTCTGGATATGAGTCCCCGTACTGGTTGCCGTACCCAGCATCTCTGCTCTTCTTCGATCGACTGGACTTGCCATTGCCGCTGGACGAATATGGGTATGTGTACGCGTCTATTGAAGGTTAGTTTGCTTGGACTGACACCCGGGGCACCTGCGAACCTTGACTGGCCCCAGCAGAACTTTCATGGCTGTAGTAGTTGTTGCTGTTGGATGGTGACGTCGACAACTCTTCCATTCCAGCCGTGAGGGTATCGACGTCGGCTTGACGCGGAGTAGTGACATTGGACTGTTCCTGACCCTGCCATAGATACTCCCAACCGTTTGGTTCTGTATTTGGTTAGCCGTAATGTTTTGCATACTTACGTCGAATTGGCGACACACCGTTGCTGTTGGCACGCGTGCAGTAGTATTTTTTGTGCTCGTCGGACCAGGTCCATTCTCCCCATGCACCTCCACCTCCGCCTCCACCCTTGCGCTGGTTCTTGCTTGATGAGCTGGGCTTGGGCATAGTTACATTGGCTTCCTAAGACCGGATCTTGATAGCATTGATCATAGGCCAGGGACAAAACAGGGCGCAGGGCGGTCTGATAACGTCGAGTCGAACCAGATGAGGCTCAAGAGAAAACGACTGGTAGACGAGCCGGGTCACGGATGCTGGGGGATTGCAGTGAGTTTATGGTCGTCTGCTTAATTGGTGCAGAGCAGCATATGCAAGTCGCCGCGTGACGTATCGTGGGAGGTGTTACTGGAAGAAGGGCGGCGCTGGGGTGGCATCAGCATCGATTCGTCAACGGGTCTACATTACCTCCATGCACGTCAGACCTCGAGCCTGCCGGACCAAGCGTTGAAGTGTGAGGATGAGAGGATGAGAGACGAGAGACGCGAGACAAACACGGAGACGCAGAAGATGCCAGACGAGGCGAGGCGAGGGGTAGTGCGACACGTCTTGCCTTTTCTTTCCGAGGCTACCCCCGATGGGGAGAGGCTGTCTGGCAGATTACCCTTGAAGGGCATCTCGGTCGCTTTCTTGCTGGGTGGTGCAACAGCCGACTCTTTGCTTTCTCATCCCGTGAGTGCGTCCAAAAGGCACCCCCCCCTGTTGTCCTCGTTGTCCGGCGCAACCCAACGGCGCCCAAATGAAAGATGAAGTGGGCGGTACAGGTACTTGGGGAAATGCCATATTAAATCAGGCTGAGATCTCGGGTGTAGTCGTGGCATGGCAAGGTACGTATGTAGGTCGATGTGGATGGCACGACTTCCACCAGTAAGGCAGGCCAAGACATGTAAGCCCCGCGGCGGCACAACTCACGAGGTCAGCGGTGACTCTATCGACAGGCTCCCTCAGTGGATCGCCATACGCTGCCCGGAAAGTAAACCTGCCTTAGGTAAGGTAGGTAGGTAAAATAAAGCACCCCCACGGCATTTATAGGTAGGTACTTATGAGGTGGCACACATTTAGGGAGGGAAGGCGCCTTCGGTGCAGGCCAGTGACATTATCGCGGAGACCTATCACTCCCTATCTTATCTTAGCTACACCCATAAAGTCGCCCTGTATCGCCCAATCGCATGTCGCTTGTTCCGCCGTCCACCTGCTCCACCATCAACCAACCCAACGGCTCTTCTTCCGTCACTCGGTCAAGGCAATCCTGGTCCTTGACATTCCTCGTCTGTTTACTCCGTACTCTGTCTCTGCTGGCGCGCACGCAGCTAATCATCCAGTGCATTACAGTAATGCAAAGGGATACAACTCACCGCCAGCCGCTTGGTCTTTGTTACACGGCAAGAGCCTCTTCATCTCGGAATCAGGAGCATGTCCTCTCTGTGTCTTGCCCTGCACTTCCCCAGCAATGCCCGAGTCTTCAGCTCCCGAGCTTCTCGTTCTTCCCGTTCCTCTTGCCAAGTCAAATCCATCGCGTAGAATGGCAAAGCATCACCACTATTGCGCGCCTTAGCCAGTTCTCATGGCCACTACCGAGTTCGACCCTCACTCTCTGCCATCCAGCCCGTCGGGGCATGGTCAATATGATACATCACCTGCTTTGGCGCCAACCGATGACATTAGGCTAGTGCCGCTCCCGTCGCAGTCAGCGTCACCTCATCCATCGTCGTTTGCGCGACCGACTTCAACCGCAAAGCTTGCCCATCGCCAACCATCGCCGACGGGTTTTGAGGACCCTCATCATCGCCATCGCAATGGCCACTCTGGTCCAGTATCGATGCTACGACATTTTCCTCATCCTCCTCCACCTCCACCACCACCTCCTCCTCCTCCTCCGCATGCCTCAACGGGTCGTCTGTTACCGACGACAACTTCTCATCCACCACCACCACCACCGTTGCAGCCGTCGCCACAAATAGGCCGTCCGATGCTACGAGTTGTCCAGTATAACCTTCAAGAGCTTCCTCGGCGAGTCTCTCCGAGCTCTGAGTTACCCGCACTTTCACATTTTCCACCGCCCGCGCCTGCCTATCTGCCCCCAAGAGATGCCGAAAGATATCGACGAAACTCGTCGCCGTCTATTTCGATCTGGTCTGGTTCGTGGCAACACAAGTCCACTGGCTCGAGCTCCGAAGTCAGCTCTGATGTGTCTGAAGACTTTCTCGACAGGCAGAATCAGGCTGCGTTCCCTCCCTTGCTACCTACGGTCCAATCCCACGGTAGCACAGAACGGCAGCGGCGACAAATCACGCACGTCATCACACGAAGAGTGGCACTTCTGGAACGCAACCGGACATCCGTCCCCAGCCTCGCCTCTGGCGCATCCTCCGCGGCATCCACAGTCTCGTCAAATGACGATCCTGTAGCGCGGCTATGGACTCAGTTGAAAGAGCGGCGCCAGAGGCTCATCGACATCAAGCAGGAAATGGCTGGCAGGCGCAGGGCACTCCGTGAAGTGCGTCGACGAAAGGATGAAGCCGACAATGCTTTCATGAATATGCTGCGTCCCATTTTGCTGAGGAACCGGCGTGGTGCGCTGGGTTCAATCGACGAGGCGCTAGACACCCGCTTCGCTGAGATGCAGTCTCTGCGCACCGAGTATCACTGGTTGGAATCCGGCTACGAAGGACTCGAAATCTCCCTCGACGATGAAGAGGCCGAACTAAACAACATCGAGACACGCTTCTTTAGCTTGCTGGCCGCTGGGACTGCTGGGACCGCTAGGCCCAGTCGAACCTCACACAATCCTGACAACGGGGAGATGTATGATCCGAACGTCCCAGATGATCTCCGAGGCATATCCCGCAATGGTCCGGCCGATGATGCACATCCTCTGTGGCACGACCTCGTTTCTGCCATTGCAGACTTGAACAACGCCAAAGACGAATGCGATGACCTGCTGCGGATTCATGAGCAAATGCAATACGATATCGATCTGAAAGATGCTCTCGGCCAAGAACTGACCTCGGAAGAGATTGAGTTCATGGATGAATATCCAGACGACGAACGCGAAAAAAAGGAAATTCTCGACCACTGCACGCGAGAGGTCGCCCGACTGAAGGAGTTGTGCGAGCGTAAAGGAGCCATGAAAAAGCACCCGTCTTTCAAAATTCTGTACGCAATCGACCCCAATGTTGGCGAGGACATGTCTCTTGACGAACTACCACCCGTCCCGCCCACCTTGGCCCACTGGGCTTTCCCAGACCTGCTGTCCAGTCCTGATCATGTCTTGAGACCGGCCCCTCTCACAGCCCTCCGGGAGCTGAAAGAAGCTGCGCTGCTACCCGAGGACGACCCCGGGCGACGCTCACGTCTCGCCGCGGCCCAAAAAGAGTACGGTATCTCCACGCTGATCAGAGAGTCCAAGGAAGAGGACAAGTCCGATTTCATCACTCGATGGCTTCTCCACCACCTCCGGACGCATCCTCTTGCCGCCGAATTTTTGTACACGATGTTTGTTGACTACTTCCGGTCGCTGCGTCTAAAAATCGAAAATATCCGTCTCTGGCAGCAAGACGTCCTCTACTACTGGTGGAGGGATGCTGCGGTGAGATCTTCAGAAGCGTTCTTTGGCCCACTCACAGCGAGTGGCATGTCACCGCCGGCAGGCGAGGCTCGGTTGGTGCAGGCCTCGGTCCCGGTCGAAATTTCTCCTCCGCCTTCAGTCGCGTCGAGAGGATCGAGCGGCAGAGCAGGTTTCGCGTCAGACGCGCAATCTCTCATCTTTTGATTTGCTTGGGGTGGCGAATAGCGAGGTGGATTGGCTGGGCGTCGACCTGCCTTGTGATGGTGAGCAGGCTACTGACGAGTGTTGCCAGGTATTTGGGTGTCTCATCGTTTTGTTTATGTTCGACAATATTGATACCCGTCCCTTCTGCGACTGACGTTTAGGGAACACGGCCCCGGGTTGGTCATAGATTACTTGTCGTATTTACGCAAATAAACATAGAGGTTCTTTTACGAAGCAGAAGATGCAGGGATGCCACCCTCCTACGTGTTCACAATGTGGTTCAACTTCCACGCCCCTAGGCTACGTCAACATGGTCCGGCTGTCATGTCGTCTCTTCCCATGTTTTCCTCAATTAGCGCGCGGGAGGAATTCCCCACACAATTCGGGACGAGACGAGCCTCGGGAACAGCGGGCAGAAGGGGCCAAGCGAGAGTACTGATAGAAGGGGAGGTAACAGGTACATCAACACTATCAACGACGAAGCTAATGCACGTCGAGCTACAAAGGGTTGGCGATGCGGAGACGCGCGGACATGTGATTCATAACGCGGTGGTGGCACCCCCATCGGCTGGACGGAATCGCTTTTCAGACGCGGGGGATGTCCTGTCGCTGAGCGCCTGCTGTCGAATTACGTGACTGAGTTCGAAGATGTGGTTGCATCCATACGATATCGTGGACGTGGACGAAATGCCATCTCGCAACATCGCAACGCGACCAACCAGCTCGAGGGACCTTTACGGCGGTGACGATGGGCTTTTGACATTTCATGTAAGTTTGCTGCGGACTTTTTTCCCCAAATTCCAAAAGGGGGGCTTGCCGACCGCCGTATGCGGTTGCCTTACGAGGCGGCGAATCAGCATGGCGTAGGGCTGTGGCGAATTGACAATTACAGTTCGCAAACTTCCAAAATACTTGTGGATTTACATTATGGCGGTTGCCATCAGGCAACGAGAATGAGCGGATGGTGCCACGTTTGGAATTACCGATTTGAACGTCAAGGTCCGTGGTGGCGGATGCGTCCGACGGGTGAAAGGTTCGAGCCGTGGTCGTATCGCCGACCGAGAGGTTGGTGTGGATGTAGCAGGAAGGCGTTGTCACGCGGGAATGCGAAGTGAAGGCAAGCGCAGCCTGATTTCGGCAGCCATGTGGGAACCGATGGGGGTTATCGAGCTTGGTTTGATGAGGGGGGGTTGCTGGCTCCCACGGGTATTCTGGACAGCGTCTTTGAAGCATGTGGCAGGAGATCTTTTGGCAGATGACAATTTCGAGATACGTCAATGTCAGAAGCGTAAACGAAAGTGCGAGATGTCGAGAGGCGACGCACGTTCGAAGCGAGCGGTGGCGAAAAATCACCGCGGAGTCGGTCACCCAACCCAGCAAACTGTATGCCCAGCCCTACGGCTCGGTTGTACGGATCAAAGAGCGGAGGCTTGGCCCTGATGAAACTTCAAGATTGGCTGGCTGCATGGGAACATGGTGGCTGGGCTGTTGGGCGGTGGCTGATGGAGGAAGTGACGATGCGTTCTCCGCGGAGGTTGACTTCACCCTACCATCCCACAACTTGGGGCCTCAATAGTGATATGGTGTCGACATGACTTTTTGTCTTCTTCCGCTTTGAAGCTCTCGGGGTCAACAGTCTTTCACCTCTTGCTACGCGCGACTTCAGAGGGAAGATCAGTACGTTGGGCCTAAGGAAAGACTCGGACGAAATATATTTACGAAGAGTTCATGGCCAGTGAGTCCGTGCCATTGATACCACTCGCCAACACCAGTGTGACAAGGATTCCCCTTCACGGCCCGTAGCGCACGCAGTACGATTCAATCATCAACCTGGCTGCTGTATGCACCGCGTCGCGTGTGAGTTTGGACAACCACGCCGAAAAAGGCCACGCGAAGTTTGCGGGAAGGAATTTGAGGGTAGGCGGCCACTCCTTCTCAACAACGACAAGGTCCGGGAAGGCGATCTGCCGGACACCGCAAAATACAAAAACATGGTCTCGGGTCTTGATACACACACATACACACATACACACACACACACACACACACACACACACACCCCGGGGAAACACGCAGCTAGCCACCTTGTTTCTATATACCTATCCCGAAGTTTTGTGTGGGGCCGGTGCCGAAATGCGGGCGTCCGTCCGGAAGGTGCCGGGTGATGTGATGTCCCTAGAACCGGGATATGCCCCGTTCACGAGCCAGTCGCACATCCTGGCGGACCCGCAGGTTGTAACCACCTTAAACATACTGTACGGATAGTAAATTTAAATTACCCTTCGAGCATGCAGCACCAAGATGGCATTTCGTCCCAGAGCACGTTGTCCACGACGCTTATCAACACGTGCAACTTTAATTCCAACTACCAAAAAAAACACCTCGCCCAGGATACCCAAGACTTCATGGCTGATATCGGCAAAAGCAAAGTCCTCATGAGGAGTTAGAGTGCCTCGTGGCGGAATCGAACCGCCGATCTTCTCATTACTAGTGAGACGCTTTACCACTGAGCCAACAAGGCTTGCTGTTGATGAAATGATTGGTGAATCCACAGTTCATGATGGGCTGCTGCAATGCGCCCCTCAGCTGTCTCTGCAATGATGCATACAATTCATTCAAGGCTAATTAATACTCGCGCCTCTATGCTAGATGGACTGGTTAAATACGTGTCTTTTCATATACAGTGGTATCTCTTCATGCGGCCAGCCTCAATTATCCCGTCCAAGGCCCAGGAGCTCCAGGCCGAGTTGTGGTGTCTGTATGCACGGGACTGCCGCGTGTTCTCTCTCTCATTATCCTCTCGATTGGCTCAACGTGACACATGTGCGGCTATGCCGCCGTTCGCCTCCGGAAGAGAACTTCTGCATTCGGATCTGGCGACTTGCTCATGACCATGACCATTGGTTTCGGCCGCGCCTCTCCGTTCTTGAGCTTAATGTCGTAGTTGAGCAAGAAGTAAGCCAGAACCAACTTGATCTCGTTGCCTGCAAAGAAGCGGCCGGGACACGCGTGCTTGCCGGCGCCAAAGTTCATGTTGGTGTCGCTGATGCTGGTGAACTGCCACCTGTTTGCGTCCTCGTCGGACTTTTGTCGCAACTTGTAAAACCGCAACGCGTCAAACGTGTCGGGGTCTTTGAAAAATCGCTCGTCGTGCGAGATACCCGCTTGTGGTGCCAGGAGCTTGGTGCCCGGCGGCAGATGCGTGCCGTCGGAGAGGTCGATTGGCTTGACGACCTTGCGAATGAAGGAGGCTTTTACGATGTCAGGGACGAATATGGTGCGAGACGGCCAACTTACTAATGTTACCGGCAAGGCGCTGCGTCTCCTTCATGAAGCTGTCCAGCTTCTTCAGCTTTGCCATGCTCTCCTTCCTCGGCCACCCACCCTCGACCTCCAGCACTTGATGCGCCTCTTCACGCAGCATTTCTTGCGCCTCGGGATTCGCGGCGAGATCGTAGATGCAGTCAGTCACGAGGTTATTAGTCGTATGGATCGACGCAGCGGCGAGGATGAGCTGTAGGTGCGCCTGCGCTCTGACATTCGTCTTCTCCTCCGCCGGCAAGGCTTCCACGAGCCACTGGATCAGATCGTCAGGCGAGTTCTCGTAATTGGGCATATCCATATCCCGCAGCCGCTCCTCAATGACCGGCTTCAACATATCGCTGGCGAGATCGACGTCCTTGCGTATCTGGCGCAGCTCCGACACCAGGTACTGCCCTACAGGTCGCGCCCATTCCGGGAACAGCTGCATCTTGACAACGGCGACAAAGACATGCATGGCAAAGTTGATACTGATATCCATCCACTTCTCCTGGCGGTTGATATCGGAGCCGACAAAGGCGCGTCCGCTGATCCGTGCAATGGCTCGTAGCGCGAAGGGCTGGAACTTGACCGGCGTCCAGTCTGAGCACGTTGTTAGTGGGTGTCCTGCAAGGTTTGGAGGTCACGTACCCCTGCACTCGGGAAACTCAGTGGCCACGACGTACTCGAGCTCGCCTTTGAGTTGAGGTACGAGCCTGGCCAGATTTTGCGACAGCTTGCATCTCACGAGGGTCGACAGCAGGTCGGCGTGGTCTCCGAGCGTGAAGCTGGTATAACGACTCAGCATGGCCTACCGGGTGAGGTCAGCACTCGGAACCTTCCCAGGCGACAATGCACATACTTCGTCTACGGCTTCCGTCGCGCTGAGGATGTCTTCTGGCAGACTTCTCAGCTCGCCAATGAGCTTTGCTGGGATGAGAACCTGCAAACCCTCTGTGGCCTTGATCTGGTATACGGTGTCACGGAACTGAACGGTCAGCGTTGTCCGTCGCACGGCTGATGCTACACACCTTTTTGTAGCTGTCGCGGATCAACGTCTCTGCGTCGAACATCCACTTTGTCTTGGCTGCCTTGTAAAATGGCAATGGCAGCTTTGGCTTTCGCGACTGAAAGAGCCACGCCACAACGAGGATTGCGCTGATAGCAACATAGTAACTGGCATGTCTGCCGCCGGGTACAACTTGAGGTAGGCTGAGGTCCATAGGCACGGACGACATGCTACCGGACTGGTTCATGGGCATCGTTGCAATGAAAGACAGATGAGCGATTCTCAATAAGCAGGTCTAGGGGTATCCGAGGCGTGAAAGAAATATGTAACGCCGTTTCGAGAACTCGAGATTACGAAAGGAAGAGAGCCGTCTGCGAATTGAGGCTTCCCGAAGCGCGAGAGGAAGGATGATGACTTGGAACTGCGCGCAGGGCAGTGGCCATTAGAATCTGAACTCAATAGCCAAGGCCTTTGGAGCGTCGACAATGCGATGACAGCATGTGCTGCTGCGCAGAAAGTCGGATAGAAGCAATGACGACGTCCGTTTGTCGAAAGACTGTTCTCGCGCGTGTCCTTCTTGTCTCAAGCGTCGTCCAGCGTCGTCGTCGAGCCGTTTCGGGTCGGTCAGGTGATGGAAGAGAACTTCAGGGGCGCAAACCAAACATCGAGAAACAAGACAACCACGTGAAGGGAGAAAAACCAAGGAGGGAACTATGGAATAAAAGAGGAAAAATGAGAAGAAGGCCAGGATGCAGATCGGAAATCAACGCGTGTATGCA
The DNA here is from genome assembly GCA_004366825.1 of Colletotrichum spinosum. Classification (NCBI taxonomy): domain Eukaryota; kingdom Fungi; phylum Ascomycota; class Sordariomycetes; order Glomerellales; family Glomerellaceae; genus Colletotrichum; species Colletotrichum spinosum. The sequence continues at coordinate 76,834 of QAPG01000102.1, read as the reverse complement.
TATACCGCATCTCAGCGGTAGCAGAGCGCGCGCGCGCAGGCGCAGGCGCACACACCAGAAACACAGACGACATGCGACGCAGAGCAGGCGACTCCAACCAGCTTGAACGCGTACGGAGAAGTCCTAGGCCGGTCCTGGCTCCGGCCGTGGTCCTGGAGAGACGATGGCTACGTGGCTGACCCTGCGCCTGGGCCGGGCACCTGGGTGAAATTCGTAGGGTTTGGTAGTTTGGACCGGCTGGGACGTGATCTACTTCTGCTTCCTTGAACGTCTCTGGCGGTTTCGCGGACTCGCCAGGCGCATTTGAAACGTGGATGGTCTACAGGAGTCGTTCGGGAGCAGCCACCTCCGGATTTTAGTTTGCTGCCCACCGTGCCTCAAAGAAGAGCCCCAAACAAGTGCTAGTTTTTGGGATCAACCGTTGCGTGCTTGGTGGGACACGACTTGTTGTGACCAGCGTGGAAGAACAGACTACGACAAACAGGAAGTGGCTCATCAAGATGGACAATCTATTTGTACTTTGTTCAGGATAGACTCGAAGCAGCTGCTGTAAGAGAAGTAGTTATTTCCTAGGTAATACCTTAGTTCTTGTCGTGTTAAGGTGCGGATACGGGAGGAACCTACAGGCACATTCCCCCCGACGGTTCAATGTATATTCATGTGCTCGATCCCCAAACAGCTGCCAACAGGTACTTGCCTCTACCTATCGCTCTCCACTACCCCCTTCTGGCATCGTACAGGCCCTTTCTCGGCTCGCTTCCTGCCCGAGACGCTCTGAAAATTGTTAGTGCAGCGTAACTCCTCCACCTTCGTCCCATCTCCGACCATCTTCTAACGTCAACCCACCTTCTCGAAAGCCTGCGTCCAACAACCACAACGATGCGCTTCGTGGTAAGCTTCTCCGCTGCTTGCGTAGACCCCCTTTTTTGCCCTCTTGATCCAAACTGCGCTGCCTGTCCCTAACTCCACCGACCGGTGTTGCGTACTGGCACTGTAAATCCGAAATGTAATAGCAAACCCAGCATATACATTTCTATTGTAAGCCAAGTTTAAACCCACAAATACACAGAGTCAGCTTCGCAGGGATGGTCTCGTCGACACACGGCTATCTCGACTAACCGCTGTGTCGACGACACCCAGGCATCCCACGACATTGATCCAGTCCTGCGTCTCGGAACCTGCCGCGGGGCAATGTTCCATCCACGCCAAGGTCATGGGCGTCGGTCGTCTTGTGCGTTCTCCTGTGACGGACCAAACAGCATCCTCAAATTCTCCGTGCTCCTGGCTGCGCCAGCCTGCAACAGTCGCCTGCTCGCTGACTCCCGGGAGAAACGCATGGCCTGCCAAGAGATGCTTCCAAGAATAGCCGCAGGGTTCTTCCTCTCTCGAGGCAGGACTAGCCGGCACCCGCAATGCTTAGCGATGTGCTTGTCTTTCTTCGTCCCTGCAAATGCCGCAAGGATTGCGATGCGTTCACGCTGTTCGCCTCAACTAACGCCGGATTTGCCAGAAATCCGACCATGTGGCCGCGTATGCGTCGTCTGCGCAGCATCCAAAGATGTCTTCGCTGCGGCCTTGTCAAAGATCGACCGTGGCTTCTCGGGTTCCCCTGGCCTGTTGCTAGACTCCGTTCTTCCCGCTCCGGTGGCAACTTCCCCGCCTCTACGACACAGTCCGGCATGCTCGTCAATCATGCTGCTGCCAACATGGCCATGTGGCTACGCCAAGACGTTGCCGATTTTCCCATCTCAATAGATGTAGCGCTACGCGATGCTCATTCAGGCGAGGCAGTGTTGACGTCCGCCTGTTCAACCACACGCGCCCTGCTTACCGTGTGCTGCCGGCGCACGAGACCATGAACGGCGACACAAGAGCCTTCGGGCACGGCCGGCCCGACGGATCTCAATGAGAGATGCTCCGCAATAGACCGATACACCTTGGTGCGCTGTTTTGCAGCTCAGGTGCCCGGCTTCACCTGATGTTTGAAGAGCACTGACTGGACTGGATGCGGATGTCCTCTGCGAGCAAGCCGTCCGTCTGTGAACGGAAATTCATACGAAGGAAGGACTGAACTTCTTGTCTGAACCTGATCCCAAGTTGGGCCACGTCACCGGATGAGCTCGTTGACGCACGCGGGTAGGAAACGCAAAGAAGACGTAAAAATAATCACTTTACCATTGTCCGCCGATGAGGCACGCAAGCAAGCAAGCCTGGCCGCGTTGGCAAAAGAGAAGAGACGAGGACTGGCAAAAGTCGAAGATGCGGCCAGTGTGGATTGAACACACGACCTTCAGATTGATAGAATGAAGTTATCCGGACCTGATCCGCTTCAGTCTGACGCTCTCCCAACTGAGCTATGTCCGCCACGATCTTCGATAGCAAGGGTTGCACTGCGGGATATATTGCTGGGTCCACAGCTCTCCTGCCGCGACTCATTGTTGCCGAAGCGGCGGTATCATGGGGTGTCTCAGGCAGTGATAGCTTCTAGACGAGAAGTTCTGTCGCGAGAATCTCGGAGGTTGAAATGCTTACTGCTGTCGATACCGAGTCAGCTACTTGCGCTTGGCTTAGGAACTCTTCGATAATTAAGTAAGGAGTCCAAACTGAGCTACGACTGTCAAGTCGCACAGGTCGACCCACCACCACTGAATCGCCTGCATTTCGGCAAGTTCCCGAGGGCCCTGGGAGTCTCTCCACTCTGCACCCGCCCTGGCGGGTCCGACAATTTCACAATGCTTGCTCTAAAAGCTGGCTTTGAGGTGCCTGGCGTTAACAATAACTGGTCTGGTGGTGTAGTTGGTTATCACGTCAGTCTAACAAGATCAGCGACACGCTGGTTCCCTGCTTACACTGAAGGTCTCCGGTTCAAGTCCGGGCTAGATCACGTCGCGGGCGCTTGGTTTAGTGGTATAATTCTCGCTTAGCATCGCCAAACAGCCTATCTTGCGCTGTATGGGTCTCTGTGAGCGGTCCTGGGTTCGATTCCCAGAGTGTCCATTCCTTTTGGTAGTGATCTGCAATAGTCTGTTTTGAAGTTTTCGGTATTCGGGTGTCGCGTACCGGTAGAATTGGACGCTTTAGCGGCGGGGAAAGATTACCTGCAGGGCGAGTTAAGTTCGGACGGCCAGGCAACTCTGCTGTTTGCAGAGCTGGCGAAGACCCAGTATCAAATAAACATGCTGAGGCGAAAAGCTTCGTCCATCTAGTTTCCAGATTCACGACGTGTGTGGTGGCAAATCGAAGCCATCTGCAAGTCCCTGACTAGCTCGCAGAAAGCTACCACAAGAAAGGCACCAAAGGCATGGACACCTGCCCATCATTGCAAAGTCACGGGCCAGATCCGGGCATGCCAGCCAGTGTCTTCAGACGGGAAGCTTTCCAGCTGACCTCGTGCTTTCCGTTGCTCTGACGTACCGACCAAGAGACACGCGTACCGCGTACATAGAGTATAGAGTTCATATTCTCGAACTGGCGACAGACGTTAGTTTCTTGACAGGTATTTTGGGACGTTTCTCGAATGCGTGCTCGTTTCAGTGCCGAGGTTGGCGACGTGCGGTACGAATTTCAGCAGACGACGTCGGTCAGCATGTTGCCATAAAGAAGCCAAGTCTCTCGAATCATTGCAACCCGTCACAGGTGTGCGGCGATGTTGACACGCTGAACCGGGCAAGTGAGGCGGTAAGTTCTTCATGTTGCCTGTGCTCCTTTGCAGCGACATGAAGTAACTCAACACCCTGCAACAAACCTGTCCCCAAACACCGTTGTCTCTCTCCGAGCACAGTAGTTTCCGACCCGAGCCGAGAAACTTACACCACTAGTTTGTATGGACAGAAGAGGACGGCTGTATCTCGATGGGTGGTTGGAGTGTCGATGAACGGCGTGTGCCAGATCGGCAGAGAACTTCATCTCGCTTCAAGACTTCCAGAAGCCGTGGAATATCCCGAAATGAGGACATGCCAGGGTGGACGAGGATGCAGTTTCAATCAAGTGGCTGGAAAGAAACGTCGTAGACCGGTTTTGTGGCTCCACGAGGCAGCCGAAATGACTGACCAGCGAACGATGCTGGGGCCGATTCGATTGGGGAAAGTGAAGTATGAACCAACGGCAGGGGCAAAAGCCCAGGATATCCAGGAGCGCGTACCATCAAGGGTCACAGAGTTACAATGGAGAGCTTGCTGCTGCCCTGACACTGTGGGATCGACGAGTCGAAGTTCTATTTCCACAAGTGGAGGTCTCACGTGCGAACACGAGAACGCTGGGGCAGACAAGGGATCCTTTTCATCCCTGTTGAAATACCAAGACTGTTGGGACGGTGAAGATATACTTTAGATGAAGTTAGTGTCGTCGTATGGGAGAACCGGCTCGCTTTGCCAGTGGGTTTTGACTGATTCGAGGCGTCATGGAATCCGAGCAGGCGGAAGACATGCATCATCCACTATGACTGTTTAAGACCAGGCGCGATAGAACGCGTCGCGAGCGGGTATCTTGCTAGCGTCGGCGGCGTTGAGGAGACAACAGCGCTGTGAGAAATTTCGGTCCTGGTCAGGTGAGCGATTCCGCAGCGGTGGCGGTATACTGGCAGAGACCTCAACGCAATAAAGTTATCAGATCGAACCCATGCCAAGGGTGCATGGGACGGTGGAGCACCCAGCCAGGCCGAACCTTGGCCCTGCGAGGCAAAGTATGCAATGCTTCCGTAATGAAAATTGAGATGCGGCTCCTGGAAGCGGGCCTCAGTCGTGAGCTTGCAAGCTGCGACAGCCCACAGTTGTCTATCTTGGTTCTGGCGGCGGTCCATGTGTTGGGAGCTTGGCATGTCTTCGATGGGAATGGTGGGAAGCCGGTCTCGGAGATTGAAGAGATTAGATGAGATTGATTTGATGAGATTGATAATGGGCGACGATAAGATGGCGCTCGCACCTGATCCAAGACCGAAGGCGGATTGGACGACGGTCTCGGACATGGACCAGACGGTCGAGCGGCACATCATCTCCTCGGACGCAGATTGAATTCTGTGACAACTCCCGCATCATCTCCTGTATAGAGATAAGCATGCGGTGGACGACACCGACGGAGCCGAAGCTGCGTATCCTGCATCCACCCCCAGTACTGAAATGGAGAAGAGCGGAAATGCTCGGTTCGGTGCCGGCCCCATTGCCGTGGCATGCTGTGCGATCCGGCGAGTTTTCCCCAATCCTTCCGCGGGAGTTTAGTGTCGCATTCCGAGGAAGTCTTCTGAGCACACGCCAACGCTTCGGTGCTTGCTTGAATGTCCCGTCCTAGGACGATTGACTGTCAACAATGGGAACGCATCAGATGAATGTCATTGGAGACTGTGTGCAAGACAGTGCCGACGACAGTTTATACATGGAAATGACGGAACGAAGTGGCAATTCAACCAACGAGTGGGCCGGCCTGGTGGTCTGACTCGGGATGACATTCCCCGGGCCCTGCCTCTGAATTCTGCGGTCTTTCGGTGAGCGGTGGACGCGGTAGTGCATTTGCTTCCGTTTTGGCTGAACACTCGAACGAGTGTCGTGTGCTTCGAGATTGCTTCATTAAAATGGCCTTGTCGATGTTGGGACCTGAGTCTGGCCTGAAGCTGCCGGGCGGTTAATCGAGACTCCACAGGCGCTGTCAGAGTCGCACTGTCCGGTATAAGGATCGGGAATACGCGATGCAGTCCGTCGCGATAGCGCAAGACGGTCTACGGAGCTCCTCCTTGAGGCTCCTTGAGGACTCCTTGAGGAGCTGATTTGAGGCAAGGTGGTGCAAGGTGGAGGACAGCCAACTCATCGCGCGCCGGCCTTGCTGCACGATGGCAGCGGCAGGACATCTCGGGAGCGCGTGATGGAGAGGGGGGATGGTGAAATGAGCTTCGTCCCAATGGTCAGCGAGACTGGAGTGCTTCAGAAGTGGTGGTGATGGTAAATACCCCACACGGTCGCTCTCCACGATGCTGCCGAAGGGCGACTTCACAGTCTGGCAATCGTCACATTTTCCAGCCGTGCGGGACGAATCCACTGCGATGCAGCAGGAGAGCCCAACAATTGTGGGCGAAGAACTCACTCTATTCTGTCCGACAGCTGGTTCGGGTGACGAGACCTCGGTCGACGAGAATGGGGTGAAGGGTCGTGCAAGACGCACTGTATAGGATTAGGAAAGAAGAGCCGAGAAAGGGGCAACTGGGCGCGGGTAGAATGGCCAGATTTCTAGAGAGAAGTGGAGAGGTGGGAGCGGGTCGGGAAGTGGAAGGAGAAAAGATAGGAGGCACACTGACGCCGACGCTGACGTTGACGTTGACGACCACCCAGCGGTTGAAGACAGCTGGGGAGAAAACACGCATTTGGTTGCTTAGCCACTAGTCGTCTTTGCAGGTAACATTTTCCCATGTCTAATGATGCAATTAATGCACATGCCTACAGACAACACCTGACAACCAGGACAAGGAAAAGTCGCAAGGGGAGGAGAGCTACGATACCCGCCCATGGCCCACGACCCAAGGCGTAAGGTACGGATACCCGTTGCGCAGTCATGTAATTACAGAGTACGAGGCTAAAGTTTCGACTCGACCACCGATTATGGCCCGACGACTCAAGCTTCTTCTGTTCCAGGGCGTCATGGAAGCGACATCGGAAGGACCGCTCGTTCCGCTTGCCTCCGTCTGTGCCTCGGTACGTCCTGGGTGATGATTGATAACTGTGACAGAGCACGGACAGATGCGATGGTGCGCTGGAATGCGATGGTGGCTCCCATGAAAGCGTCCTGACACATTGCTTTTGATTATGCACCCGGGTTGAAAGGACAGACTTGGGCAAGGTAATCATGGGTCAAATCTTTGGTCATCAACATCGTTTTCTTGGTGCTGGGCAGTGTAATGTAATTGCCCAATGATTTGCCCGCAAATCAAGAAAGGCATCTTTCCCTGCGCCGTAAGCAATGGCAGCCAAGCCCGACGGGACTGCCAAGAGGGCCGACACAGCGCATGCTTCCCTAGCAAACAGCGCTGGACTGCGATAATTGATGGTACAGTGCGACCTGCACTGTCCGGAAGCGGCTTACCAGGTAGCGGTACTTCTGAAAAGCTGCGTCGGCTAGATCAGACTGGGTCCCTCCAGGGCTCCTTGTCCAACCAGAAACGGAGCCCTTGGACTGTCGTTTTTCCTCAGCTTTCCCTCTGGTTTTGCGCCCATCTCCGGTACCATTGCTGATGTCTATTTACCTTCCTTTGCAGCATAATTCAAAGTACTTTCTCTGCAGTTTGCCTCTTTCGTTTCCAGCACGACACTGAGTAGGGACGGACGGAAGAAGAAAAAAACGAATACCCTGGGTCCGAGATCGACAAGTCGCTGCCCAGTCCTCCACCACTTTTACCTCATCGGCCTCCACGTCGCCATCAGGCAAACTTTACTCGGCTCTTACCTACTTGGACTTGAGCGCTGTGTACTTTAATCCTTTTCTCCCACACTTTTCTCTCAAGCTCTCTCTTGCCTCACAAAATTGGTACACCTGGCCTGGCAACCACCCATTGCCGCTTATCTGATCAAATTTTATCTGATCAAGAATTCCACCGGTTTCAGTCAACTAAATATCGAAACACCTAGCACGAAAACAAACGACTCCCGACAGAAGCCGTAGCAGCATGCTAAATAACTGACTATCCGCCCCTCGATTCTACTGCCATCGGTCACGTCTACTCTACGCCATCCTCCAAACGAAAAACACACACACCCCTGTCACCCACCACCGTCGCGTAGGTCATCATTACACCCGAAGCCGCCTACACAACCACAACCACATCGCACACGCCATGCACAGCACCATGGCGACCACTGCCATGGCTTCTTCCCTTTTGGGCTCGACTGCCAACTGCATTCCCGAGGAGCCTGTCGTTCCCTCTTTCGCCCCGTCTCTGACCTACTCGGAGGAGTCGGAGGACCAAGAGGAAGAGCCTCAGCCTCCAAAGAGAAGACGCGCTTCCACGCGCCTCATTGCCCAGAGCCCCGCAGATATCCAACGCATCACGGGCGAGTCTACCGCCCAATTGATCAAGAGATGTTGCGGTGGCGGCTGCTGCATGAAGCTGGGCGAGGAGAAGGATGGTCTCCAGTACGAAGCTGTCACCCTTCCGGACAATGACGCATACAAGTCACTTGCCCTCAAGATTAACAGAGTCCCCACGACATTGACCAACGTTGCCGATATGCCCGAGCAAACCGTCTTCTTCGAGCCGGTGCCTCGCCCTGCCGCCGATGCTACATCGCCAACCGACTCTGCTGTTTCGCTAGGCCCCGACACCCGTGATGATGTTGCCACTCTCCAGCATCAGCTCAAGGACTTCACGCTCGACGATATCGACACCACACGAGAGCCTCCCAAGTTCGTCCAGCCGCACCCGCCCTACCACGTCTACGCCGCACGCATCGACTCGACTCGCGAGCTGACCAAGTCCGGCGCCGAAAAGCGCACCTACCATTTTGACCTCGATATCACAAGCTATCCTGGCGAGGAAGACATGGATTTCAGAGTAGGCGGTGCCATTGGCGTAATGGCTCCCAACGACAATGCCTGCGTCGATGACGTCTTCGACGCTCTCATGGTGCCCCGCTTCATTCGGGACAAGCCGGTGCTCATGAAAACCACTCGAGGTCGCTGGCCCACCGTCTGGGGTGACGACCAGGCTCGCCAGATGGTCACCACCCGCCGTGACTTGCTCACCTGGTGCTCCGACATCCAGTCCTATCCCCCAACGAAGCAGCTCCTGCGCATACTCGCCGAGTACGCCGCGGATTCCGATGAGAAGAAGTTGTTGACCTACCTTTGCGCCGCCGAGGGTCAAGGCGTCTTCTGTGACTTCCGCACAGGACCTCATGTCTCTCTTTCCCAGCTGTTGAATGCATTTCCCAGCTCGCACCCACCTCTCGACCTGCTGCTCTCCGTCCTCCAGCCTCTGATGCCCCGCTTCTACTCCCTCTCCAACGACCCCCACGACTCTTTTAAGCAGCGCGACGGCAAGACGCATCGCCTCGTCGAGATCGCCGTCACGGTTCATGAGACCAGTGACTGGCGTGGCGGACAGCGCACCGGCATCGGCTCCGGCTTCTTCGAGCGCCAGGCTCACAAGTGGATGGAGGCCAAGAGCAGAGGCGACGTCCCCGAGGTGCACATCCCCATGTTCAAGGGCCTCATGGCCAACCCCCTAGCCAAGCAGTTCGTGTCGGACGGCCCGATGCTCCTCATCGGCGCCGGCGTCGGTATCGCACCTTTCAGAGGGTTCGTCCAGCGCCGATTGAAGACGGCCAACTGCGCCAACAAGGTGTGGGTGCTCCAGGGCATCCGCGACTCCCTCGTCGACGAGATTTACAGCGGCGAGTGGGGCGTGCACGAAGACGAGGTCAAGCGGGTCGTCCAAAGTCGTCGCGGCGAGTCTCGCTATGTGCAAGAGGAGGTCCGCAATCAGGCTGATCTGGTGTGGTACATTTCGAACGCCGTCGACGGTCGCGTATTCGTCTGCGGTAGCTCGAGGGGTATGGGCGAGGGCGTCGAGGAGGCTCTTGTCGATGTGGCCATGAGCAAGGGCAACCTCGAGCGCGAGGAGGCCAAGAAGTACTGGGAGCTGAAGAAGGAGGCCGGCCAGTACATTGCCGAGACGTGGTAACTGTATAACTAATGTTTGGGCCCTCCAAAGGGTGTCTCGGGGATTTATCAAGCGCTGACGCGGCAATGATTGCTGTGCCGCCATCTCGGCGTTTTCGGGGCCAGCGTTCGGGGGGTCGGAGGTAAGATGGCTAAAGGCCAGGCAGCCGCAGCCGCGCCTGGCGACGGCAAAACACAAAGGAGCATGGGTTGCAAACCGCACTTGGCACCTAGACGGCGTTTTGGTCTGATAATGTTTCTGGGGTCTGCAAAAAGATATTTTACTGTTGCAAGACAGGGATATCGACGGGGTTCAAGGCTGGACTGCATTTATGGCTCATTAGGCCACTGCATTGACTGAAATAGAGGCCACTAGCTGCGCTATTTGTACACATAGCATTATCGAAGCATGGAACTGATTACACGTCTATGATATTTGAACGTCTGCACGGTTGACTGAATGATTGATGAGATTATGGTGGCCGCTGTACTGGTTTGGGTAAAGAAGCGTGTCTCTGGTCTCAAGTTGGCGATGCACTTCTGGCTTCCATTGCTTGATGGAAACTGACTACTTGCGTTGCGTCACTTTTGGGTCTCAAGCAGGCAGAACGGCGCGGGCTTTTGATAACCTGAACAACGTTTCCTAAAATACCGGCCATGCTCAGTGTGAGATGTGTGCCGGACCCGACGTCATGGCGTTGTGTTCACCGCCATAGAGTCGGTACAACAGCTCGCCCGAGACATGGAACGTACTCCTTTGCCACAGTGTACAGACTCGAGATAAGCAAATAGGTAGCGTATTGAACTTAATTCTCGAGACATCGAACTCGCAATGCTAGGAGCTTGCAAGACATCGCTGCCCGGGTTTTAAAGGCAGTGCAACCGCGTCAGGCCAGCACAGTCAGAGCTTTTCGATCCAGGCAAGCGACGAGAGCAAGCTCACGGCCGAGATCCGGAGCACGCAACAGTAAGCTCCGACGACTGTTCCAGACGCCGTCCCGATGCCGTTCCATTTCATCAACAACGCGGGCCCCTGGAGCCGGGTTCCTGGTGTCCATGTAGTCTTCAAGAGCGGCGGCCGACTACACTGCAACCTATGCCGGCCCATCTGGTCCCCAATGTCGGGCCGAACAGGTTGTGCCGTACTTGTAAGTCCGGGGGATCAAGACGAGTAATTCCGTGCCCCGAACGGAATTGATCCGTCACCGCTTCCGATGATACCCCGGACTCCCGTCGCCTGCGGTCCAGCTGTAGGGGCTTACTGAATCGTAATGCGTTTGGTGGGTGTGGAGTCTCCCGCGCGGTTACGGATCGCTGATTCAGCCACCTGTAGTTGTGTGCCAGCGCTGCGACAGCGGCGTCGCGCGCGCGGCGCGCGGGCGGGGGCCAGAATGGGTGTCTGAACTACTCACTGCTACGGTGATCGCTCTCACGCCAGAGGACGCGGCGCACGGTGAAGCATCAAAGACCAAATTCAGAGGCGCATACCTCGATTGCTACGCTTGTAAGCAATCATTATGACCTTGTCGATGCAAAGGAAAGTATCGTCTCAGTGGCTGGACTTACTCCGAGCCGCGCGGGACGAAGAAGAGCCAACTGAAGAGGGAACATCTCTGGCTCTAGTCCCCTCGACAACGAACTGCACGAGTGAGACGATCCAGGACTCGCTTTGGGGTGACTACTGTCAAAGTAGTATACTGCACCGCAGCAGAGCGGGGGGAAACCGGGAATAAGTTGGTGCAGGGTCCATCAACGGTAGCGCCAGCAACTCGGATTGCCAAATGATTGAATATGTCCGTATCCGTAGCCAAGTGGCTCTCACCGCCCAAGAGGGGCTTCAAGTGAACGAGGGGCATTCTAGAATTTTCCCGGACAGCTCCTTTACCCGGCAGCCAGAGACACCTCCAGATCTCCTAGTACCAAAGACCCAGTCTGCGCGCGCTTCCATCGTCAAAGGTAGGGGAGCTGAATCCCCAAGCCTTAGACCCCAGCTTTTCTCGGCTGCCCTACGCAATATACGAAGCTTTCGCGGTCCGACGGTGATACTCTAAATCATTGGATTTCTCAGCGGCGAGTCGGTAGCCTTCCCCGATGTCGACGACGAGGTAATGCGAGTAAGTCGAGCAGAAAGAAGCTCGCAATTGCCAACGGCGGATACTACCTGAACACCCCGCCAAAGGAATGATGTCAACCAGAGTCCGCCCGCTTTGTCATCGGCCCCTTGCTCGATCGAGACAAGCGGCAGGAACCGCACAGGGGTCTGTCATGCACCTCTTGCTGTCGAAAATGCTCCGTACATGGAGAGCAAAGCACGTTATCGATTCCATTTTCTTCGTCTTCCCATAGTGCTGGCCCACAGACCGCAGCCACGGTGTTTCCTCGGTATACCTTACACTACCACAGTATTTCGTAGTGACCAGAGCCCGGCTCAGGTACACGATGCGACTGGCATGGTAGGCGCCAATTGGTAAGCCGATCCCTGATTACCATACCATTTGCTCAGCGGGCGGCGCGCCAACCTGGGATGCCCCAAGCGCCCAATTCTCCTTCGAACGCGGGTCCTCCGTCTGATGATCGGGGAAGCTGCTGGTTACTGGTGAGTGCCAATGGGACAGGGGAAAGCTGAGCTGGCGGGGTGGAAGCTTGGTCGAGCTTGGTGTGCTGTCGATGTGGGGGGGTTTCCAATGGGTTCCGACACGGCCTTGCTTGGAAAAAAGGTGGCAGCTTCCGCCGCGACTCGCATTGCTTTGCATAGCTATATAACATCCAGGTCTCCTCTCTCCGGTGGATAGAAAGCAGAAGGCATGATCACCATCACAAGAACAGCTCTCCTCGTGACTCGCAACCTCATCCGCCGTCCTAACACCATCACCACCATCAAACCACTCTTCAGAACCTTCACATCCACCAAACCAACCGCCAAAATGTCCGCCCCCAGCGCCAACCTCATCCTCGACGCCGTCAAGGCCCGCCGCACCTACTACCCTCTCTCCAAGGACCTCCCCATCTCCACTGCTCGCATCGACGAAATCGTGCAGACCGCCCTCACCCACGTCCCCTCGTCCTTCAACTCCCAGTCCAACCGCGTCGTCGTCCTCCACGGCGCCGAGCACTCCAAGTTCTGGGACATTGCCACGGGCGTCCTCAAGGCCATCGTCCCCGCCGAGCAGTGGGAGAGCACCGCCGGCCGCATGGCCATGTTCAAGGGCGGCGCGGGCACCGTCCTCTTCTTCGAGGACCAGGACGTCGTCAACGCCTTCCAGGAGAAGTTCGCCGTCTACGCCGACCGCTTCCCCGGCTGGGCCGCCCAGTCCGACGGCATGCTCCAGTTCACCATCTGGACCGCCCTCGAGGTCGAGGGCCTGGGTGCCAACCTGCAGCACTACAACCCGCTCGTCGACCAGCAGGTTGCCGCCGAGTGGAAGGTCCCCGCCAACTGGAAGCTCAACGCCCAGCTCGTCTTTGGCGGCAAGACGGGCGAGGCTGGTCCCAAGGAGTTCAAGCCCATTGAGGAGATTTTCAAGACCTACAGCTCTTAGATGCCCCGGATATAGCAGAGAGGATATAAAAGGATATAGAAAGCAGCGGAGGAATAGCGCACCGGCATTTGGCGGAGTCACGAGACGCCGCTTGTTTTAGAAATTAGCGATTTAATGAATTGACGCCTTGAATAACATCGATCCCAAAACGTGGATTGTACAAGCGGTGTGCAGGGATGCGTTCTCGTAGCTGGAGCCTGGTTGTGGTTTGGCACTAGGCAGGATGGCGGCTGAAATAAAGATCTTACGCCAAGTCGCCTGCTGCTGACGCGACAGGCGCGCGCCGGTCACTCTCTCAAATTCCTCATTTCTGTTCAAACATGATCCACGTATTGTTACATTGGGCATCGCCGAAGCGATTAATCCTCGTCAATAAATCCCAGCGCCTGCCCCATCTTGACAGTCTGCCCCTTCTCGACGTTCCATCTCCAGCCGCTCCTGGCTTCAGCCGTCTTGCTCTCGGTGGGCGCCTCAAACACCAGCACAATGGTACTGCCCAGCTGAAAGCCGCCCATCTCCTCTCCCCTGCGCAGCGCGTGGCCGCCGAGCACTCTGCTCGCGGACTCGTACGTCGCCTCGGCGAACCCGGCATACGGTTCGCCGCGCTTGGCGGCCTCTTCCGCCGCGCGGTCGGCCTCCGTGTCAGTGGTCAGGCTGTTTGTGCGTAGTTCGCGGTCAAAGTTGATCTTGATGGAGCCGACGTTGGTCGCGCCGACGGGGACGTAGCTAAAGAAGCCGTAGCGCCAGCGGCCGAGGAGGACGACGCGCTCGTTGAGGGTGAAGAGGCCGGGGAGGGTGCGCTGCAGGTAGGGCGAGACGCTGTAGAGTTCGCCGGCGAAGTGGCGGCGGCGCTCGACGACCCAGTTGGCGGGCGAGTGGAAGCGGTGGTAGTCGCCAGGGGCGAGGTAGATTACGGCGTAGTAGAGGGACGTCTTGTTCTCAGAGATGATGTCGTACCAGGGTTTCTCGCCGAGCGCGAGGTCGGCGCGGACCTCGGAGACGGCAGACGGAGAAGGGGGTTCAACGGCCTCGTCCTTTAGGGAGCCGGATTTCGTTGACATGGCGGCGCCGGAGAGCAGGCTGGGGACGGTGTACGAGATGCCGTTGACGCGGGCGAATTCCTCGTCGGTTTTGACGAGGGCTTCAGAGGAGGAGATGTCGTTTTCGCTGGCTTTTGCCGCCTCGACTTCCTGCGGCGTGGACCATCCGCTGGCAATGCTTGCTGTAGGTGTGTTCTTTCCGAGGAGGGCATCGATGCTGTAGGTCATGCCCTTTACCTGCTCAATGTCACCGCCTTCAATCTGGCCGAATTGCAGGACTCGGCCGTCGGAGGGCGACAGCAGGGCGTTGGAGTTGGGATCGAGAGGACGCGCGCCGGGCTTCAGCTGTCGGTAGAAGAAGGATGCCAGATTCGGGTACACGTGGAGGTCGTCTTCGCCGACTTCGTTCAGGCTGTCGAGGTCAGCTACGCCACCACGTACGCAAGCATGTAATGGGGCGACTCACTTGACGCCAAAAATCCATGAGTAGAGCTTGAATCCAGGGACACGCAGGTAATAAGGGATGACCATTTCGTTGAAGCGACCCCAGAGTCTTGAGATGGCCTTGAGCGGAAGTGTGGACATGACCTGGACCTGCCAGGGTCCGTCTGGTCTGATCTTTGCGCGCTTCGGCGGCGCATCTTGGACGTCGGTCCTTTCCTGCTTCTCAGACTCTCGCGTGGAGATCTTGTAGCACTGGACCAGACCCAGGAAGCCGATGCCGACGCCGACGGGGATCTGGTACCATTGGATCTTGGAGTTTCCTGGACGCGGGCGCTGCTGGGAGTGCTGTGAAAAAAGTCGGGCTGGGGCGACGGGCCTGCGAGCGATGAAATTAGCGGCCCGTAGCTGGCTCTGGCGAGCGTACAGCGTGGCCATGTTGAGTACCTGAGAGGCCACAGTCGGAGTGAAGAATTCGAGCCGCGAGCTTTGCCTACTTTGCGGGGGCAACAATTGCGGAAGGCATTGAGCGATGTCCTGCTGCGATAAGATCTTGTCAGCTCCCCAAGCTGTAGGATGACGCAGCACGAACCGTCAGGCGCTAGTATGTTTTGGGAAAGGGGGCAGTCATCTTGAGCACTCAAGGTTACTGGGCATACATCACAGGGTCATGAACAATCTAGTTCAAAGGTGCTGAGGGTCTGACTACCCCATCGGGCAAAAATCAAAAATAACAACATTCAACATCAGGTATTCGCTGGTCGTCACCGACCCAACTACTAGTCCGGCCCTCACTGGCTTATCTATGGGAGAGCGGACGGGATCCCGAGTTTTCCAGTGGGTATGGTCGTATGTGATGAAGGCAAGACTCTAAGCTGAATAAGTAGTCAAGAAAGCGTATCAGGAGAAATGTGCCGATCGCCGATGAATCATATATGCCTGCCGAGCTCGTGGTTGGAGATCGGTGTTCATGAATGCCTTGGAGAGAGAGAGACCAGAAGAAGGTATTGCTGTGGGTTGCGCGGGGATCGCGACGTGGAGAGTCGGTAAACGCCTGCTGAATTGATAAGAGGCCAGACAAAGAAAAATTGCTTCACGAAAACGCAAATTTCAACTTGTAATGGGTGACGAAACTTCTTCACAAAGACACCACGAGAAGGCAAGTATGATTAGTCGATGAACTCCAGAGTCAACAAAGAGAGTCCAGGAATTGCAGGAAGCATCATGTGGTAATAATCCCGTTGTATTGAAATAAGCGTCCGTATCCGTACACTGATGGCAAAATATAGAAAACGCCCTTCGTCGTTGTCTTATGTAATCCGCCTGATGAGTGCACTATCGTCCGATTGGGAACGGCATGATCGCAAGGATGCTGCCTTCCAGCGCCCAGGAACACTCTAACGGATACGTATTCTGTATTACCTCAGGTACTAGTTAGTTAGGTACCTTAGGTAGGTAATAGGTAGTGAGGACAGCGGGTCCTGTTCATGAGAGGTAAGGAAGGTACCCAAGTATCCAAGTACCCAAGGTGTCGGACGCTGCGGTAATATGAATCGCAGAACACATGTCCTCCATATTTGACCAAGCGACGGCGTTTTCACCATCGTGTCCTTACGCGCAGTCGTTATACCCGCTCTCGGACTCTTCCACGAAGCTGTCGAGCTGCGCCCTGCGTGGCATGACCATTGCCCGTCAACATGGCCTCTGAAGGCACGACTATTCCCATCGCAGAGGCTGCGCAAGAGGCCGCGTCCGACCACCTGTCCATAAACCTCAAGGTGCTGTCGCCATCGACCGCCGCCAACACCAGCCCGCTCTTCTTTCCCAATCTCGCCGCTTCCACTACCGTCCGGGAGGTCAAGGAGAAGATCCGCCAGGCACTGCTTGTGAAGCCTACCGATGCTCAACAACGATTGATTTACGGGGGCCGCCCCCTGCAGCAGGACGGGGACACTCTCCTGAATGTCATCGGCGAGGAAATCGTAGGCTTGCCCGCCCTGCTGAGATGGCGCGTTGCTAACCTGGGTAGATTCGCAACACCGACCAGCAGACCATTCATCTCGTCCTTCGAGATATCGCAGAAACGGCACGTTCCACGACACCGACGCCGACCCTTGCCCGCGGTTCGAGCCCAGCACCTCCTTTCCACATCCCGGGCACGCAGCCGCAAGCCCACCACCATGGAAGTCAACCTACCGCCGCTACCTTTACCAGAAGAACACCACTTCACCAAGCAACAAACCCTCTTCCGTTCACGACAACCCCTCAGATACCCCCAAACTTGACACCACAGCAAATTCAGGCGTTGCAGGCGCAGCAGCACCAGAGCATGACGGCGTGGATGACTGGCCTTCAGCGCGACGCAATGAACAGAGCCATGGCCCAGCAGAACCCGGCTGTGAGGGCTTCCCTAGGATTGCACGGTATTGGCGACCCAGCAGCGCCGGCGCACCCTGCCGACCCTGCTCGCGGTCGCATCAGTCCCGCGAACCCAGATACGCATACGTATGTTAGAGAGGGCTTGATGCCGAATGGGCAGCCATACAGAGTGACCGTCAATGAGACGTTTCTTGGAGGCTCGTTGAACGTTCAGCAGCCCGGAGGCCAGGCCGGTACCGCGCTGTCGCCTGCCGAGGTGCAGAATATCCTCAGAGGCGCCGACGCTGGCCAGGCGACGTTGGCCATGACGAGCGCCATGCAGCGCAGCGCCTCGTCCGCGTCTATTGCCAACGGAGGCTCTTCAGTCGGAGTTACCACCCCCTACTTCCCAACAACGGGCTCTCGGTCAAGCAGCAGACGGCCGACCCCTGATCTAACCGCTCGTTCCATGAGTGGTGGTAGCGGCCACTCTGCAAATCCCCATCGTGGCCCCGAGGTTTACATTCTCAACTCGCCACAGGGCCCTCGTGCACTGCTCATGAATAACTCGGATTCATACTACACGCCCAGGCTATCGTATCAGCAAGTCCCTTCAACAGCAGCGACGCTCGCTAGACTCAGAGCTCGTCCGCAGCACGTCGCATGGCCGAGTGCGTTCGTGACGCCGCCGGCGCCCCAGGAGGCTCACCACGTCCAACCAGCCGAGACCCCTCAGCCGCAACAGCCCGAGGTTCAGCCCCAAGGTCAGCCTCCAATCGCAGCGGTCCCGGCCCATCCCAACAATCCTGGCATCGCGCCGCTGATCGCGCAGGTCTGGCCGCACTTTTGGCTCATGGTCAGGCTCGCCCTGTTTGTCTGGTGGTTTACTTCCCCAAACGCCAGCTGGTCAAGATGGTTTGCCGTCATGTTCATCGCCGTCTGCATTTTCCTCGTCAACACCGGTCTGCTCAACAATTTCTTTGATCAAGTCGTGGGCCCCGTCAGGCGTCATATGGAGAACCTGATTCCCCTGGGCTTGCCGAATAATGGCGACACCCCAGTACCTCCTCGAGACGGGCAAGCAGTCGTCGGAGCAAATGGTCAACCCGACCCGGTCCGTGCTGCTGCTAGACTGGTGCAACAGCGCAGACACAATAACGCGAACTGGCTGATGGACCAAGTGCGGCGGCTCGAAAGAGCCGGCCTTCTTTTCCTTGCTAGCATCGCTCCTGGCGTGGCGGAACGCCACATTGCCCACCTCGAGGCCGAAGCCCGCGCCGAGCGGCAGAGACGTGAAGAGGCGGAGGCCGCCGCCGCTGCAGCTGCGGAAGCGGCAAATGCCGACAACCCTGAGACCCAAAACGAAGAGACGACGGAGAACGAGGGGCAAAACGACACGGCGGAGACGGCGCACATAGATGAGACCCCAGAGGACCAGCGCCGGGAGGAGCAACAGCCTTTGATAGCAGCTTAGATCGACTAGGGGGGGTGAAGCAACATGATTGTACAGTAAAGATTACCCAGCGGATGCCGGAGGGCGTCCCTTTTGCATAGAATCGAGTATAGAGCACGTCAGAGGTAGTCAATACCATTTTGAACAAGTCTGTTATTTGAATTCTTCGAGAAACTCTTGACTTTAGATTGATGGCAAGTATGTCTCAACGAGAATTTTCCTGCCAAGGTCGATGTACATGTCGTTGGGAACTCGCTTCCTGGGCCTTTGCACGTACCAAGTCTACCGACACAACTGGCGAGCGATCATGTGATAGCCTCGTCGTGTGGGGGGAGAGCTGGCAAAGCCGCAGAATGTGGCCCATTTCTCTCCGTCTGTCACTTTATCCAAGATACGCAGCAGTGTCTGTTGATGGCTCCGCCGACGCCGGGGAGATGATCCCAAGTCCGGGCCTTTAAAGGTGGCGATATCACTGACAGTCGTCGCATAGACAATAGGAGTTACGAAGTATTCTCAAATTTGTTTTTCCCGTCGCTGTTCCCACCCATTTTTTATGTCAACCCAACTGCAGCTTGTCTCTTCACAAAGCTTGACCTTCGAGGTCCTCTGATGCGTGATAATCCACGCTGTACAAATGCGCTATGCCTGATTATTCTACAGTCTCCAGACGCGCATGCCTTTCAGTGTCCTTCTCCAGCACCGATCCAGGGGTGATAGTTTGGGAAGACTTAGAGCGAGTGTCTTCGCTTTAGACGTCCTTGGTACCCTTCTATGCAGTCCTCTGACTCGGTACTCTCCTATGTACTCTCCTGGTCAGTCTCTGCAGCAATTTCAGTTTCTTCCTCGTGTCTAAAACGGCAGCCTTTGTCTTTCGACACGCAGTTTGTTCCAAATTGGCAAAGTTGATTATAGAATCCCTTTAAAAACTCCTTATGGTCATAGGGGCATTCTGTGTCCAGAGGGCAGCCACGGCCCGCTGCCAGACGCGGACATGGAACACGAGACGTGTCGACGCTTTCCACGCTGCTTTCCGGCGGCTGCATGGATTGAACGGTTGATTGACCGGCCACAGGGTAGTACGTTGTCTCGTAATAGGATGAGTGTGGCATGGCAGTGGTGTTGTTGTTGTTGTTGTTGTTGTTGTTCCAAGAGGGGCCGAACTGCTGGGGGGGATGGTAATGGTGGGTCGGTGGCTCCGGGACGAAGTTTTGTGAACCGGAAAGAAAGTTCACGGCTCCTAGGTTGAAGTCGTGCTGATAATACACCGGAGGTCCTTGATGAACAGGCGGCTGGGGCGGCTGGGGGGGATGGTAATGGTGGGTCGGTGGCTCCGGGACGAAGTTTTGTGAACCGGAAAAGAAGTTCACGGCTCCTAGGTTGAAGTCGTGCTGATAATACACCGGAGGTCCTTGATGAACAGGCGGCTGGGGCGGCTGAGGCGGATACGATGGGTCTCCGTAGTATGTTGGCCCGGGGCCGCGGTACATGGCGTGCGACTGCTCTGGAGGGACTGGTACATAGCAATTTTGATACTGCCAGGGAGCCGCTTGTAGGCCATGCGGGCGAGGGTAGTGATAAGGTATTGGCTCGGGGGCGTAACTGTAATTGTTGACATACGGCTGGTCTGACGAAGGTGGTAAAGTGATGTTTTGGCGGTACGAAGGATGGTCTGCCAGGCGTGCCACGGGCTTGTTTTGATCTTGTGAGAAGGCAACTTGAGAGACAGACGGTTGCAAGTGGTGATTGTTTGTTGGCCCGCGAATGTCGTAATCGTTGGCATAAATCTCTTCTGACGTAGCTGTCGCAGAGTCGTCACGATCTTTTGAAGACGCATGGTCTTCCAGGGGCGGTGCAGAGCTACTTTCATCGTCCGAAGAAGCCTGATCTGCCTGGAATGGTAGAGAACCTTTTTGGTCGGGCAATAGGACTTGATTCTTCGGAGACGGCCCAGCGCTATCTTTATTGTCAAAATGAGCATTGTCTGTCGGGGGCTGCACATGGTCGTCTTGTTGCTCGTGCGAATGAGCAGCTCGGGGGATAGACTCCGGAGGCGGAGAGAAACGATACTGCGGTGCCTCGGGGATATTACTCTGGGCGAGCAGCTGGTCTGACGGGGGTGGCACAGATGTGGCTCGATTGTGCAAAGAAACATGGTCCGTCGGAGGCTGTACAGAGCCATTTTGCTCGTGCGAAGGAGCAGCTTGCGGGACAAACTTTGTAGGCAAAGGGTAATGGTACTGCGGTGCCTTGGGAATGTGTTTGGTGGCGTAAAGCTGGTCTGACGGGGGTAGCATAGATGTGGCTACATCGTGCGAAGGAGCATGGTCCATCGGAGGCTGTACAGAGCTATTTTGCTCTTGCGTGGGAGCAACTCGCGGGACAAACTTTGTAGGCGGAGGATAATGGTACTGTGGTGCCTTTGGATTGTGTTCAGCGGCGTATAGCTGGTGTGACGGGCTTGAAATAGAGCTCGTTTGACCATGGCCAGCGGCTTCGTAGACAAAGGATGGAGGCTGTATGTTGTGGTGATGCGCTACTTCGGTCATCGCGTCCGGCTTGTCGGGCAGTTCCGCAGCAAAGCTGTTTTGGTATTGACAAGAACCAGCTTGGGAGCCATGAAAAAAATGCGGTGGAGGGTAGTGATAACGCGATGGCTCGGTGATGTGAAGGGGAGCTGGAGAGTGAGATGGATGATGCTGATGATGGGAGTTTGAGAACCCCAAACCCACCTGCCCCTGGCCGACGAGACTATGGGAGAAGAAGCACCCGTCGCCAAACTCGCAGTTGCCGCTCATGTAATTTCGGCACATTGCGGTCCGGTGGGGGAATTTGCAGTTGTCGCCCATGTTGCACTTCCCTTGCTTGAAGTGGCGGCAGGTAGGTCGGTTGCGGAAGGGCATGTTGCTAAATGGACCCTGAAGTGCCTGCACTTTTGGGATGGAGGAAGGCTTGTGTGTGTCGCAAGGGTTGAAAGGATTACGATGCCCGCAGAGGTTTCGAGGTTTGGGTTCGTGGGCAGCCAAGGCGTCGAAGTTGAATGGCAGTGTTGTGGGGCCATGAGCACCTCCTCTAGAGTGCGTGGCGTTCATGATGTACGAGGAACTCAGGTAGTACTTGAATTCAAAGTACCAGAAGGTAGAGGATTGCTGAAGATTGACTTGATGGGATTCTGGTATGTTCTTGAGTTCAAGTTCATTAGATTTCCACTCACGTGTTGAAGTTGCAGCTGATGTCTGCTGAACTGTGTGCTCAACCTGCCTGCTTGTTTGTGTAGACGGGAGATGGAGGTGATTCGACTTAAATAATCTCGGGGTTGAGATGCTACCGGGAGCTTCTAGCTGTGAATCATTTGAAATGAAGTTGACGTTGAATCAGTCGACACCTAAAGAAGATGAGATGATAAGAGGCCAGTCAACCCATAACCACAGAGTGCCAGTACAGTTGAAGCATCTACTCAGCCTCCCAGGACTTGTAATGAAGAGATACAGTTTCAGGAAGAAAGAAAGAAGAGAGGTCATTACCATACCCATCAGGGTACTTTGGCCAAGCGAAATTATGAGTACCAAAGGAACCAATCATCTAAATCACTCCAATACTCAAGGTCTTCAGAGCAAGGTCATTATAAAGACCGTTCAGACAAGTAGACATAGGCTAAACAAGGTGAGTAGCTCAAGTTTTCTCGCCCGACATAGGATGAAACAATGTTTGAAGAGGCGAGGCTCATTCACCAGTCATCAAGGCAAGCGGATATCTGCTCTGTGAGTCGGAGGATGTGTTTGTTTTATGGGTTTGGAGGGACATGCGAGGAATCCATTAGATGAGCCAGTCACCAACAAAGACAAGCCAGTCTTGATTACCCTGGTGGTGGTGGTTTCTTGCACCTTCCATGGCAACAGGCCGCACTCACCCGGAGCGGGAACCGGGCCCGGAGTGGACCCACAACGTGAATGCCGACCGGCGATCTCCCGAAAAGTGGATACACAAGGGGTAGCGGCCCTACAGGCGGGGAATCGAGGGTGGGAGAAAGTGTAGCATCCAAGATGGCGCCGCTCCCGATTTAGCGAACAGTGCACAATGTGACATGACACATTGACGGGAAGCGCGGGATCCATCACGCGAATTTGGAACTTCGCTCAGCCATTTTCTTCAGCACTGACGGGGGTCCACGGGTCCAGTGTCTTGTTATCGGCGGGAGCGCAAGCACAGAAGACTTTCTCTTCTTCAGGTACGGTACCGGACCGGGACTGAACACGGACGTTGGGGAACGTGGAGTGGGGAAGGTCCTTTGGCGGGCGAGGCGCCGAGAACACGAGGAGGATGCAGCTCGAGCGTTTGCGGGCTTTAGTGGAGGCCATCGTAGGCATTCCCGGACGACGCGGTTGTCGGGAAAGGAAGTTGGAATCCCTAGGCCTTCGAGGACCGTTGACTCGGAACGGATGCATGACAATGGGACTCGCTGCCTTGTTGTGAGTAATGCATGGCCAGGCATGGTATGCGCATGTCTCTCGCGAAAGTGATTTACCTAGTCGTTGTTGTTATCATTGGCGACGACGACTCGTCGAGACGTCTAAAAAGGGGGGAATGCGGCTGAGCACTGATAGCTTCGAGACATGGATGAGTGCCTGGCACCTGCGATAGGTATCACCTAGGCCAGCTGGGTTCGAATCCCAACGGCGCCACAGGTTTTGGCCGGTGTGCCTCTCTATAGAAGGGTGGAAGTGGAAGGGCAAGGGCAAGGGTCGGCGGGAACAAAGAGAGTAGCTCCAAGCATGAAACCCAATGCAAAGTCTTGTTGAAACTAGCGGGTTGCGACAGGAGGAATGCGGCGTGCCAAAGCAGCCCAGCCACCCTGACAAGACGATAGCAACGATTAAGGGGAATGGTCCGTCTCTCGTCCCTTGGCCCCTGCCTTGGCGCTTGGCTTAGGCTTAACCGCCTGGACGGTTGTCATGCGTCGGTTGCGTGGAACGCCTACTTTAGCAGCTTACGGATACGGATGCTGCATATTAGCAGTTGGGTTCCTGAATATGCGACGGGGAGCTGCCTGTTGAGGGACGATGGAATGACTGGGGTTGATGGGGTTGCCGATGGTGGCTCGATTGACGGGACCGGCGTGGCTAAGAGGCGGACGGTGAGCGATGTGTGATGTGTCGAGGCTGAGGTAGGTACACAGTATACAACATACCTTGCATGGACGTTGACACGCGGGCAGGAGAGTTGCTGCGTGCGTACCTCATCCACAGCGTATCAGTATTGCACCGAGCGAGGCTAGACGTGCTTTTCGTCGCGTGCCACTTGGACTATCTTTGTGAGTGTGTCACATTAGAACCTGAATGGCGAGTGCCAATGCAATGCCGACGCCAATGGAGAGATTCGGTTGGCTGATTTCGTCACTCCCCGCACTTTGGAAATGCCAGTCGAGAGAGAAGAAAAGATGACAAGAATCGACGCTTAGTCCGCCCGTCTCCGGTGCTTCCACCGATCCATGGATAGCACCGGACGATTGCTGCAGGATGTCGGATCTCTCGGTGCCATTGCGACCTTTTTCCATTCCGCGGTGTGCCTTACTCTTCAGCAAGTGGGATGCGGCACCTAACAATTATTCGACTTTCGAACAAGGGCACAGGTACACGAATCTACAGCAGAATCACAGCTTCAGACCATGTACCTTGAGTAGTGAGACCAGCCTACCGCGTGCTGCGCGGGCCTAGAAAGCTGGAGCTGGGACCCATCAGTGAGCGTCATCCACGCCTGGAACTGGGCACAGCGACAATTCGAAACTGGCGACGACCGGACGCGGCGTCTCCGCAGTACAGACATTGCCCAGCCACCTGTTAGAATGCCGCACCGAAAACAGGTGTCAGCTCTAACAGCTCGCAGACATCCTGGATGTCGCGGAGCCCCTGGAGATCGGGTATCGAGTACTTTACAGCGCCAGCCCACGCATGAGAGAGACTCTCCTCTTCTTTTTCAAGTCCCGGAGACGAGGCGGTTGACGACGTCTTGCCGTTTAGCCTCCTTCTTGTCGTCTTTTGTCTGTTGCTCGTCGCATCATCAGCACCAGCCAGCCCATTCAGCATTTAACTGCTGTGATTTAAATTGATTGACTCGAGTTAGATCCTCGCCATCACTCCGCCATCCCGCCAAGCCCAAGTCCCTGCTCGTCGTCGTCCTTGGTTTCTTTTCTTGCCATTTTCACGCATACTTACGGATCCTCATACCTACGCAACGCTGTACGAATACCTTGGGCTGTCATCATCGTTAACTCGCCCGCCTCCACCCTGTTCTCCCTTCCTCGCCTCGCTCGCTGCCTGTGCCTCCACGCTCGACTGACAATACCTTACCGTACTCCATCCTCCCATTGCCCTCTGTACAGATCAAGTACCGAATACGTATGTCGATGACCTGTCCAGAGCGCCGGTTTTCAGTCTCAGACCTCCCACCCAATTCTCTTCTTTTCTTTCTCCTCTCCCTCCATTCGTCCCATCTTCAAATCTTCGTCCGCCCGCCCTCTCGACGCCGCATGGTCGACTTCGCTCCTTGCGTCTTCACGACATTTAAGCCATATTCGCCTTATCTTGTGCTGCTTCAGTACACATCGTCTACCCATACTGGTACCACTCTACGAGCCTAGAGCAAACCCCAGCTCAGCTGAGGACCCGCCACAATCAACGAGAGTAACTTCCAAGGCCACCCTCCCCCCATCAATCTGCGGCCTGGGTCTGAGAAGCTGTGGCAACCGAACGGCCCAACTCTCTCTGGCCGCACTGCACTTTACCTAAGGCACTGCGCGCACACGCTGCACTGCACTGCACCAACCACACCGCACACTGGCCTCGCCTGTTAGCTTTACGGCACCCAACCGCCCGAAGACGACGACAGCGACGACAGCGCTCGTCTGACCATCCACCTCGACAAACCACACGACCCCCGATCCAATTCAACGCATTCTCTTCACCCTCGCTCCGTTCCGTCCGTCGACGTGCATCTTTCCTTTCTATTCTACCCGCTTTGCAGTTTTGACATTATCTCCTCGTTACTTTACCGCCTAGCTCGCTTCGTTTGATACCCCCGAATGCTGCTTTCGCGGCGGTGACGCCAGCCGTCCCTCCTCTCGACCGACCGATCCAACCACCTCACCTAGATCGACAGACCGACCGGATCGAACCGACCACCGTTGCCGCCTTCCCATCATGGCTCCGACTGCGCCATCATCAGCCTTGAATGGCGTCGTCATCGGACTGCTGTCGTCTTTCGGCTCCGCCGTTCTTATCGCCGTCATTTTCCTCATCATCTACTTCTTCAGATACACTGCCAGCGGTCGTATTTTCCTCGATCGCATCGGTCGACCCGGTGAATACGACGATGAACAAGCCTTCGCGAGGGAGGAAGCCGAAGCGCTCGAGTCCATGGACGATATGCAACGGACCGAATACTTGAGAGCCAAAGGTATGACTTCCGCCGTATCCGTGTGCCTAAAGACCCCGAGACTAACGAGAAGCAGCCTTCATCAACGTGAATCCTCCCGACTCCGTTCAGACCGACATTTCTCTCTCGCAATATCTCGCCATCCAAGAAAAGGGTGTCTCCGCCTGGGAGTTCGAGCCCGAGCTGGAGATCGCCAATTGCTTCGTCGAGGCCCGGACCGAGATCGAGTTCTTCGACTCCGAATGCACCGTTATGAGCAACTTGCCAGTACCCAAGCAGAACGAGGTCTATTACTGGGAAGCCAAGATCTACGACAAACCCGAAACCACGTTAATCAGTATCGGCATGGCCACCAAACCGTACCCTCTATTCAGATTACCTGGTAGGTCGTTTTCCTTGACATCATCTCCCACCCAGATACTGACGGCGCAGGCTTCCATAAACACTCTTCCGCCTACCTCTCCACAGGCCATCGCCGTTGCAATCAGCCTTTCAACGCCACCTCATACGCCCCTCAGTACGTCCAAGGGGACGTTATCGGTGTCGGCTACCGGCCTCGCACAGGCACCATCTTCTTTACTCGCAATGGTAAGAAGCTAGAGGATGTCATTCATGGTGTCAAGTCGCAAAATTTCTTCCCCGCCGTCGGCGCCAACGGCCCTTGCATCATTCATGTCAATTTTGGCCAGGCAGGCTTCGTCTTCATCGAGGCCAACGTCAAGAAATGGGGCCTCGCCCCCATGACGGGCAGCCTCGCGCCTCCTCCGCCATACGGCTCCGAGCAGGGCGACATCTTGCTGGAAGCCGGACGCAAGGACGGATACGTGAGCAGCACTCAGCCGCGCGGACAGTCGCAGCCGCAGCCGCAGCCCCAGCAGACATACTCGCAAGCAGGCCTGGGTCCTCAGCATGGACGCACAAGAAGCGGAAATTTTAGAGTACTACCACCGCGGAGCCCTGGTCCCGTAAGAAGCCCGACTGACATCTCCCTGACGCACTTCGTGCCCAACGACGAAGGTGGCGAGCCGAGCGGCAGCAACCCGGGGCACGAAGGGCAAAGCGTCGTAGGGCTTGGGCTTCAAGACGCCTTGAATCCTCCCCCCGAGTACACGAGCCCCGACCAGTCGGAGGCCGGGAGCCGCCGCAACAGTACAGACAGCGAGAATACGCCCCTTATCCGGGTCCTCAACCGTAGCCGAGGCGCCTCGGCGGCGGCGGGCCCTTCGCACCCTCCGATACCCAGCTACACCGACGCTGTGCGTGCTGGCGCCAGCGCCAGCGCCAGACGGGAGGGTAACGGCGCTCCGCGAACTCATCGACACGGCAACCGCTCGAGGTCGCAGAGCGCGCAATGAAAATATTTGGAAACAGTCTGCTGGGCAAGACGAAATGATATCATGGCTCAGCACAGCCTAACGCTTCCGGTTGCTTGGTACGGAGTTGGGGCAAGCGGTTCCAGGCCGCTGTAATGTGGTTCGTCCATCCGAGCCAGGCGATTGGAGTTGGGCTTTTGGACTAGAACGGATACTGTTTGTGTTGCTGTTTTTGATCGAAAGCGAATCACAAGGGATGGAAATGGTTTCGGGGGTGGTCCGGCCGAGAGATTCATGATACCTTGGGACCTACCCGCTTCGAATTGACGCGTCTACTTTACTTGCCAGATTGGTGCGTCCGTCGCCTCCCATTGTTGTTGGGAACGTACGAAAACGAAAAGTACCTCGATATTGTCTGCAGCACTGGCGCGGACCATATATGTACACAGACATATGCATCAAATATCAATGGCAGGCATCTGCTTTGTTTTCCAGTGGACATGGTGTGAGGTGTTATTCGGGATGTATGTGATGTTCGTCAAAGGGAAGGACGGTTGTTTTCTCGGATTGCGAATGTGAACACCTTGACGGGACTTTGGAAAGTCACCTTCTGTGTGAGTGACGATTGTCTCTTGACTCGACCATCACCTGCACCCATCGCCAACTGGGGCACGAGCGTCCCTCCGATAACGCAAGTTTGGAACGGCGTCCGGCAACTTGGGGATTTGGAAGTTGACTGGCGGCTTTCTTCGGCCTTGATGGCATGCTGCTGGACTGGATGGTGGTCGCGGTTTTCTGGTTAGGTTTGTCGAGTCCAACTTCCGAAAAGCAAGAGCAGGACAAAGAAGTCGAGTCACGTCTTATGAAAGAGGACGTTCTGGGATGAGGAAAAGCGAATAGTCCTGAGCTGAGCAGGAGCTTCCCGGCTGGCAAACTCCGTGTGACGGTTTCAGGACGTAACGAAGGACTCTCTGATGGACATGTTCGTGATGGACGAAGTACAACCTTGTGATTTGCTGATCGAATTTATGGCATTAGGGGAGAACGGTAATGAAAGGCAAAGTGTCGGCTCGTGGGATGAAAGGCGCTCCTCGTCGCAAGTGGTCTTGCTTCAAGTGTATTTGATACGCGTGTCCCGTTCTATTTAGGTCTCGATACTTTGTCTGATGAGCCAGAAGAAGTCTATGGCATGTTGCTTCGCGTGTGTTCCAGCTCTACAGCTGGTCGAGATCGTGCCAGCAGCTCGGATACGGCGGGAAAGATGGTCACCGGGCATATTCTCCGGTTTAGTTTCGGGCGCTTTTGGACGGAAGAGGTAATCCTCACTGGTCAGCCTGTCATCCAGAGTTATCCATACAATTCTCAAGTAGAATTAACTGTGATCTTTTCGATGTCGTTCAACTCGCAACATACAAAACACACAGTGGGGATGGGCCAGCCGAATGCCGCCAGCAGCGACAACAGAGTTGGGTGCTTGAACGCTTCACAAAAGTATGATATAACCTGTTCTAGGCAAGCAGTATTCGTTCTCGCGGATTTTGAAGCCTTTTCTATTGCCAGCAAGCTCCTCCTTCGGAGTCGGCGTCCGCGGAAACACACGATTGCCACTCTTATGCTTTACTAATGACGCCATTCCAACTGTCGTCGTTGAGATTGAATATAACAGCTGTCTGTCACTGCTTGAGCGATGATGTACTGAAGGCGGCAGCCGACTTCTTGGCGTTTTCACCATTAACATGGCGGTCGGTGAACGACCAGACAGTCATCCAGCAAAACGTCGAATGACATTTGACGCCAGTCGCCATGTTGCCGCCATCCCTAGCCAGAACCCAAGGCGAGAACATTGCAGTTCAGTTTCTTCCGGAATAGACGAGCCGTGATTATGACCGACTCCATCACGGGATACAAGGGCTGTCGCAGTTCCAGCGCAGATGACGGAAGTCGGGGGCGATGACATCCCGAACCTCATTTCGCTCCCATGGGACCCCCTAGCAGAACCCAGATGGCTGCCTAGACCTTTTTTTTGTCTTCCATATCTTGAAGATTCTGTTATTTTTACCCTACCAGCCCACCGCATCAACGCATTCCTCCTTGGTATAACGCAACCCTTACTGCGATGTGCCTGCCACGTAGACTCCCCGTCCTGGACGTCAATTCCGAATTTACAAGCGTTGTTCTGTCTTGTTTTCGCAGTTCTTGCTCTTCAAACCAACAAGAGGAACAAAACATTTTGATGATGGAATGTTTCAAGAGACCCAGTCGGGAAAAGAAAAAGACCTGCGGCCATCGTCGTAAGCCGATGGCACGTAATAGCAAACCAAGTATCACATGTCCGCTGGCACCACTCCACCACCCCCTCCCCGCAGTTCTCTCGCCCCTATTTGCTATATTTCAAACTCCTGGACATTACACAATGCGTAAATTCTGTCATGAGAGACATGGCTTGCAGATGCGCGCGGCCAAAGTCGAAGCTCCGAGACGAGCAAATGGCCCGGATGGCTGGCGTCGATGCGTCCATCGCCGGGTGAGTTCCTAGCCTCACCGTCCCCCAACGGGGCTCGCAGACTCATCGCCAGAGATGTCGACGCTCGCTCAATGGCGGCCACAGCCTTACCTGGTGTTGCTGCCCTGTCCATGACTGTTGGCCGCGAACGACTAAACCTCCTTTTTCGCACCCCAAACACCCAAGAACTTGGGCGAGAGGAATTGTTTCAGCATCGCCCTTCAAAGACCGACGTTATTAGCCTTCTTCTGCTAAAATGCAAACCTCAAAGATTTCAGGTTACCTCTAGAGTGCTGTCGAGGCTCAGCAGTTCCAGTCGCCGCCCGTAGGCTGCATTCTAACACACCTAGAAAACAAATGTACATGTTTGATTGAGCACTGCCAGCATTCTTCTATTGAGCGATTTGTCGACCTCAATTTACTGCTCCTATTTATTGCTAGCACATATCTAAATGCAAGCAAAAAAAGATCGCAATGTCAAGTATGCGTTGGAAAAGTAACTGACAATGGAAAACAGTCAAGAAATGCAAAAATCAACTCAGGCATGCATGGGATCTAACCACTAAATCTCCCCGAGGTGGGCTCGAACCACCAACCTCCAGATTAACAGTCTGACGCGCTAGCCAATTGTGCCATCGGGGATGTGAGCTGATGCCAATTGTGATGATTCCCAGTAAATAGATGGCTTTGCGCCTGAGAAGGAGCCCGAGCGGGGCACTCGGCGTCTACGTCAACGAAGACGACCTCACAGTAATGATTCCGTCCACGCCAAAGACCGAAAGCGAGAACATGCAGAAGCCGCAGAGAAATGTTTTACGGCGCGAACGTGGTACCGCGCTTGCACGATGGTGATCTCAATCTCCAAAGCACACGAACAAACGCCGCCGTCTTCATCGCCAACTGGCTGTGGCTACCGTTAGCCTCCTCAACACCGCACTACCCCCCAAAGAAGCCCGACGCCGCAGGCAGCTTTGTTGATTAATCACGTCTCGTTCCCAGACCAACCAGAAACGTTCCGGACGGAACGTCACACCAGGATGAGTACAACAAAAAAGGGTTGTTTAGGGGGAATGGCTGACTGTTTGTCAACCGGAGTTCCGCATGTTTCCCCTTTCCATACCATCGGATGAGGGCTCACCTGTGCTCTGCACACATACGCCCGTCACTGCCATATAGAAGCGGACAGCCGCCACGGCGCGTGGCAAAAGATACTTTCGCTGGCGGCAATTTCGTAGAGTTCAATGACGAGCCAATTGCGGCGCGCCTCCCCCGATGGTCGGCCTCTAGCCCGCGTTCAAACTCCGCGGAGAGTCAAGTCTCCTTTTGATACTTTCCGGCGTGAAACGACACAGCCTTCTGCATTGCGAAATCATAAACCTGGGTCGAAAAGGAGGTCTAGAACTCTCAGATTATCAAACAATCCGATCTTGTACCCGGAAGACATAAGAAAGGGGGCCGTTGTCCGCGGGATCGAGACCGCCATCCCACCGGGATCATCGCCGTTGCCGCAGCGCACCGGGCGGGATGCGCCGTGGTTGAGCGCTTCCGCTGCCGCACGTTTTCACAGGATGATGCCAGCTCGGAATCTAGCCAGGCCCGAACACTCGGATGGGCGGCAAAGTCTCGGCCTCTGTCATGGAAACAAACCTGACTCGCAGGTCAGAAAGGTTACTCACCGCCTGGCAACGACATCGCTGCCTCGCCATATTAGCACATGTCTTGGGAAAACCGAGTTTACCGGCAAAGATATACTGTATAAAGCAGCCCCTTGGCGTAGTCTTCGTACGAGTGGCGGTGCCAGCGACAAGGTTGGTGCGGTTGACAGGAGAAGGGCCTTAGTAACACGCCACACCGCACGCCGTTGACAGGCCTCAGACTACGGCAGGTGCGCTTGTCTTTGTTGTGACAAGGAGATCGAGCCATCCAACCGCCTGCACCAGAATAGAACGGCAGTTGAGCTGAAAGTCGACCTGGCTGTTCCCTGCCTGTAGTGTTCCTCACGCCCGGGTATGCCCCTCGCGTGGAGGCCAGTAACTGTCCCATCTGTTCGAGTAGCTGGAGAACTCGGCAGACCATCGGCGTCCGTACCATTACGGATTCTCACCCGGCTGTCATGTCTATCAAACACTAGCGAGAGGGTCATGGACTGCAAGACGACGCTGTAGTGGCAAGGAGAGGTTGGACCCTCTCTCAGCGAAAGTCTAACTGTGTTGAGCCTCCAAGGCACAGAGCTTGGTTTTGGCATTAGTAGACCGGATTGAGGATGCCCTCCCTTCGTGAATCAGATGTCTGTAGGCTAAAGCGACCGGGTTCCGCAGATGACATGTTCCGGACATGCTTATTGACGATACTCTAGCGAGTATATGACTGATACCCGTCGAAGAAATCACGACGAAAAGGACCATAGCCGAGGCCTAAACGGCTTTCTCCCCCCCTCTAGGAAACCGCAGAGCAGATCTGCCCTTCATCCAAAACTGCACAGAACGGTGGCTCCATCTCGTCTCGCTTTGCGGCCACAACCTGTCACAGAAAAGGCGGAAGACCCCGCAGGTCAAGTACACTGAGCGATGATCTCGCCAATCTCGGGCTTCAGGCATGCATAGCTCGCAGCCGTAGTCTAGCGTGGCCGCAGACACACCGCACCACATTGTTGATGGTTCAGCGGTGGCTCAGGGGCCATTATCTAGGTTGTCCGCCCCGGCGACTCGTCTTGATGAGGACACCTGGACGCCAATATGCGCCTCTGCCCGTGCTGCGGCAGCAGTACAACGCTGCTGATGATCTCAAGGTTCAAGTGCAAGAAGCCGTCGCGAGATCGGACTAGGCTTGCCGGTCGGAACGCAGAGCAACGGAGGCAGCAAGAAAGGTGTTCCATCGGGCCTAGTAGGAGCGTATGACGGCTGGCGGATGCCGTGACAAGCATGGAGGTTGCAGTAGATGGGAATGTCGTCCGACCAGAACATCAGGAACTTTTTTTTGCGCGCGGCGAAGATCTTGGAACGCAGAACAGGGGTGCCCCTCCCCTTGAAGTCGGGGACGGAGCGACTTGAAGGCCAGGAGACTGCCCAGCACGTGGAGGCGGACAGGGTGAAGGCGGAGCTGACTAGTTCCTGTTGGGGGGAAGTTGCGTCCGGCACGCAGCAGTGGTGAAGGGAGGTTGGCGAGCAAGATACGCAGGAATTGAACAGGTCGACGAGCCTGAAGTGGCTCGCGAAGCCGGAGCGCGGTGGATGAGATTGGAGCAGAGCATCGGCGTCTAGTCGTAGACATTCGACGCTGAGGTATAATGTAGCACGCAGGGCGAGTCAGATGGACACAGCGTCGATCAACAGACGGATCATATCATGGATGATGGTCTGTTCCACGGCTGGTGGCTCGCAGGGCTTGTCCTGTCGTGAACTGTCAATGCCCTGGTCACGGGTCAATGGTTGAAATGTCAGAGGTGGCTGGCTTCTTAGTCCCCGTCTCGCAGCAGGAGACGAATGCAGGTAGCCAAAGCTGCGCGACAATGAGGCTGCAATTGAGAGGATCAGCAACCCAAAAACGGGGGTATGAGATCAGGAGAGAGCTCCAACGGCCAGCCGTGAAGTCCGTGGTGACAGACGGACTTGAGACGCCAGGCTCGTTCGTAGCGGGCCCAGGTCCATGCGAGCGGGTTCAGGTAGACGGCGTCAACGTCGGACCTGACTCTCGTCAAAGAGATGCCACCTTGCCGGGCTTGGCAACGGCGCCGGGGGTTGATGGGGACTGAAAGAGAGCCATTCATGATGGCTGGCGAGGAAGAGGCAGCCCGAATTCTGGAGGGGCTTGGAAGGACGGGTGGGAATCTCGATACCCACAGGCTGTCTGATTATTAGTTCCCAAAATGTCACTTTCTTTCCAGAAGGCTCTTCTTTCTGACATACCGATTATTGTTGATTCTCTGCTCGGCATGAACTCACGCGCAGCCGTTTCTGTGCTGGTTGTCGAGGAACACAACCCTAAAAGCGAGTAGAGGGTGCATCTGGCGCCAGGTCTGACCAAGTTAAGAGCTACCAAGCGCATGAGCAGGTGCAGGTGGCAGAGGCTACCTTAGGCTGGTCTGCACTATGGGTAAAGATGTAGTTAGGTCAACTCTCACCTGCTTCCTTCTGCTCTGAGCCCTAACGAGGGCTAAGGTGCCTTGGGCACGTCAGGTAGGTGCTGTGTACAGGCCGTAAAGAGCACAGATGGTTGTCAACTGGTGGCATATCTACCCGTGCCTACCTCACCTACCTACCTACCTCACCGTAAAGGTATCCGTAGTGACCTGCGCAAATGTGTACCATAGGTAGGTAGGTGCCATGATGCCTGTCCCCGGTTAGCTCTCTCCCAAATGAGGCAACTAGGATGCCCAGAAGGTTCTATATTTAGAAGCAGGCAGCCACGAGCCAGGGTTTGCTATGTCCAATCATCAGTCGGCCACTGTCCGCTTCTTGCCTTTCTTCGACGCCCTACCATGGCGCACTGGCCACAAACTTCTGCTCAGGTCAGGGCGCTACTGCTCTACTTCGTAGGAAAAAGAAGGCGCGCTCGGGGGGTACATACTGCAAGGTAGTAACGTAAGAGCGGCTGAACGCTGGACGGGGAGCTCGGCAAATCGGCTCTTTGCGTTCACGTGGGTCGACCGACTTCCACCAGTTTACACAGTAAGGCACGAAGTAGTATGCTGCGTAGGTCCCTGCTTGACGTCCTCTGTACACAGTACTTTCCTGCAATGCACCTTTTACGACTACGTAGTATGTAGACCTCAAGTCTCAGCTTACTAGGTTGCTTAAGGTACTTCAGGTTGGCAATTGACCCATCTACGTACATATCACAGCGCACAGTAGTAGCTGAGTAGGTAGGGCAAGAAGGACATTCACCTCGCCCAGAGACAAAAAGAGGAGGGCGGCGGTGGCACGTTACCTTCGTCAACCTACCGCGATCCCACCACTCTCCTCGGCCACACGATGCTTTGAGACAACCTCGCCCAAGCTAGGCACTATTTGGCTACCTCACCTGCGATTAAGCCATTCGATCTCTTCCCCGGAGCTAACTTAGTCTTGCCTTCGGCACAAGAACCTTGAAAAGCCCAACGAGACGTCATGGTGGAACGATGCGCCAAGTCTTTCTTACCTAACCACCGATAACCGTCTTCCCAGGTGCTGCTGGTGCGTCGCGGCGTGCTGCGTGCTGCCTCGGCATCGCTTCGATAGCCCACAAACTACGCTTGTGGTGGTACGACTGTCGTTTGCTCGCTGTGCCCAAGTTGACGCAACAAAGAAGTCGAATGGAAACGGACATACGGGAAGGGAAACCCACGGGAAGAAAAGCTGGGTCTGCTACCTTCGTCCGGCGCCGTCGTCTCGGGCACATGATTGCAAGTATGCACATCATCCGTCAACACACTTGCTAGAGACAAGCGGTAAAAGTCAATCCACGACCGTCAAGAAAGAAGTCATCCAATCATGAACTCCCATTGTCGCCCGCGCCATCCAAAGCGACCACTCAGCTGTCGCCATCAACGACTCCCTCTACATTGTCACGCCCCGCTAGGCGGTGGAAATCCGACTATCCCCTGCTCCTTGTGCCCGGTGTATGTATGTCCACGGCCCATGGGAACCGCGGTGTTGTTTTGGTGGATACGTGTCCGCCCTGCATTTTCCAGAAGACGTGGATCTCCTACCAAATTTCCACAGCACAGGACGGGTCATTGGTCCCGGGCCATGGTCACGGGTCATATCAACAGCATCGACAACAGGGCCGCCGCCAGCCTCGCAGACGTGTAAGATGTGCCCCTTGAGGAAATTTGCACCGCTGCTTTCCCTTCCGGGCTACCATGATCTGCCTTGACCCGGCCGGCAGACGGCGCTGATCATTCAATTTCTCGGCCGACCGAGAAAAAGCCTTGTCTCGCAGTGTGTCCGGAGACCAATGTTGTAAAGGGCTAGCGCGTCTTCGATGCTGCTTTGACATGACAAGGACAGAATGCCCGAAAAACACAGCACCCCACCAGGACTGCCCCCGTTCGGACTCGCAGCGGATAAACCACCTCATCAGCAAAAGTGCGTTGCAGAGTCGCATCTTCTCCGCACTCCGAGATGTACGCGGAGCAGACTTTGACAACCCTGGCGGAGAGCGGCTGGGTAATTCAACGCCTGCTGCACATTTACCGACGCAGTAGCGAGCCTCCCACGCCTGGAAAGGGGGATCCTGAGCAACGACAATGCTCTGTCGACCAATATCCTTTGCCTGGCATCGCTTGCTAGATGTGGCTGCGTCTATGTTTGTTCTAATCAAGTCACCAAGCAAACCCAGGTTGCCAGGTGAAGGCTGCCGGCAGCTTCAAGTGCCTAGTAATTAGCTCGACACGATATTTTCACCGTCTCTAGTTATCATCCGTCATTTGAAAATCTTCTCGGTAACTTTACCCTGTCCGTGACCATCATTTTTGGCGGGCCTGCTGTGCTGCGATCAAGAACCTGAGACTCCGCTAATCCGTGGCGAACCAGATCCACAGACCCGATGGCGAGTCTCGCCGTCTCCGGGCCGCACTCTGACGAAACAAAATTCACGACCTCAAGAGCGCAGAGCCACAATTGATGGGCCATGAGAGAGGACTATGTGTGACGCAGATTTCAGGCGAGAAAAGACGGCGCGGGACGGGGTGAAGCCGATGGTTTTGACAGCTAAATGCTCAGCATCAGCTAGACCCGTTCGGCCGCAGCGACACAACGTCCAATATACATGTTGCGGGTCGATGATGCGCACAAGGTGTTCATCTACTGTGTAATCAATGCCCTCAGCAACCAATAACAACACCCTCGTCTCGTCGATACCTGAAGAGCAGTCAGCTCGTTAAGAAATCCTGACCACCTCACCGTCACGGCAGTGGTGGAGATATGTCAGATCAGCTTTCTGCAGGGCCGATGTCGATTCGAACCCGTCCGCCCTAGATGAACCTACGTGGCACGTCCCCGGCGTGGGCAGCTGTTTCGCGCCCAAATCAAAATCACCGGCGTCGTCGATCAGTCATGTCGCCCGAAGACGGGGCGAGCGAGCGGCAGGCACTTAAGCGCAGGCACGCACGTCAATCGAGGACCTATCCCTACTCAAGAACGCTACCGACGGTGGAACGTTGCGTCTCTCTTAGCCCCGGCTCGCACGCGCGTGTGACGACAATGACGCTACCGAGGATTTGCTACCAATTCCTCTGCCTCCGGTAAACGAATACAGCCATACAAAGACCCTGAATTTTGCCTCTCGGTGTCGGGCCTCTTGCCGCGGTGTACTTGGTTGATCGAGCTTTTACAACAGTGAAAGAAGGTTATTTAAGAATAGAAACACGCCTTACCTCTTCCGGAAAAGCCGTGATGACTTCTATTCCACGCATCGATGATGGCAGAGGCAATAACCCAGAGCCTTAGGCCGCATGCCAATCGACTGAGACACACAGCAATTCATCATTCTCTTTGCTTGTCGGCCAAAACATCGAGAGCAGGCACCGCATAGAGCAGAAGGGCCGAAAAGTCTGTAATGCCAGCTTATCTTCGTCGATTGCAACTTACATGGCGTGGTGTCCCTGCATCAACAGAGGATCATTGGATGAAGACGCCCAAAGCATCTACAAGTACGGCGTACTTTTCCCGAGGATCGGCAGCATCCATCTGTTTGCAATACCTTTCGTCACGATCGTATATACCAGTCTCACAACAGGCCGCATCCACTTGCGATGCCCCGTCGGAATATTTATCATCTTTTTACACCGCCAAGCCGACCAATGACCGCACCCAACGCAAAATGTTTGGCGTGCTATTGAAGGGTTATCCCTGACACTTCGACAGGGCAACAGGGACCCCAGAGCGGTCAGAACAAAGACGGAGCTCACGCGGTCAAAAACAAAAAAACATCCATCCTTACAAGTAGACGCGCTCGACGTCGAGGACAGCCACCACGGCCACCACTCAACCGTCTTTCGGCCACATAACGATCAACGACCACGACGCTAGCCAGGTCACTTTAGTCCCTTCGTGGTGTGTACAAGCTGTCTGAGATGACATGCTGTGGACACTTCGGGAAAGCTAGGCCTCGCGGCGTTCCGCTGCTCTCTTCTGCTTGTGACGAGCTTCTCACTCGCGTCAAACAACTCTCAGGGCTGATAGCAGAGGGCATGCGTTGTTGGTACCCTTGCAAGAGAGGCCAAAAATGGACACGAGAAACGGTTGTTTCAGCCAACCAGAATCAGAAAGAACCCCTGCAACAACGATCTCTGAGCCCCTTGCAGGGCGGCTGGGAGGCATACTCACAACACCGAAGCCAAGAGCGGCCCTGGAAAGCAGCGACCCGTTCATTCCTGGTTCAGACCCATTCTCTTCAGTCTTCTTCTCTTCGGAGTAAATACGTAGTACAGCCAGGCGTTGGGAGAGACAGAGACACCCCAACGGCAATCATTCTATTCGAGACGACGGGCGAAAGTATCACATCTTGTCTTGCTGGGGTAATCGAGCTTAACGTTTTGTCTCTGGATTGGCCTTCTCCACCGGCAATCCGTGCTCTGACTCGCCGATCCACCGTCGTCGATATGGATGTATCGCGAGTTTCTCTCGTCCCCTTCCATTTCGTGGGGCTTTGGGCAAAAGTGCCAGCCATGACATGACAGCAATAACCTCAAGCCTTGGCCGCAATCAACATCGGATGAAAGGGGCCTCCAGCTCCGTCTCGGATGCCTCCGGCGCTCATCGCAAGCGAGTCGGATTGCTGCCAAGATCTGGTTCAATGAGCTCTTGCCGGGTCAACTCCTGCCCATCAAAAGTCACTGCCCACCTAGGGGAGTCGGAGAATAGCAAAGAGCCCCCAATTGTCGCACGGGAAATGGTTGCATGCCGTCCACACAAAGCCCAAACACCAGCGGTCTGCTCCGTAGACGAGATTTTTTAGTAACGGCAGTCGCGTAATAACCATGCTTGCTAAATAGTGGACCTCCGCAATCGTGGCCGACTTCGTCCTGCAACGACATCCAACGAGGTCTGTCCAAAGCTCCGTCGTCACGGCCGAGCATTGGCTCTAAAACCATGCCATCCATTACCGTCAAGTCCCCCATTCTGATCTAATCCAGCTGGCAGCCGGACGATTCTACCGGGGCCAGATCTCGCAGGGAGGGCCTGACTCCCCGAACAGTACTCCGTATCTCGAAAGGTATTTGCTTACTATTACTCCATACTCTTCAGTTTTTCGCGGTTCATCTCGGCGTCCGTTCTCACAGGGCACATCAGGGTAAAGGGAGCCGCCGCACTGGCTTTGACCTCCTTTCGGTCTAGTGCAACACGGAGCAGGGGCCGCATGGGTGAGGTTGATGGATGATGGCCCGCGGGGGGGATGGCATGGCTGCACGGATGCCCATGATCCATGACCGCAGAACGTTTACTCACTCTTGTACTGTGTGTGTACTGCTGTGTGAGTGGGTTGAGGATGGGAATAGGGTCCTTCCTCATCTGGGTCAGATGGGAAGAAAAAAGCTCGGCGACTTTAAACAGGGACAGGGGCCGAGCAGCGACTGACTTGAATTTTGACTTGAGTTCTCAAGGAACAGGCTGCATAGCTCGAAGCCTTGATGGTTAAGATGATTAACGAAGGCACAACTGCGGCTGAGACCGAGTGTCGTCACCCGAGTTGAGACGATTGCGTGGGCAAAGACGTGGCCATGATTTGGAAGCAAGAAGTATTTTGAGGCAAAAGCACAACGGCTACGGAGACGAAGACGAAGAAAAGACGACGGACCCATGTCGTGGAGGCTATTTGCTGGACCCAGTGCTACATACGGGCGCTCAGTTGGGGCCATAGGGCAGGCAACACAGCAACGAGTAAAAGAAAATGCGGGTGTTGTTGGAAACGGATCGCTGTGGGCGCACACGGAGAGAACCGCTTCAGTTGCGGCAATGAGCCAGGTTGATGGAACCATCGTCGATAACGCTGCATGTCACCACACCAACCAGGAGACCACATGACGATGGCAGCCAGGGCGGGTTCCCAGATCAGACCTTTACCCGAGAAAGGATGGACCCATACATACTTTTTCAGCTCTCGGGGGTTGAGAGTCGCGGACCGAGGAGAAACGGACCATGAGTTGTACTCTCGGCGGTGGTCACCGACTGTGCCTTCGCCAACGAGCTTCCATGCTCCAGTACGAATTAGGGCCCGCATCACTGCCGTCGACGCTATTACCTAAAGCTGGCAAGGAGAAGCGTTGCTCTATGGAATAGGGCCCCGAGATCAGAGATGACCTTGGTCAGAGCTTGACGAGAGAGGGGCCGCGGACGGATACACCCTCGCAGGGCAGAGAGTTGAAGCTTGCCGTAGTGTAAGATATGGGGATGTCATGTTCAGGGCGGTTTTTTTCTGGAGTCCAATGCCCCTTAATTCTAGCCTTCATTCGGGTTGATATTACGCCTGGCAGAGTCGAAAGTTGCGACACGCGACTGGACGGACCAAAAAAAAGCGGCAAATAACCGACGCACAAGTCATGCCTTCGCGCTGTTCAACCTTCGTCGCATGAAGCTGAGGGTGGCTATTTGGGAGTCGATGGCGAGTGGTGCTCTGTCATCCGCTGAATGGACAGCTGGTCGCACAAGCAGACACAGCCACTAACACACGAGCATGTTTGCGAGCAGACGCCCATCAAGATGGGATGAGATAGCAAATGCATGACTGGCTCAGCATGGTACACAGTCATGGGCACAGACAGAGGCACAGACAAGCAGAGAAGCAATAGCTCGCTGGGTGGTGATTGCTTCGCCCCAATCGTGTTGGACTAGCTCCTTGCCGACGGCGCGGTGTGGTGTGGCATTGGACTAGACTGCAACGTTCGGAACCTGAGGTCGCTCAGTCGATAGGCGACGACTCGAAGGACGGGAGACATGGTATAACAGCCAGCACTGGCGGTGACGGTGGTGACGGCGGCGACGATGCGATCATGTTCGCTACAATACACGGACAAAACCACGAGTGTCGCGACAGGGCCGAAACCGCTGAAGGAGAGATGACAGAGACAACGCGGGCAGGAACGCGCTAGAAAGAAGCCGAGGTGATGCGTTTTGGTGCTTGCCGGATGTGTTTCTATCGCTTAACTCTGGGACAGCGTCGGAGAGCGAGCAGCTTGAGGCGCAGCAGTGGAAAGGCACTTGTCTACGCAGTACGTATGGACTACGTAGGGACTAGTGGCCGGCACGGGTTCGAAAGGGTGTGTGAGAGAGGTGTGTAGGAATCTGCACAGCTCTCGCACAGGCGGCGGAGACTATTCCCACCTGTCGCGATGCCGACGAGGACGTAGCGCACTGGACACAAGTTCCCAGGGAGCACCACCAAACGTGGGGAGAAGGAGAGGTATGGATCCCGAGAGACCAGTCGCTCTTGGGGCTAGCAGCTTTTTGCCCATTGAGGGACAAAGTCTCTAGTACTCCGCACTACACGTAGGTCGGTGGCTCGCAAAAGGTCGTCGACGAGCCGGTCAACGGGGTGGCTCTACCTTTGCTCTGCCCCATGGCCCGGCATCTCTCTCGGTCTGCTCTGCTCAGTGCACTACTACTGGCATGTACGCACACATGGCATTAGTGCAACGTACTACGTGGTAGTGGTTTGCACTGGTGGCCGTCTTTGGTTGGGGCCCAAGAAGCTGGCTCACCCTCATCCCTCATGGACGGAAGGAGAGGCCAGGTTTATTTTTAATTCAAGGTTGAGTTTGTGGTTGGGCGGATGAACGGCCTACTCGCAGAGCAGAGCTACTAAACGTAAAGAGAGTGACGACAAGAGAGCGAGCGGCCCAACCAAGGCCTGCTATACCTCCTAGGGAATAGTGGTACAAGTGTTTAGTGTGTGCACCGGTCAAACGGACGATTTCCGACAGACTTGACGGCATCACGGTCATGTCAAGTCACGCTGATTGAGTCGACACAATGACATGAAGCATCGCTTCGCTTCGAACCTCTGCTCCGTATTTTCCTCCAGTCTGTCCAGGGCAGATCATCGGGCAGGGAACGTGATGCCTTACGATTAGTCGATAAAGTGAAAGGTAGGTAGGCAGGCATGGTTGGATACGTATCTTTTTCGCCTTCCTTGCCTTTTTCTACCCGGGCTGTCCTCTCCCAAATCTTTAGTCGACATGTCCCTTCCTCATCCTATCGACGCATTACTTGTACGCAGTTATTTACAGAACACTCCGTATACCACACAGCAAGCAGCACACTGCATAGGCTGACCGAGTTTTTCACACACCTCTACCATCCAGAGAGCGTATTCGTACAGATTACCACCAAGGTTGGTGGTGCTTGCTTAGTATACGCAGTACTGGACTGCACCTTGTGTAAGTCCCCGCTCCTCCTTTTGGCCAACAATGTCCATAATCCTTGCTCATATCACGACGCAGTAACCCCCTCACCCTGGGAGTCAAGTACTGCGAGTACATTCTCATCCCATCCCATCCCACCTCGTCCTATCCCGCGCTGTCCTATCCTATCCCATCCCATCCCATAATTGTACACACAGTAGTAAGCCTACCAGCCATCACAGTCACCCCCTGGAAAGGAAACATCGTGCGCGATTCCCACCGACCACACTTGACGCTTTACTACAGCCTCCTCTACGCATACTACGTACAGATATACATACGTACACATCGAGGCATTACACACGCGCACACACAGGCGGGAACTGCGCATCATACGGCCCCAGACCTAGCCGTGCCAGTGTGTCATAATCCCTGTCTCGTTCCTCGGTGCTGGCAGGCTGAAGCTGTCAACAGCTCGGCCTCTGTCATTGTCGCGGCTGGCGAGCCTCAATCCAGTGCAAAGAAGCGGTACGTACGGAGCTATCCCCCAGCAGTGGTCCCAGCGCAAATGCGGCCCCTCCCCTCTCCCTTTTCCCTCCTCCGCAGCCCACAAATGCACCTTGCCTTGAAGCGGTTCACAGACGGTGAGATGGACCTGCCCCAGGCACATACATTGCAGGTGCAGTCAATACTCCTCCGTACGACTCTACCTACCTTGCCTACCTTGAGGTACCTACCACCTACCTTACCCACAAGGCACGAGGCAGGGTACCATGTACACATTCTACAGTGCACGATTCCCTGCTGTATCTCCCTCTGATGGCTGTTGTGTTGTGCTGTGCTGTCCGAATGTAGTGCTGCACGGCACCACACCCGCCAGTCACCTTCTTCTTTGCTTTTCCCCCTCCCCTTGCTTCACCTCGCCTGTACGGAGTACTGTGGACGTAACCCCCATTCCATCCCATCGTCCTGCTCTGCTGGAGTCACACACCAGGCCACCTTCGTCTTTCCCACCGGGCTGGGCTTTTCAAGCCTTGTCCCGATCAGGCCGAACCTTGTGTGGTACTGCATCGCACCGCAACTTACCTACCTACCTACAGAGTGTTCCGTACCTTCCTTGCACGCCGCCGCCCTTTGCTTGAGGCCGAAGCCTGTGCCTGCGCCTGCGCCTGCGCCTGTGCTTCTTGCCAACCAATACTGCCCTGTCCGCCTTACCACTGATGTAGTCTCTCCCACCCCAGTCCTATTCCGCCTCCTCTTGGAGACACGGGATTATTTAACTGATTCGCTTCCCCGGCC
Organism: Colletotrichum spinosum; assembly: GCA_004366825.1. NCBI lineage: Eukaryota > Fungi > Ascomycota > Sordariomycetes > Glomerellales > Glomerellaceae > Colletotrichum > Colletotrichum spinosum. The sequence continues at coordinate 33,505 of QAPG01000102.1, read as the reverse complement.
ACACTACCATCGCCTCTCCTGCCCTTCCCCTCCCCTCAGCCCATATCCAATATCATACTCAACTCCAGCCTCGTTGAGCTGCTCGCGCTGCCTCAACCACATTCGCTTTTTCCTAACTCTCTACTCTAGGAAGTCCTCGTCGACTCCTGTCATTCGCTTTCGCGCTTTTTTTGTTTTTTTTCGCCTCAACCAACCGCCATCCATCGCCCACCCTCCTCCAAGCCAACTCGCCTTTCCACAGTTACTCGAGAGAAAGGAAAAGGAAATAAAAAAAAAGCCAACGCCAAGTCACACACATCCCCGCAGCTCCGAAGCCCTGGTCAACATCAGCCTCACCATCACAAGATTCACCAACGCCCACTAAAATCCTTCGACCACCTCACTCAGGCTTCCAGCCGGCAGATGCTGTCTGACTGAACCTTGATCTTTGGATCCTTCACACTCGCTTGACGGAAAAGAGAAACTGGAGCAAAAGACTTTGAGGGAACTGCAAGAGAAACGCAGAACCACGATCGCTACTAGTATCAGGAACCGGAATTTGAAGAAACAGTCTAGGTCCAGAAGGAGAGAGGAATTTGCCAAGAGCCCATCACCAAGCACAGTGGCATTCTTTGCAGTCTTTTGTCAACGACCTTCGAGAATCTGACCATTCTGCTTGTCGCTTACACATACTCTCGGGTCGTGTCAGTCGACTCTCAGTATAAAGTCAGTCTTGGGCAGCATTCTTCCCAGTGACGACACTACACTCGCTTTGCACGCCTACGTGTATATCAACGTCGGTCACCCCCTCACTCTCACTCCCAACCCGGCTGACATGCCCAGTTCTTTCGTTAAACACAATGGCCGGTCCCGGTGGTGGTCCTCCTCGCCGCAGTCACACCAAGTCCCGCAAGGGCTGTGAGACGTGCAAGAAACGCCACATTCGATGTGACGAGAACTTCCCTCAGTGGTATGTTTCATCATCTTCGCCATTTCCCATCACCGCTCACACACGTCCCAGCCGCAACTGCACCAAGCACAAGATCCGTTGTCCATACAATGACCAGCCTGTCCCTGAGGACAGGTCGACAACCCCCGACAAGCCCGACCTAATGTGGACCCCCGAGATCGAGGCGGTCATCGACCAGTGGCAACGAACCGGCGTCTTCCCCTTCACCAGCTTGGGCATCTACCCTGCCCCGAATCCCCAGTATTTCCAAGTCGAGGACCTTAGGTTGATCTATCACGTGGCCTCCATCTGTAACGAAATGGCTGCGTTCGATGCCAACGGCTTCACCCTCTGGACTCGCCAGATTCCGACGTGAGTAGTCGAGGACTGTGCATACCGTGTCGCTCTAACAACAGAAATAGCATCATCAAGATTGGGGCCACCAACGCCTATGTCATGCACGCGCTGCTGGCCTTCTCGGCCATGCACATTGCCTTCCTCACCGACTGTCCCTTGGTCGGCAACATTGTCTGCGAGCACCGTGGCATCGCCCTCAAGGGTCTGCAGGAGGCTATCGGAACATTCAATCGCGAATCATCGGATGCCGTCTTGGCTGCCTCCCTGGTGCTGTCGTGGCAGGCGACGGATTGGTAGGCAACATCCTGCAGCCAACCGATGAGGACCACGCTGACTGACATTTTTTAGGCGAAGCTGGACCCAACTCATGCAGGGAACCACCACGGTTAGTAAACGAACGACATGATACACTCCCTCTCAAAAAAAAAAGGCTAACCTCAACCCAGGTCATAGAAGCAATGGACCCATGGAAACACGAATCCCAGTTTGGCGACTTCATTGCCGAGAGCTGCACCTTCCCGACCGCTCCCGCCTCGCCCAGTCCGGACCACAGGCAAAGCCAGCCGTGCAAGGAGGACCTCGACGCCTTCACCAAGACGCAGCAGCAGTTGCAAAAGGTCGAGGCGCACCTGAAGCACAACAAGGAGGACACCAAATCCATCCAGCAGCTGATTGGCTTCCTCAAGGGTGCCCGCAAAGTCAACACCGGCTTGTCCGTTTCCCAACAGTTTGAACGTCTTCGCCCCCTGCGCACCTGGCTTTTCTGGCAGCCCATCATGCTGCTCAAGCAGACGGCCGGCTCGCCGAGCGCCCTCGTCATCATCGCCCACCTCTACACGGTGGCCCTGGTGACAGAGCGCCTGTTCCCGGACATTGGCGCCGCATACTTTGGCAGTCTCTCCATCGGACCGGTCGAGGAGATCGCCCGCCGTCTGTTATCCATCAACATCTCTGGCACTCTCGACGGTGACTTGCAGACGCCGCTGACGCTCATGGAGTACCCTATCGACACGGTCAACGAATTCCGACACCGCATGGGGTGGATCCAGCCTGCGCGCACCCCGTCGTTCCCGCAGTTCAACCCGCCCAACTTCTACATGAGCGAGCCCGTCCCCCTGCCGCCAGTATCAGATTCATATCTCCCGTACGGCAACCCGGCTTTCAGCTACAGCACCGAGTCTCTCCAGATGCTCAACACCGAGCACGCGCCGCCAAACAACTTGTCCCCGCTGGTTCTGTCCTCGCCTTACGTCAACTCGCAGTATCTCAACATTCCCAGCCCCAATTATGGCGCCTATAGCCCTGCGTCTTCCACGTTTGAGGGATCCGTCGCGTACAGCGACAACGAGGACTACGGCTCGTACGACAACTACGACATGAGCGGTATGCCCGCGGTCAACAACAATCTTGGCGTCGGGTTCGTCTCTCCCATCCAGTCCGTGTGGATCTAGAAAGGCCCTGCCCTCACCCCAATGGCACCCTCGATAACCACTACGGCTCAACAAATGACACTTGCAAAGAATTCCGGATTGACCGACGTTCAGGATGCCGACCACACCGACATACCCCCCACCGGAGGATCAACACTGGCAGCATCGACAACAGCTACTCCTGTCATCGTCGCTGCATGGCGTTCCTCCATCACCGTTCCTCCGCCCTGAACAGTTCGGCATGCCCTCACACCCCCAATCTCCCATCCCCACCGGTCTCCCACTGCCTCGCCATCGCCACACACCATCCTCGTCCGCCACGGGCGAGTCGCCGCGGTCCGTCAGCGCGCCGTTCCCACCACGCAACCAATGGGTGCCAACTGTCCACTTCAAGACCGAGAAGGACAAGGAGCGAGAGCCATAGCCTGGGCTCCCTGTCCTCAGTCTCGACCGACTTCGCTTTCAACACCATTGCTTCAGACTTTTGTACCGAAACACCTTTAATACCTGCTTCCGCATTCGACACAGACGCCAATGTACACAACACTCCTTGGACAAGGAGACGCGGCCCCGAGCTAGCCTTGCCCCGCGTCTCACGACGTTCCTTCATTGACACGAAATAATAATCAGACGACCACGCTCCTTGATCCTCCAAGATACCCCCCAACCATAGACATTCCTTACCGGCATCGGATGATACCCACTGCATCACACTCCTTATCATGACGTTACGAACCAACAAAAAAGCATTGGGATTTAGAGAAGAAAAGATACACATTCCTTACGGGCTCTCGCGAAATTGGCGATATAGCAATCCAGCTTGCATAGCGACTGTGTTTGTGTTCGACGCAAAAGCAACACACGCACGCACGCACGAACACAAAACTTGAGGCGTTAAATGGGGACCAAACAGGAAAGGGTCAAGTGGCACTCACAACACCACAAACTTGCATTGGGCGGCGTTACTTTACTAGGATTGCTTTTTATACTTAGTTTTCAAGTTTGGTTTTTGGAAAGGGACAAGCTCGCTTGACTTTATTTGTGTGGAGGAAAGCTTGGATTTAATGATTTGGCAGCGCAATTGTGTTGGACTGTGATGAGTATGTAGCTCACGGCCCTCGAGAAGGGTCCGCAGACGGGGAGAATATACCGAGTTGATGACCCGCACAGCAGCCCCCACGTCTGATGTCCCATGTGGGTTTATTGGTTATACTTCATCGCTCCTTTGCCTTTTGTTGTTTGTGGTTGGCTGACTTCCATCGTTGGACATGGCCCTGGCTCCCTTTGCTTCTTTTTCGATACACCAGCTTGATCTTACCTGGGAGTAGGCGGTGTTCGTTTATGCTTGCTTTTCGTCTCTAGCTCCCCTGTGGGCCCGCTCTACCCGACCGACGCGCGCAAGCCGTAAGCGATAAGCGAAGGTTCACCATGTCTGGTATGATTTTTTTTTTGCGAGCTTGCTTTTGATGTTGTGTTGTGTTGAGGAAAAGGGGTGGGGGGGTTCGGCCGCACGGATGTTGTATGTCTTAGGATGGCGGGCGACATTCAGCCGAGTTTGGCCTTTGAGGCGGCAGGCAAATCCAGATTGAGCTTGGTCTGTGATTGTCAGTCGTTCACACAGGGCAGAGGACTGCGACTTTAGCCTGGTGCAACCGCAATGGCGTGGATGTTCTATCAGGGTTCACGCGAGGCGTGTTTCTGGAAGGATCCGGGGAAGTAAGGCGTTGCGATTGAGTTTCTGGGTGCGAAGTTGCTTTGGTGGGAGGGGGTTTGGGTTCACTGGTCGTTTCTTCATGTGGTGAGGCGGCGAGGTCCAGGGACTCTTAATTCCTTTCTCAGTTGAGAGTATGAGGGTCTTCGGCACCAGCCGGTCAAGCCAGGGATTTTCATAGGGCACAGCGGTGGGTGGGCTTTGCCGTGTTGGAAGCTCTCCTTTGGCGCAGGTGGGGAGGGGGCCTTACAGCAAGCAGTAGGTGGCAGAATGGCTGTCAGGTGATCTGTAGCCGGGAAAAGGGGTTGGGGGTAGTAAGCCTTGGGTAGGTACTGTGAGTTTTTCATTTCTGCAAGCAAACAAGCGGAGGGGGGCGTATCTCGCTGTGAGGTAAGGGCCAGGCGTCTGTTTTGGCGTCTATTCGATGTTGGCAGAGCAGGTGACCTCGCGCCCCGCCCCCATAACGTGAAGCTATCACGACACCCACAACGCTCACCGAAGCAGCCTCCGCGATCGCCGTCGCCCCGCCCACCACCACGAAATCTATCGATTCGGATAAAGTATCACAAAATCACTAAAGAGTTTACAAAGCGTCTAAGAAGTTATAGAACAAAGTTGTAAAAAGTGCAAAAAGCTCGGACCGAATGTGGCCCGCATCCTATCCTACGAAAACTGATATTGCTAAACGACACGTTTTACCAAGTGGCCACCAGACCCGGCTGCTACTGGAATCTGGTGACCCACACGAATTCCTTGCGGATTTGATATCTTAGTAGTTTTGTTCGAGAGATGAAGAGTGAAAGAGGGAGGGGGGTTGGTCGTTCCTTCCCGTCCTCGGTGATGGTGGTAGTCATACGGGCTGGATGTACTGCGGGTCCGGGAAGATGTGCGGTTGGTAGGACTGTCGGATTTGGATGTGTGACGAAATTTTGAGCACCTTAGTCGACCAACTTGGCGAATGGTTCATCTAGGACTCGTACGTCAAGAACAAGGCAGAGGCCAATCTGAACGCTTTGGTTTGACACTCCGCTGGCGGACGCTACCACAAAGCACTCAGATTTTTTCAACAGTACGACTTATTTGCAGCTTCATGATTGTTTCGCCTGTTTGTGAGATCAGTATGCACCAATCGCAATCACAATCCTAGCAGCCGAACGCTTCCGTGACATGGTCACCCGCTAGCCTGCTTGGCCGCAGATTGAGAGACTAAATGATTCGAAAGACTTCCACCAGGGCCTTTCAGTACTTCTAAGCTATCGTTATGGCTATATATATGGCCCTCGCAGTTTCACATCTCTTCTATCCTCATCAGCATGCGACACTCAGCTGGTCCATTACCTCACTATAAGCCACAGTGGGCTTCTGCCTAAAATATACTAGAAGGCATTGATTCCAAGGTCAGATTTGACGCGGCCTAGCATGGCGATGTATAACTGGTTTGATCTTCTTTTCTAGAGTTGAAGCTTGCATCATGAAACTTGCAATGACTCAGTATGCAGCTTCGATGAACTGAGATGAGGCTATGAACCTCATGAGCCCCTATCGACCTACATTGCTCATTAGAGAGCTAACATGTATCAACTGCTCCGGCTCACGCGGACGCCTACCTTATTATAAGAAATCATGACTCAAACGGATTCCCAGTCGACTACGAATACTTCTTATACAAGGAATATGGAAATTCTCAGACGTGACATGATGAGCTTGTTGCAATCCGGCCGTTCGGCATGGAGTGTGTATGCGCGCGCGGCGAGAGCTACGCGGCCTCAGTCGCCGGGCGCGACAATTACACCATGGTCCTCACGCGGCACAGCCTCCTCTCGCAGGTACTCAGAGACCTTCCATTTCCGTTACTTCTCTCGCGTGCGAGTCGCTCACCAATCTGAAAATACATATTTCGAGGTGTGCTACTTCTCATAAGGTTATTACTGAATAGTACCAGCGATATAAACAGGGCCACCGGATCATATCAACCTCATTCGAGACATCTTCGTCTTCATCAGAAGCGAATCATTATACACCTCGCTGACCCGAGCAATAAAGACTTCTGATGATTGTATTTTGGGACTACTGAGCCTGAGACTGTAGCGCTGGGGTATAACTCCTGTAATCAGTGAAGAGCTCTATGATGTCGATTGGGTCTGACTGCTGATCCAACACAGCCCTACTGGCCTAGCATCTCAAGGCATCCCCCAAGACAGAAAATGAGATTATAAAGAGGTTTTAATCCTTCCTCCTATATCAACAATTATTTACTTTTATATGTTGCATTTATGTTATAGCTGGTCCGAGAGGGATATTATCACTTTAAGCTGCTTTTTGAATGTCGCTACTACCAAATAGTACTCCTGAGTCTTAATAATGCTGTGGTCCCGAATGTTGTCACGCATGCCTTTGCTGTAAATACAAGTGCATTGACGCCATTGTGTCTGGAACGATGAGGCTGCTGGCACACTACTACTCACTGTCCAGAATGCCAATGTCTATGAGGGTGGAGTTCCGCAGCTATCTGTTGCTGCCATACACAGCAGATTCGTATATTTGACGACGAGACGGATGATTCCAACGCTCTGGTAGCTTCGGATGTAACGATAACCGGTACAAGTCACTATGTTTGTTTCTTAAAAGATTATTCATTACTGATTTGGCATAGGTTTCCTTGGGGTGGCTCATTGAATGTGAGGAGGTCAGGCCAACTCTTGCCGCACTGTTTGATGCGAGGTCTGGGAAACCCCACTGGGTTGCCGAAGAAGGTTGACCCTGCGGGCCCCATTCTTACAACGTTGTTCACGCACATAAATAAGGGCCTCATCGCAAGGAGTGAGCTATACTTCGCACTCCAAATGAGCTCCATCTTCCAGTAGACGATTCGTTCTGTCGCAAGCCGTTGGCATTACCATACACAAGACCGAGTGTCGCATGGCGCGCAATGAAGTTCACCGCCAGTTTTGTATGTATATGTTGAGGGGCGGTGCCACTTGACGTGACCCCAGACCTCCTTTCTATCTCCAGGCTCCGTGGCCAGCATTTCTATCTCTTCTTCTACACATACAGCACCCTGAATACATTCAGGGCTTCGTGCCTCTACAGTATATCTGAAATAGGTTGCAGCTATATACTCGTTATTAGTTTCCAAGACGGCAACTACCTCTGGTTCAACTGCCACGGGGGCATCCCACGATGGTCGTGACCTTCTTCACCCAGTGCAACTGCTGAGTTGTCCGAGGTGAAGGAGGGCGACGGTGTAACAAATTGATTGACCGACATGTCGCCTGCCATCGAAAACAGCGCAGCCGGAAGCTCCCTTGAAGCCCCTCATCAGCCTAAGCGGAAGCTCGCAGGCTGAGCAAAACGGTCATTATTGTGAAACCGCAACGCAGATGGCAACCGACCCGCACGGAGTCAAACTTCCCTACAAGTCAGTGGCATAGACTATCCTTCACTGTAGACTGTATTTCCTTTCAAGCTTCCCAGTTTATGGAAGATATGTAACCTCCTTGGTCTTCGTTGAGGTACCTATGAAATGATGGCTTGCAAGAGACTGGCCCGACAACTTCACGAGCGTGGAAGCTCCGTTATTCGATTATAGGCTGGCATTCAATTTTGTCCAGCTCTTTCTTAGGGCAAATTGGCTCTTCCTGCGGCCGTCGCTTTTTGAAAAGGGGTCTAAGCCCGGAAGCTATGTTGGGAACACAGTCTAGCGTGTTTTTCCCAGCTCACAACAATCCCCCGTACTGCTTTGTGAAGATGGAGTAAGTTTACGCCCCGTACAAGGGACCTTGCGAGTCGGCACAGCCACCCCCTATCGCTCAATTACTCGTGCGTGGCTTCATCAATATTTACCTTAAACAAGAAGCACACATCACTGTATGGACTCGAGATAGTACTTTGCTATTGAGCTGTATATTATCTGCTGGGAAACCATCAGCTTATTGATTGTGACTCTGAATCCCTTCTGACTTCAAAGTCGTATTTCTTCTCAGTCATCAAAAGTTCACCTGCTACCGGCTGTCTGCTACCAGGCGTCTCATCCAACCGGGCTAGATGCGTGGCATCCTCACCACTGCTCACTGCTTTGCCACAGGGCGGGGCAGCCTCTTGGCCCACGACATGGGAGTTAGTAAATCTATCAAAACGAATGTCCGCCGAAAGTCACTGAGAAGGTTCTCAAGAAAGGTTCGTGAAGGCTATCGAGGAGGGTTTCAAGAAAGCCGAGCCGGACCGTTTGACAGCCAAATACCACTGCAGCTGATGTAGAAACGTATTGCCGTCATTCAGGACGACAAAGAAGTTGCTACATGTTCCTGCATTCCATTCATTGCAAATCAATCTATGCTTATACTCATCGATCGCGGCACCCTGTGTCTTCTCAGAATATCCTGCGACTTTGATTATGTCCGACTTGGTGCCCTAGCGTGTCTTCCCAGATTGAGATGGGAAATAAAGCCTTCAAAGCCTCCTACGCTGGGTTACGCTCAATGTCTCCCAGCTTTAAGAGGAGCCTTCTCTTCTTTACTCAGGAGTTTGTTCCCCAGAATACTCAATACCGCCGCCAACAGCAACACACACTAGGCCTTCAATCCCTCGATAGACTATAGTGGAGATCGCCAGGTGGAAATAATGAAAAGGATAAGACTAGTTCTAGATTGGGATGATACTGGCCAGCAGATGTCACGGATCGAAGACATGAGGCCAGAGCCATGGATACATTCTATACCAACACCTAGCAGTTCAAACCCTTACTCCTTGGTCGGCTTGTACATATCTCCTGGTATAATACCGCTGTCCAAGAGCCTGTTCAAGCTGTTCTTCACAACTTTGGAAGCCTTTCAAACTCTTCAAGTATCGAATATAACCATATACGCCAATATGTATTAGATAGTTCGGACACGATGTGCGAAACAGGCCGCCCTGCGTATACTTCGGTGTCCACTGTTCATGGCGTAGTGCTTCATGAGGGTCCTCTTGTATTCCTCCCTTCTGGCTTCATTCATAAACACTTGCTGCCGCATTTCAGGCATCAACAGGCAACTTGCCGGCCAATTCTCAATGAATAAACGTATCTGGCGCTCGTTCTTGATTGGAGATATCAGCAAAAGTGCCACACTGATATGTACAGTCGAAAGTTTTCTTGCGTTGTCGAATTTGAAGATTACAAGTTGATTAAGTTTCGCAATATCGAGACGAGAGTTCCACCGCAGAGCTGCTCGCCGGGTATGAGGACTGTTTCGACGGTATCTCCCTAACTCAGCACCTAGGTAGCTGCCCTAAAAGGATCTGGAGGCTGAAAGCATGCCAAATTTTGTTAGCTGTGAACGAGCTCGCGGGCTTTAGTTTTCTTCCTGGAGCTACCTAGAAGCATTACAACGGCAGGTTGTCCCGAGTGAATACACTCGACGGGAAGATTGCGTTTTACACTGTACACTACCGTCCGGCTCTCTTGGCTGCCAGAGGCTTCAATTCTAACACCTATTACATACCACATCTTGGATTTCACAGCCAGCGAGCGCACCAGTGACCCGGCCACGGGTTGAGCCCAGAACCGGCCTCGTCGCCCGAGGAACTGGCAGCTGTACCGCATGAACTTCAATTAAGATGACACAGCAGACGGATTTCGCATGAGTTATAGCTTAGATGCCTTGGAATGTCAGAGATGCTTCCGCGCGGTGAGGCGGCGAGGCGGCTGGAACTGCTTCCATTGCCGTGGAGACTGGGTCATCACCGGAGGCGCTTCATAAAGCCATCTACGGCGCCAAAGTAGGGCCACTCTGTGATTTCAGGTAGGCTCATGTGCTCCCTCTCCGACCGCCCTGATTCGGTCGCTCTTTCCTGCGTTGGCTACGCGTATAGTTTCACACCTGCTGCAATTGTCCCACAGGATCAGCCGTATGCTTCGCGTGCGCAGCTCACGCAAACGTCAACCCCTTCAAGGTGTACATAGATCCGGGGTCCCTAGGGGATCGAAGATTGCGTCTGGCACCTGTTTTGTCAACATTCAGGGAACTGTCATCGTTCGTAATGGCAATATACTCGCTCGTGATGCATTTTCCGCGGTTTTTGGGGAGCACTTGAGCAACACCGTTGACGGCGCGGCAAAATCAGCCAGGTATTTTTCGTGGGGATATTCCTACGAGGACTGAGCCATACGCGGCCGTGGCCCTTGCGGAGGACCATTGCATTCGAGGTGACGGTGAGGGTTGAAAGAAAACGCAACGCTGTCAAAAACACTGAAATCATCAGTTCTGCATTGTTTCCAGCCGCGACCATGCGCTGGAAACCTGCTCCGGCACTAATTCCGGAACAACTACTCCGTACTCCGTACGATTCTCGGATCGTTGCTGGCGGCGGGGCCGTCGCCCCGGTCCGGTGCAATGACTAAGCACGCATCGCCTGACAACTACATGTATCCTCATTCTATCCTTACTTGTTGAGGGGAGCCTGGCAGCTCACCAGTCACGTGATAGCCCCAGGCCCCGCAGAGGCACTACCCTCTCCTCTACTACACAGTACAGTAGTATAGAGGAGGGACCTCTGTTTAGACTCTACACCTTACGTCAATTGACCACCAATTGCCTCATTGCCGTGAGGGCTCACAATAAAGCTACCCTTGGAGCCAATAAGTTACGAAGCATATCGATGCTAACCTACCTAAACCCGCCGATAGCACTCATGCCCATACCTCATGGGAAAACGATCGCGACATCACGTACAACCTTCTGATCTCGTCATGTAACACCCTCATCGAAACACTACTCAACGCCGGTTGGCAGTACTAGTCTCAACAGAGTCAACTAGGCTGGCAAGATAGTGTTAAAGCAGATATAAGCTATCTTGAGTGGATTCACTACGCTGATCAATGTGAACCAGTTTCTGAGAAGTTCACAGACTTCAACGAACTCCTGTCCTTCATTGTGGCCAACAGGATTCCGCCATTTGCCCAACAACTTTGCTCCTCGTCCTGAAGTCCATTGATCAGGACGAAGTCGACCACCATGAGGTCGTCCACAATGAGGCCGCCCAGAGCGAGGATCTCGACAACTGCGCCGCGGCCCGCTGATAGTGATACCAAGGTCACAACCAGTGACATTTTTTAAGCAGCGCGACAACAATGATGCTACGGACAACAGGTTCACACTATGCATGGCTGACCAAGACGATGCAGACACAGAAGGAGAAGAAGCACACTCCAAATTCATAGCTAATATGGGGCGGCAGGCAATTGATGTCTTATACGACTAGATGTCAAATGTATATGCTGCAAGCTACAGGGCCAACATGGAACCCAAGGACGCACAATATGCCCCAGAGTGACTCAGAAGAAAACAGCACCATAAACCTAGTCCCTCAAGCTAAACGTATTCCGTTGAATAGCTTAACTCTATGGTTAAGCTCTTTACGTAGAAGTAGATCGAGTGCTAGGTAGTTACAAGTAATTACTCCATATACTATGATATACAAGCGGCACGAGCCAACATCTCGAAATCCTCAACCATCTGACCCTGAGCGAGTGGTCTAGGCTCTTCAATAATGTCGCAGCTTACAGAAAACCACCTGATTCTATATCAGTTGACAACCCCTCTCCGGACAGATGAAAGCAGTGTTTCTGAATGAGGAAGTGAAGTCAAGGGCTTCGACTGAAAGTGTGCTTCGGTGATTGAGAACGAAAGTCCGAGCAGTTGCAGACCTCTCGATGAAGTTTATATCTTCTTCTGCTTCTGTTTTCAATCACGGCAGTGGGAAAAAATGACCTCCCGGACTTCTAGAGCCGTGAAAACCTGGCGGGCGATTAGAACAATCGGTCGCAGTTGCTGCCGTTGTCGATAGTGGCTTGTGCAAGCTTCTACTGCGAGATACATTGGCTTTTTCGTGTCTGGAAAACTTCCAAACACCTCATGCGTTGTCAAATTCAAGTTCTCGTTATAGTTCGTTGAATCTATCAACAAGCCTGTCTGTAGCAACCCAAAGATGAGGGCCTAATCAAGATTGCCAGGTCTTTCAGGATACCCAGTTGTGTTATCTGGGATATTATGAAGCAGAACCCGTGTCAGTAGCAGATATAACCCCACCACCTCATTTATAAATGATTTCGAAGCCATCTCAGTTCTTCTAACCCCAAATGTCAAGTACTCCCTTTTTGTCTTGTAGCGTCTTTGTATTTTCAACACTTGGCAGATACAAGCTAGACAATCCAGTTTTCAGCTGTTCGAGGTGACAATTTTGCGAACAAACGCAGTTTTAGTAAGACACACACATTCCTCATGATCCTGGCCTGAGAATCATCAGCGTAGAGCGAGTGGCAGGATTACTATACACCCTCGCGGCTCTAATTTTGGCTAGATTTCAGCCAGTGACAGTCTCTTCTAGTAAGGGCAAGGGCTATGTAGGTACATGAAGCTATCTCCCAGCAAAAGATTGAAGTAAATCCCTCCGCAGTCTTCATTATGCCTATGAAGAGGATTTAGATGATAGCCTTGAGACACTACTATCAATATAAACGGGTAAGATGGCACTCAGTATGGATATGGATGAATACCAACATTTGAGGAAGTAAATCGGGCTATTTAGGAAGATATAATTGATTTATATAACGTCTATTAAGCTAGAGCAGACCTACTTCTAGACCCAGTTATTTTCAGCAACATCTAATTCATCTATATCTTCTAGAGGCCAGTCACAGCTTACTCGCCATATTGAATTTTTAGCTACTAAATGGACATGATGTAATTATCATCTTAATACTCATCTGGCAGCGCACACATACGTAGTGTGATAGAGAACATTGCCATTTTATAGTAGATGACACCTTTGATATCCAATCTTTGAAGATAAGGCTCACGCACTAGCAATAAGACATAATAGCTAGCATGCATTATAGTGGATGATTTTAAAATGTATACATAATGAATAATGGTTTCGATAAGCTTTTTTTCAATAATCTACCTATTACTTCAGACTTCTCTTAAAAAGTTTTCCTAATTGTTGCTTTCCCTGAAGAGGTCCTGCAGTATTAATGCAGACAAGTGGAAACAATTTCATTGTTCTGGGGAAAGAGACTGTATAGGTATTAGTGTTCTAATAGAGGTAATAGCAGGTTCTCAAGGTCTATTACTGAATTGTAGCTGTTCGCCTATAAGCTTCAGCCTAGGGATAGTATAGTGTTACGAGGTGAACATGCCGCCCTTATCTATATAGCCCTTATTGATATTTAGTTTGACTTCTGTTGTTTGTACTTATACCTTCATATCATTCACACTATACTATGTTGAACATAGATAGATATATATCCCCTTGTTTCTTCAACCATCTCTCGTTATCACCATAGCCTCCTAAAGTATAAGTTTCTAAAAGAGACAGCCCTAGCTTTTGGCAGTTGAGGAGCCTTGGTGCTGCTGGTGAAATGTAAGCTGCTACAAGAGAGTTGCGTAAGGGTCTAAAAGTAAAGGGACAAGGTATCCCAAAAGCCGATTTACTTCTAAAACAGTACTGTCCCCAACATCAAGTCTAGGTTTGAAGAACCCTCCCTTCTCACATCATTTTATCAATTTCTTTCCCTCTTCAGTTTCTCTCCATCTCACAGCTGGAGAATGCAACTTCGAACCCATGCCCGCTCTTACTATCACCTACCCGCGCCTACTACCACTGGGTATTTTACTTATACTCTTCAATACTTGTCTCTCCTATGAGTTATTGATGCTTTATGTGTCTTGTAATATACAATCATTTTCCTTTTTCCATTAACTATTGTGATACTTTTATCCTTCTTCAGTTATTCTATTTCCAAGAATTACATTACCCCTCATTTCTATTACCCTTATTACAATAAACATACCTACATCCTCATGACCTCAACTGCTTCCCCGCCACATCTACCTATGAATACGCTGCGAAACAACACGATGAGGATTTTGGATAAAACAGGTACACCCTACTACAGCGGCCCAGATCGATATCTCCAGGCCCCGATCCCGAGTTCTCTCGCAGCATGTAGACGCCGTTTCAGAAGAACCCCCGCGGGCAGACAAGAACCAGCAGGAAAATCGGGCTTCAGTCCCGACGGCAAGCCTCCCGTCACTATCCTATCTTCCGACACGGATACGCTCTAGGAAAGGGTCGCTAGATCAGATCAAGCGCAATGCTGCCGTCTCAGAAAGCGGAAGCGGACAATCGCCGGGGTCGTAGAAGAGGTTGGGTGCAGCGTTTAGAATAATTGATGGGAGAGCCTACTAGCACCTACAACTGTCCTGCAGACACTGAGACCAGACAAGCTCACACATCAACTCTGGAAACTGACCTCACGCTTCTTCCCAGCCCTTATCTCTGGGCCGTTTTTCGAGTGGATTGATGGGACATGAGCAATATGTCGATATTGGCCATCTCACCATTCTTACACAAATGCAGTTCTGTCAACAGCACCAGCGAGGTCTATATTAGCATTGTTATGCCGATGCCGACGGAAATTAATCGAGCACGAGACGAAAGATGCGTTTGCCCCGAGATACATGGTGCCCTGGGTGCTGTCTCGTTGTATAACACACCCAAAGAGCCTAAACACATCACGGTAAATGCCCCATCGAGCACATGGGCGAGACGCGCCACGACAACATCAAGCTTTTGAGGGAGCCCGTCATTTCTGTGCACCAGTAATACCCTTACTTGTCCTTGATCGAGTTGGTGGTGGCGACTGGCCTTCCCTTCTAGAATGCAGGACCGAGCCTTCTGCAGGCGACTCGTCATCCTAGTCGGTTGTTATTCGCCCAGAGAACCGCCCGTATATAAAGAAGACTATCATCATCCAGGTCGGATGAACCCCAGGCCTGAAGCAAAGTTATCCATTTGAGCAAGTTGACCGAGGTTGATGGCGTTATCAGTTATGTCAGGCTGCTTGCGCAAGCAACCTAACCCACTGCTAGGCCATTACGCCCGCTAGTCGCCCATAGCTAGAGGCCTTCCTAGCTTCATCACACATCTCACACTATGACTTCTTCGTTGGTTTCTCGCCCCCTTGAGCAGTCTGTTTCCGACCGGTAGGTGGCTGGATTTCATAGGCGATATCTTACAGTATAAAACGACAAACGCTACTGCGGCCACCTGTTGAACCGGGAATACTTATATTTCCTTGGGAGCGCAAGGTCAGCCGCAGGGGAAAAGTTCACGCGACGAGTTAAGCCGCCAAGTTAACTGCCCTTCTTGGACTGTGAAATGAAAATATCAAGTGCCACTTTCACCACTTATCGATGGTTACTTGCTAGATGGTCTATGTCTAATCTAATAGCTATAAACCATGAAGATAAAATACTGATTAAGGTTGCTAAAAAGTATGTATGACCGCTGCGCTGTTTCGTCCAAGGAAGAGTACTCCGCAACGTGGTTATGACTGCCGTCGTCCGATAAACAGTGAGGTCATCGAGCTTTCCAGACCGGTAAGTGTCGAAAGAACTGCAAGAAGATCATCAGTGATCAAGCACCATTGAAAATTCGAATACTGCCATGAACCTCCCTATCGCCACATACACACACACATACATCCCTCATGTATCACCACATTTCACAAACCCAGGACAAAAGATCGTAGCTCCTGAAAACGTCGTCAACCGACCGTGCTCCTGTCCCCGTGGGGCAAAGGGCATATCCTCATGCTGAAAACTATCTACCCTATCTACCTATCTACGACGAAAAAAAGTCTCCACACCATGACGCCTTGACGGGGCCGTCGTGCCTCCCATTTTTGCGTGTTTGCAGCACCTTTCCTACCAACTCCGGATGAGCAATTCCCCCATTACTGATGTTCTCCCTCGAGGCATAGGTCATGATGCAGGCTCCGTCGAAATGCTTTCAAACAGTTCCTTGTCCAGTTCCATCCAATCACTCATCGCAAAACGGGCAACACCGTCGCTCTGGGACTCTTCTTCCTATGTCTTTTGCTGCCCAAATTACAAGCTTCCGTGCTCCCTGATATGCTGCTTCCTCTCGATAGCGTCATCATAGCTCATGTTGAAAAGACGCCGTGGTATTTTTCCTCCCCATATCATACCATGAAAGCACGCTCGAAACAAGGGCAATTTTTGTTCGTTGGCCTCTCAACCCACGATACAGGTTATGTTGAGAGGTAAGAGCGCAGCACCTGCTGGTCCTGTGGCTGCATCTGGTTGACAAAGTCGTCAAACTGGGGGATCATCTGCCTATACATGGTGACGACCTGGTCTTGTTAGTGGCGATCCTTTGCGCATTGAAGACCGTACCGCTCACCTTTTGGAAATGCTGATGGAGCTCGTTCTTGATCGGATTCTTCAGCGAAATGTCCTTGTAGCGTGCAATGGCGACGAAGAGCTGGGGCAGGGCCTTCTCCATGGCCTGGGGGTTCTGTCCGACGACCATGGTGAAGCCCTTGAAGGCGGTGGCCTTCTCCTCCGAGAACTCGACGTGCTCAATAGCAGAGAGGAAGTCTTCGGCAAAAGTAGGGAGCATGGGGGAGAGGATCTCGTGATTGTGCAGGCCGAGGCGACCGAGAGCAATAGCCGCGTTCTCGCTAACCGCGGCCTGAACGCCAGGGTTCGAAATAATCTCCACCAGGCGCTGCAGGAGCTCGGGGACGAATTGGGAAATGACCTTGCTGTTGGACATGACAATCTCACCGGCGGACCAGCATGCGTTATTGACGACGCTAAATCCACTATCAATCTCTTCGTCAAGGATGCTATCGAGGTCGAGCTGCTTCAGGAGGATGGGGAATATCGAAGCGAGGTGGCTCTCAAGCTGAGGCAAGACGTATCTCGCGCAGTCGCCGAGCAGGGCGTACGCTGATTGCCTGACGTCATCCTGGGGGTCCTCCAAGCAAAAGCTGAGGAGCTCAAAGAAGGAGCTCTCGGAGCTGTGGATAAGCTCCTGCTTCTTTTGCTCGTCGAGGGCCTGGATGATGGCGCTCAGCAGGTCCAAACTGGTGACGAGGAAGTCCTTGTCGGGGGAGTCCAGCGCCGGGTTGTTGGTGGCATTCATGCTCTGCTCAAGGTTGACGTGGATGATGTTGACACATCTTGTGAAAATGGGCTGCGCGTAGGGGGTAAAGGCAGCGCCCAAAGCCATGGCCACGTAGGACAAGCACTCCAACATGGGGAAGAGCTCGCGCGAGTCGTCGCTGACCTTTTGGTACCGGTCGATCAACGCCGGCATCAACAGGCTCAGCGCATTGGGTTGAGCGATAACGGGGCCAATGTTCTCCGCCAGAGTCTGCACGCAGTCATAGAGAATGTACATGTTCCTGTCCTTGTACCGCGCGAAGCACTGGACAAACTGCTGCAGAATGGGCATGCAGTAAGGCTCGAGGACCTTACCAGATTTCTCCTCGAGGTTGGCGAATGCGGAAGCGGCGGCCTCCTGGACCTTTTTGTTCTTATCGAGCATCTTGCGGAGTATGCCCTCCATCATGGGCTCGAAGTAAGTAGCCTTCTGGGCGGGGTCTTGAAGGTTGGCCGCCCATTGCGAGTAACGACCGAGAGTCCAGCAGGTGATCTGCCTGACGATGGGTTCATTGTCCTCGAGAAGAGACAGCAGGTACGGCACGAGCTCGGGCAGGTGCGGTGTGACGGCATTGATAGTGCCATCGGCCACGGCGCCAAGGGCGAGGACGGCGGCCTCCCGGTATTGCCACTCTTCGTGCTTAAGGTTGCTCGTGAGATAGGGCAGGATAGCGGTAAAGACGGGGTCGGAAAAGTCCCTGGCAAAGGTGTCGAGTGCGGCGGCGGAGCACTTGCGGATGGTCCACCGCTCGTCGGGGTTCTCGTCGCCATCCTCGAGCTCGTCAATCTCGCCCTCCTCGAGATCATCCTCCATGCCCGCGATCTTCTCGTAGCCGTTGCCGTTCTGCGCCGAGTCTTCGGAGGCGTTGGGGTTGGCGGTGCGGGCGGAAGACTTCTTGGCAAAAGTGGGCTTGATGTCCTCCTCGCGATCGTCCTCATCCTCGTCGTCGGATGCGCCACCCAGAAGGGCGATCTCCTCGCCGCTGTAGACCATGGACTCCAGCAACACTGGGATAATCTTATCGAGGTAGGGGCCCAGGGCGCGCCACAGGTTATCGTGCTCGCCAACGGCCAGCCAGAACTCTGCGGCCTCGCAGGCCAGGTCCTCGTCGTCACTCTTCTGCTGGGTGATGAGGTAGTCGACGAGACCGGCAATGTGGGGTTGCAACTTGTCGGGGCGGGTCTCGACGAGCTGGACAAAGGTGCGACACACCTGGCGGCGCACATCTGGGTTCTGGTCGCTAGCCAAGACGAATAGGTGATTCAACAAGCTGTCAATGTTGTTGAGCATGGCCTGCGACTTGCGCGGGGTGAAGACGTTGACGGCGGTCAAGGCCTGGGCGCGGACCTTGGGCAGCGGGCTCTTGGTGGCCTCGATGAACTTGGGGAGCAGGTAGTTCAGGGGACGCTGGCCGTTGTGCTCGCGCTCGAGGATCTTGTCGTTGTCTTCGCAGATCTTGGCCATGGCGGACATGGCACCCTCCTGGCCCTCGTTGGAGGTCTGGCCGTTCTCGTTGGTGATGAGGCCAAGGAGCTGGGGCAGCAATTCGGGCCAGCTCATGAGACCGCCTCTCCTAATGATCTCGGTTGCGATGTTGCCGGCAAAATTGCGAATCTGCGAATTCTTGTCCTGGATGCACATAGGAACGGCCATCTTGACGAGGGCCAAGCTGCTCTCGGGAATCTGCTTGTAACCGGTGCGAATGTTGTTCTTCAGCATCAGGGCGGCGGCGGAGCGCACGACGTGATAATCTTGAACGGAGCATTGGAGGCCAGCGGGAGGTTCAGAGCTGGAAAAGAGGTAGGCTAGGTAGTTGTTGATGTCGGGGGAGGACTTTGCCTGAGAGAGCATCTGTAGATACGGTCAGCCGGTTGTGGTCCGCAAGGACCGCGGTGCAAAGTGCAGTCTCACAAGCTCTGCCTGCTTCTGCGCATTCTTGTCGAAGCCACTGAGCGAGTCCTTGAGGCAAGAAGCCAACTGGCTCAAGGACTCCGGGGCCGGCTGCCAGGCCATACTGGCTCGGGTCTGGGGAATTCGAAGTCGATGAAGGGATCGGAAATCGGAGACAGGTCCGGCGATGCGACGATGTTGGAGGATCTAGAGGTATAGGAAATGTGCGAAGGTTGTTCGGAGAGGGGCAAGTCGTGGAAGATGTTCACACAAGACAACGAGTAGCAGTAGTGGGTGGCAGTGAGGCGTGCTCGGGTGGGCGGGCGCGGGCGCAGCGCGGGCAGGTGTGAGCGACGGCTGGTAATGGTGGGGTCGGCTTGTCAGCTTTTTTTCGCGATAACTATGGTGCGGTAGCGGCCAGAAAGAACCTGAACTCTTGTCGGCACCTAGGCGGAAAGTCCATAGCACTCTGTGCGGAGTATGTACCTTGCCTATCTACCTTACCTTACAGTTAGGTCATCCCTTAGTCCGTACAGACGATGCGCTGAGGGCTTGGTGGAATGAACCCTGATTGGACAAGATGATGATCGAAGCGTTGTGGCGCTAGGCTATTAGGGGCTCGACGTCGCCATCTCAGGTACTGCACGTGTGGGGGTCTCTGTGGTGAGTTTGTACCTACTTTATGTAAAATGGTAAGGAGGCACTCACACGCATTTCATCCCAACCAATCTACCTTGCCTACCTTAGGTAGGTAGTAAATGGCAGCAGCAAAAGGGCTAAACTGAGTTGCAGCCATTCGGTGTAGGTTTTGCGCTGCTTTACACGAGTACATATCGTCACAATGCCCAATGACCTGTCTCACAAAGCATGCTGATGTTGAATTCTCTGTTGGATGTTTTAGACGAGTGGGATCAGTGGACTTTCGGCTGGGGTTGAGGTTGGACAGGGGGCCCGACTGGCCGTTGGAAATACTACTATGGTAACGGCAGCCGCATGGTACAGACTTGATACGACCAAAAACAACAGGAAAAGGGAGAAGCACCCGCACAAGGACGGGAGGTGCCAGTGAGCAGTGAAGAAACCCTGTATCGAGACATGGAGAGCATGTGGGACACGGCAAACTCGACGGTGCTTTTTGCCGTGTGTCAGTCTCCTAATGATCTAGCGCCTGCTAGGTATTACTACGTAGCAGGTGCCTTACTTTACCTTTAGTATACAATAAATTGAACTAACACTATGGATACCTGGTGCAGTATACGGATACACTAGCTCCCTTCATGACTAGGGCCAGGAGAGGACCTGGCCTGTGCGTTTTACCCCTCCGGCTGGCTGCCAGCTGCTGAGGTTAATCCAATATTTTGCCCAGGACGTGTGTGGGCATATTGATCAACAGGAACACGGCAACAGTGATTCCCATCGCGGTCTTGTATAGCCACTCGGCCACGCCAGCTTCATTGATCTCGAAGGGCTATATTCATCATGAGAAAAAGTATAGGCAAAACCAGCCTCCACGCTGAGGAAGTCCATCGAGCTGCACATCCAGAGCCCTAGACTGTCCACATGTCGTGGGACCGACTGCTTGCACAAGGCTCACAAGCTGCAGCTACTACGCTACACCGCTTACCCATCTCAATCTCTTGTCATGCATCGCTCTCTGCCTCAACGACCAGGAGAATCCGTCTGCTCAAGGGGCGAGGATCAAACCCGGTCCCATCGACCTGACGCCGCCAGGGGCCATCCCGCCCACAACCCGCTCTCCTCGACTCAACCGCCGCCAGACAAGGTTGGCTGCCGGATAGTTCTGGAATCGCCAACTCACACCATTCTCACCTTCCCGTGCCCGAGTCATCAACAAAAAGGCATCTGTTCTGACTTGCATTCGCGTACGTCTGTGCCTGCCTTGCGTCTGTTCCCATGTATTACGTGCAGACACACTGTGACTTGTCAAAGCGCACCTTGCACAAACATGAGCCGAACTTCTGCCACGGAACATGGTCAACCACCCCCAAATGACCATGTGGCCAGACAGCCGCCAGCGAAAACCAAGAACAAGAACGG
Organism: Colletotrichum spinosum; assembly: GCA_004366825.1. NCBI lineage: Eukaryota > Fungi > Ascomycota > Sordariomycetes > Glomerellales > Glomerellaceae > Colletotrichum > Colletotrichum spinosum. The sequence goes on along the minus strand of QAPG01000102.1, from coordinate 12,117 downwards.
ATGACTACAGCCTTGCTCTTGGTCTCAGATGAGGTTGGACGGAGCAAACACTTTTACGCACGTCAAAACGTGGGGCACGGGATGCAAGGCATGGAAAACGCTAGAATACGATGTCAATTCCCACGTCGTCAGAGAGGAGTGCTAGGACCTCTGTTGTCGAGCAACCGTGGCACCTGTCATGACATTGTGACCTCCCGTGATGACAGTCGATCACCGCTTCGGGGACTTGAAGAGCCTGTTTTGGGCCCCTCCCAAGATGCCATTAGACTTATAACAATTGGGTCTTCATTCCGAAAAAAGAAAGAAGAAAGCCCGCCATTCTTCCGAACGGCCCGAAGCCACACGTCTCTCTCTCGCGCCCCTCTGCCCTCATCGGTCCGCCGAGACAAACCTCTCCGGCATGTCGCATCAACAGTGTAACCATCGCCGGCCGGTTCCGGAAGCCCCAGGGCAGTGATTCCTCGCCTACATTGGGGCAGCCGAGGGGGGGAGGTGAGGTTCAGGCAATCAGGACAGGGCCAGGTCGTGTGACAGCAACCCACCCAAGAGAGGTACAAGCAGAGGCAAGCAGGTTGTGCGCGTGCAAGTGCAGTTTCCCCCCTTCAAATCAATGCACCCAGCCGAGCGCCGCACTACCTTCATGAAGCCGAGACCCCGTTGACGGCCTTGAGCCTCGTCATGACGACGTCCACAACGGCCCTGAACGCCTCCATCTCCTCCTCCACGGAGAGCGACATGGCCCCGCCTCCGCCGGCCAGGTTCATCGAGCAGCCCACGTACACGGGCATACTCGCGCGCTTGGCCAGGAGTTTGGCCATGCGCGTGGAAAGCTCGAGCGTGGATTCTACAGAGTAGATGGCCGTTGACAGAGGTTGTGCGGGGTCGAGTTTCTGGCTTTTGCATCAGCAAACGTTACATTCCTTCCTCTGACGGGGTGGAACATGACGGAAAGGGAAGTTGGGAAACGCACGTTCGGCAGGGCATAGACAAAGGATCCCAGCGAGGCCGTCGACGCGGGCTCGTCTTGTGTCGTTGATGTGAGGAACAGGGTCACGGCCTTGGCTTTGATGGTGAGGTGGATGTGGATGCGGGTGTCGAGGGAGCGGGGGAGCGGTAGGGAGAGCTGTGTGATGATGCTTGAGGCCATTATGACTGTCGTTTGTGATTTCCCAAGTTCGCCGTGTTAATTCAGTGACTTGGTGAGCGTGTGAAGTTGTGATGTAAACGGGCTGCACCTGAGTGGACGGCACTGTGTCTGAACCGTTTGTGTTGGCTTTGCACTGTGTGTCGATCACCGCCTCGGACGACACACGAAGTATCTGGCCTTTGGCGAAGCTGCATTCAAACCTGAGGGCCTCAACGCTTCTCTTGGAACGAAACCCTCGTTCTTTACGAATCTTTCCCAGCCCACTCTGGAGCTCATGGTATTTGGGTCATTTCAATTGCTATGCCAGCTGATCCAACCCAGCGCTGCAGCATCACCATCACCGCCTATACCGCTAGGCATTATAATCATCTCAATGCTGTGCATATAGCACATACGACCATACCCACTGGAGAACTCGGGATCCCGTCCGCTCTCCCATAGATAAGCCAGTGAGGGCCGGATTAGTAGTTGGGTCGGTGACGACCAGCGAATACCTGGTGTTGTTACCATACCCACTGGAGAACTCGGGATCCCGTCCGCTCTCCCATAGATAAGCCAGTGAGGGCCGGATTAGTAGTTGGGTCGGTGACGACCAGCGAATACCTGGTGTTGTATGTCTTTTGCCCCTTTTTGAAAAGTAGTCCGTCGGCTATCAAGAAGGACTAGATAGTCTCTGCTATTTTGGTTTCTTTCTATCCTAGGATGTAGTAGGCGTAATTTTTCTCTATAGCGGTGTAGTATGATGTACAATATTCTACATGTTATTACAGCAGCCCTGCTCTCGATGCTCAAACCCATCCTTATATCTTCGCAGCAGCATCCTCGTCAGGTCTCTCTTCAACCTCATTCACACCCTTCTCCTCGGCGCCGTCTTCGTCTCCCGTCCCCCCCTCTCCCTTTCCGACCCTCGGCAGCCTACTAAACACAGCCAAAAACCCACCCCCGATGACCAACCCCCCAACCTTCGGCCTACACACAACCCCCTTCGCCGCCGTCTTCCTGATCCCCACAGTCTTCACATCCCAATGCCTCCCGCCCAGCCCGTCTCGAAACTGCACGTCCCCGTTCGACGTCGAAGTGCTCAGCTCGACCACGCGGTCCAGCTTGATCGGCTGCCCGCTCTCCTCCGCCCACACCACAAACTCGAGCACCTGCGTGATGGACGGGTAGAAAACCGCCATCTTGCCCCCTGGCAGGAGCGCGTCCACGCAAACGCCCGCGTGTTCCTGCGAAGCCGGCAGATCCAGAATGACGTGCGAGAGAAACGGCGCGTGGTCGCGGAGGGCGAGCTGGGACGAGAGGTACGACCGGATCGTGCAGACGTGGAAGTCGACGTCGGCGAGATACATGCCCCGCCGAAAGTACCGCACGAGGTTATGCGCCGTGCGGCTCGATGTCGGGTTCACGTCCAGCGTGTGCAGCACCGCGCGCCGGGAGTCCCTGTGCCGTTCGTACGCCGCCCTCGTTTCCGGATCGTCCAGCTTCAAAGCGTGCGGCGCCTCTGCAAAGTCCAGCGCGCTGTCGTCGGCAACGATCCGGTTCGGGAGGGAGTGCTTCTCATACTCGGCCGTGCAGATCGCCTGCCTCACCTTCTCCGGCACAGGCGGGTTCGCCCCGTGAATCGCCCGCGCGAGATGCAACGTCAACGCGCCCATCCCCGTCCCGGCTTCGAAAATTTCCACGGCCGGGCCGGCGTCGAAGTCCGCGTCTTCCCCGGGGACGGGGAGGTTGATATCGAGAAAGGAGACAATCATGTTGGCGTCCTGGGGGTAAATCTTTCCTTGTAGCAGCAGTCAGCCGCATGCTCCCCCCCACGTGTGAATTACAATGTTTAGGCTGCCTTCTCATACCGGTGTCGCGACGCGCGGCGAATTCGCTACATACTGCGCAAGCGTCACCTCCTGCAGACGCACATTCCGACCGGTGCTGTCCGTGATATTGTCGGTAAAATTCTTGCCGATAATGTCGGATCCGTTGACCTTTGCGCCGTACGTGAGCTTGATCGGGGTGTCGTGTCGCAGCGGCGGCGAGAGGTGAAATCGCGGGTCCTTGATGCCGCGCTGGCGCAGGACGATTACATCGTGCTCTGGACGGGTTAGACGAGCGGCAACACGAGTAAAGGGTAGACACGAGTAAAGGGTAGACAGACCTCTGATCACGCGACTGGAACTATGAAACCTGCATGACGGCCGTCTAATATTCCGTGCAAGGCCCGATGGCCAGAGTCTGGGCGGCATGGTAAAAGTTGTTCGCCATTCCAGTCTTGGGAAGACTGCGAATGCGCCATTGGCTGACGCAGATACTGTGGGTAGAGGAATATGTCTCGTTTACACTGTACTCGTTATGTCCATTTGCCTCCATAACGGCATATCCCTGCTGCACCATCCACACTTCATGCAACGACCAATCCCCGAAAGCAGACCTTTTCTGTCCTTAACGCTGGCTCCTTCATCGCCCATCATTCTTCGTTCATGCCGGTCGAGGACGGAGCGTTGAGGCCGTCAAGACTGCAAGCGAAACAATCCTTCTTCTCACATATCATATCCCCCTTTCCAAACCGCTTGCTTAGCATGGCGCAGTAGGGTCCCAGTGTCTGCCGCACCAACTTGCCCGCGGTCACTTTGTTGTCCTGGCGTAGCTTGGCTGCCTCCATTCGCGTCTCTTTCGTCTTCCGCGCCTGGAACACAGCATCACGCTTGGCCTTCTTGTTTGTGCGCTTTACAACCTTGCCCTTGTGTGCCAACTTATACTGCTGCTTTCTCCGCTCCCAGGTGGTGACTTCCCTGGGGATCTCGGTCATAGCCACTGCAGCATCAAGAGGGTCGCAGATCAAGAGGATTGCGTTGATGACGTCCTCTTCGGATGGGTTCTGGCGCTTCTCGATGTTTCTGGTGACTTCGTGTGGCTGATTCAGGACATCAACAGCAGCGCAGGCAGCAGAGGTAGGGGCCTTCTTGTGTCCAAATAGTCCTTCAGTCACAGCTGGCTCCTTCTCAATGCTCATGTTGTTGATAGAGTCCGTCAGAATGTGACGGAAAATTGGAGCGCCAGTGTTGGCGTCAAGCATATCAACATCAGAGTTGGGAGTTTGCGTGGCCAGTTCAACCTCTGATGTTTCCCCAGGTGCCACGATATCTGAATATTCTGTGGAGGTGGCACCGACAAGGTGGGAAGAGGCAACTGACATTGCGAACTCCATACCTGGCTTGACATGACCCATCTCCAAGGCCTTGTGCCAGACCTGACTTCCCTGCAAAGCGTCTGCTGCTCCGTTGACAAGGAGAACAAGAACAGCGCCAAACTCTCCATTCTCATAGGCCAGCTGCAAGGGTGTTGTTTCCTCAGCATCAAAGGAGTCGCTGGCTAGGATCGGCTGGTTAACAGGCACACCATAGCTAATAAGCCATCTGACTGTGTCAAGTTGTCCATTGAGGATAGCAAAGTGGATGGCACCACGTCGAGGCTCATCCGTCAGTAAGGTATCCCAATACGCCTGGAGCCATCTGGTCTGTTTCTTTGAAGGGCGGTTTCTGGGAGTTCCTTGCTGCAAGTCAAACTTCATTCTCACAGTGAGATTTTGACCGTGGACTCGGAGCAGCTCCAAGCCACCAATGTTGCCTGTCTCGGCGCAATGAAATATGGCCAAGTGATCCTTCCGGTAGACTTCCTCTTGGTACAGAGCGGTCGTGGCGATGTAGTTTAGTCGTCGGTTGGTTAGAGCCATCGAGGCGAGGGCGCGGAGGTCTCTGACCTTGCTAGCAATGAGGGCCAGCAGCTCATCGGGGAGCCCCTGAATCGTCATCGTACACGCGGGTGTGGGAATGATGGTATTGCTTCCAGAGATTCTAGCAAGCCATGACACTGGCGGTGGAGGAGGCATTGGAAATATAGTTGGGGAGCTGTCGGGAATCGAGAGTCCAAAAGCAGGCGTCTCGGTCGCGTGGTAGGGATGGCTTTTGCGGAGGTATCCCATACAATTCCTGTTTTTCTGTGTCTCGAGGATGTTTTGTGGGAGGAGATGAAAAATCGCGTCGGTGTGGGATGGAGGAATTTTGCATGAGAAAAAGACGGGTGCGCATCACAAGTGAGGAAGGAGCTGTCGATATCGTGGGTCGTGGCTGCCCAAGTCCGGAGTGAATACTCATACCCCAGACTTTCGTTCAAGATGTGTTAACGTCAATCTCGAGTCACCCAGCGTCTTCGTGGTACCTTGAATCGGTCCAATGCTTGGTCTTTTTGAAGTGGTCAATGGCATCAACTCCTCTAAACACGCCTCCATCTTCAGACCAGTCGGAAACAACACTAAAGCCCAGTACACTCGGCAATGCAGTCAAAAACTCGATAAATTCGCTGCCAAAGATTGGAGGGGTATCTCGTGTCATGCAAACGCTAAAGGACAGTCCAGACTTCCATCGCATTTTATCATCGTGTCGTTCGTGCTCCCATCAATCGTGGCCGCAAGCCGCCCGCGCTTCAATCTCTCCATCTCCAAGAAAACAACTCCCATGAAGCCCAGCGTGATGAGAGACGATTCAGAAATGAAACGGCTCTGCCAACAACAATTATTTCAGTCCAGCCCAGCTTTTCCTGTTTTGAGTAATAAAATGTGAAGCGAAAACATTAAACCGTGTTCCATACGCTTTTCGAATAAGAGGGAGCGGAACAAGTAAGGGGTGATTGCCTCGACACAGCCAGGCAGAAGCAGAACAATGTTCCATACCATAGTTACAAACAACATTGTAAAGATGAGTAAATCATAGTAAGGGCAGACCGCTCGAGCGCCAGTCAAGGGCTTGGCGATAGCAATGTCGTCCTGTCTATGCCGGCTGGCTTGCGTATAATAGCGGGGATGTATACATAGTATATCCACGTACAGTGGAAGGGCTTGCGCCTCTTGTTCTTTGATGCGAGTTTCTCCTTTTGTTCCCGACCTGAACTGCCTTTTGACGACAGAAAGAGATCAAGGTGTATGTGCTCTGAAGGAAACAAGGATTTCGACAAAGGGTGGTAAATAAAAGAAAGAGGTGGTCTCTTTAGATGCTTGCGGTGCGTGACCTCTCGGGTACGCGTGCGTAGCATACCATGAGCTTGAAACTCGTCCGCCACTCTTCGCACTCGGCGAGGAGCGCGCGATCGGCCCAGATGCTTCGGCTGGCGGCTGTGCCCGCGGCACTCTCATAACAGCGGCTGTACCACCAGCGCCCGACCTTGGCAACCATTTGGGTAATGTTCTCGTCGGCCGAGTCGCCGTCGTCGTTCATCATCTCCGCGAGGCTGCGCACCTCTTTGCGCTTCTTTGCGCCCGAGACTGGAGGATTCTTGGTGCCACTCTCGGGACGGGAGACGATGCTCGCGACTGGGACGCCAACACGGCAAGTTTTGACGTCGGTGAAGCCCTTGCGTCCGAGGAGGCGCAGTATGAGGTCTGACGAGGAGCCGATGCTGACTTCAGCATTGCGTTCGTGTATGCGCTCCTTGAGCCGGCGAATCGTGCGGCGGCCGCGATTGCCCATGTTGTTGAGGTCAACATCGAGGATCGAAAGCTCGAGGTACCCGCCAGGCTTCAACACGCGGCGGGCTTCGGATACGATGTTGCGGTAATGGGATTCGGGTGCGGCTGCCGGGAAGCGGAAGACGACCGTCGTGAAGCTCTCCGGTCCAAAAGGAAACTTGGCGGTATGGGAGAGGTACTGGATCTGGTGGTGGTTTGGCGGGCTCAACGGAAAGCTAGACGAGTTCTTGTGCTCCTCGGGGAGTGGCGCGCGGGGGGAGAGGTTGAAAAAGGTCGCGGCGGGATACGTCTCCGCTGCATAAAAAGACCAATCGTCGTTGCCCAGGCCGTCGACTACAAGAATCGAGTGACGCTTGAGAGAACCGACAACCGGCAGGAGTTGGTCTTTGGCTGGGCTGAAGAGAACGTGGCCGAACGAAAGCCACTTACTGACGGTCATCGAGCCGACGCGCAGATTGACCTGGGAGAGGGGAGACTCGTCTTCGGATGATCTGCAGCTGCAATCGGACTGGCGAGACCTGCGCGAGGAGCCGCTGCTTCTTTGAGACGCTATAGTTGCTCTTTGCGCGAGCTCGGTGCTCTCTCGGTCCAGGGCACTTGCGGGAACTTCTGCCACGGGAACGAGTACTGTCGAGTCCTCCTCCGGCTTCAGGGCGAAAGCGGCCTTCAACCGCTCAGTCATGTCAGCGCTGTAGACACTCGACGCGGGGCCGGTGTCGTCGACCTTGTCGGGAGCCCGGGGCGGGACAATGGTGGGTGATTCCAGGGGCGCGAGCGATCTCTTGGACAATCTGCAATCCTTACCCTCAAGGTGTAACTGGAAGCCTCTTGCAGAGCTCGCGGACTGCGGCACGTCGCCGATGAGGTCGTTATACTCATCCCAGATCTCGTCCTCGACCAGGGGGCCGTCTGGATCAGGCACAGTTGCCAACGCATCCGCAAGAGTGTACATGTCACCACTGGACGACGTGGCTGTCGTGCACTCGGAGTTCTGGCGAGGAGAAAAGGCCAGAAAGTCTCCCCCAATCTGGATCATCTCGGGAGTCTTGACGGGCACAAGAGAAGAACGAGCATCAGAGTTGGTCTCTGCGGTTGACTCTACACGAGATAGTTCGGGAGGAGACAACTCCGGGGGGCTTGGCCCGGAAGCAACAAAGTCGAGGTTGAAGCCTACTGCTTGTGGCTGCAGTTGCTGACTGGTCCTATTGAAAGGACGAGAGAAACTTCTCGAGGGCGCATGCTCAGCGCGAGAATTGACCACCTTGGGAATCCGGCCTACCTGCGGGAGACGACTAGGCCGCTCCATCGCCTTGGTTACGGATTGGGTGTTTTGCGTCTTCATCGATCGAATGGCGGGGATCGACGTCGATGTAGTCTTGGCAGATGCCGAATTCCTACGAGCCTGTGATGACTTGGTGGGCTGGTAAAGGCTGCTGATTGACTCCCGCCGCTGTTCTTGGCTCGTTGTAGATGCTCGTCTTTCCTTGATCACTGGAGGCGAGGGCAGGTCGAAGGCGGCTGCCTCTCGAAGAATCTCCTCCACGTCCGGCTTGGAGTCTTCTTGTTCGGAACCATCCATCATGGTGTAAAAAGCCGCCGGTCTGTGCTGGACAAGCTTGACGGTGGCAGCAACCGGAGCAGGTTTCTCCTTCTTCTCCTTCGGCTGGCTCTGGGATCGACTAAACAGATTCCACTTCCTCGGGGATCGCTCCCGCTTGGCCAACTTCTTTGGGGCCGTGGCGGTTGCCGCAGCGATGCGACCGCGGATAACCTCTCTGTGCCTTTCAAACTGAGAGTCGTCCGACAAGATCGTCGTGTCATGGCTGTCGATCGATGGAGATTCGATGCCAGACGTGTTGATCGGCTGGGGCAACTTGAGAGCATTTTGGTCGGGAGAAGTCCGCAACCGCTGAACAGATCGTCTAAAGGCCAGGGTGGGCTTCATCATGACAGCCTCAGAGTCACTGCTATCCGAAGGCCGGCGGTGGCTTGGCGATGGTTGACGGCCTCGAGGAATTGCCGAGGGTGCCAGGCTGCTTCTGCCCGTGCTTGACGTCGTCGACACTTCTGACGCGTAGCCCAAGCTCTGGTAGCTCTCTGAACGAGGCAGGTCGACGCTGTTGTTTCTGTTCTCAATGATTTCGCCACCGGAAATCACGACTGGATTCATGCGTTCCAAGAGGAACGTGTCAACCGGGGCAAGACTGTCCTGTGACGAGCCAGGCCCAGGCCGAGGCAAGTTTGACGACGAGCCGCCGCTCCGTCTCCGAATTCCCCCGAGTCGTCCGTATCCTTCGTGCCCGGTGCCGGCTACAGGCCCCTTGCGAGCTGCCTTCTCCTTCTTCTCCGCCTGGGGAACTTCTACGGCCGTCTTGGAACGACGACCGAAAAATGGGAAGCGGCTGAATGTTGACGTGTTCGGACTCCGGGTGCTGGTTTGGCTGCCATCCTTCTTCGTTCCAGTGGCGGGTCGAGGTGCCGGAGTTGCTTCTCTACCGACAGGAAGCCGGGATTGAGGCTTCTCCGGGTGGGAAAGGGGCGTGACAGACCTTGAAGGGAACTGGAGTTCAGGCCCTCGAGCCAGCGATGTGGAAGAAAGGTTGCTGTGTATGATGGGCAGCGGGCCAAAGAGCTGGGATTGCAGATCGGGGGTGTTCTCCCTGCTGGGCCTGGCCGGCGGTGTTTGACGAGGTGATACGGCCAGACGCGAAGAAGATCTGACAGGGGATGACGGGGACATGGCGGGCTCTCTGGAGGCTTTGGACGGCGACTCTTCATGATCTTGACCCTTGGGACTCTTGGCAAATTTCTGAGACGACTTGCGCGAGGGTGGACTGGGAGGCAGGGGCGACAACCGCTTCTTCTTCTTCTTACTCTCCTTTCGTTCGAGTTCTCGGACCGTGGAGTTTGATGATGACGACGTGAGGGACTCTCGTACCGCAGCGAGACCTTGGGGATCAGCGCCGAGCCCCTCCATCTCGTTCGTGCTTCCGGCTCTCCTTCGGGTCACGGGCGGCCGAGTCACTACCGGACTAACCTGCCGCACTCTAGATGCGGCAAACCTTACCGGAGCTGCGAGACCTGGCGATTGTGACGAGATGGATGTGGGAGTGGTATCACGACTGTACGGCCCTGGGCCGGGAGATTCGGAGAACCTGGTTGAAGGGCTACCGCTGAAACCGCTCAGCTGGCTGCTGGTCCCGGAGAAAACGGGGGTCGGGGGCGGGAGGTCGTACGTAGTCAATCGATGAAACTCACTCCCGGGGCCATCCGAAGAGGTGGAAGGGCGTGAGGAGATGTCTCTGTAGCGGTCCAGTTCGGGGTAGATCGTGATGGTCTGAGCCTGGGTCTTTGGCAGGTCCACAACGTGTGCGATCTGAATCTCAGTGGGACTCTCGGTAAAGCCGCGATCAAAGTGTGTCACGGCAGGCTCGAGTGAAGATCGAGACCGAGGAGCAGAAGAAGACGAGCTCGTCCTCGTCGAATCGGTCTGGGAATCATGGCGGAGACTGAGCGTCTTCTGGGCCACTGACGACTGCTTGCGCCTCAGAACGTTGCGAGCGGGCTTCGCATAGCCGCTTTGAGACGAAGAGGAAGACTCTGATGTCATGGGAATATGGCCAGGCCGGCCTAGGTCGTTATGGTTCGAGGTCCATGATTGCGTCTGGTGAGTCAATGGCGGTCGGCTAGATCCGATCGGAATGGAAGGACGTCTTGAGGCAACACTCTGCGGCTTCGTCTGCGTCGGTTGTTGTATGGATATGCGAATGCTGTCACCTTCTCTGCGTATTCTTTGGGAATCTTCCCTGGGCTCCAGCATGGCCCTTCTTGCTCGTAGCTTTTCATCTGGTCGACTGGGTAATCCAGAGCCCATGCGGCGGGATGCCATGATGCTGTGAGGTTTGGTCTCGTGTACGCGTCCACCATAATCCGACTATATCAATATCCCATCTTCAGTCAAGGAAGGCCTGCCGAGAACTTAGCGGTAGTCGGGAGACGAAAACGGCGTGAACAACCTAGCAGAAAGCAAGAGAATACGATAACTCAGCGCTGACCGGCCTGCAAAGCACAGCTGTCGACGATAAGCTGACAGGGACAGATAGATGGCTATCGGCCAAGTTTCAGTCAGACTAACCAACAGTCCTACAAGAACGACGAGATGTGAGCCGACACAGCCAAGGGGATATGCTGTTATACGAAGAAGATTAAGCGGCACAGCAGGAGAGGGAAGAATCTCCTTGAATAAAGAGACAGAACACCAAAACAGCGTCAACAAGGGATTCTGGCGCGGAAGAGGGGGATGGATTCCGCGACGAGATGGTGAGGTGTGATGGTGGGGTGGTATGAGGTCGCGCGGCTGTCGAGGGAAAGCCGATTCGGCTAGGATGGTTGTAGTGGTGGTGGGAAGGGTTCAGAGGGGCCTCGAGATGGTGGGGAGAAGCCGCGTCTAGACACAACCGTTGGCGCCGAGAGAAATCTGCGCAAGCCTCTTGTGTTGCAGTGAAAGCTGACGGTAATGTGGTAGGATGCGACTGGTATAGGTGTTGAAGAGAGGTGGCGTCAAGGAGGTGAGTAGTCCTGAAAAGTGTGGGATGGAAGTATAGCCCAGACAAGTATGCGGAGATGAGATAGAAGACGAGATACAGTACAGTCAGTGGCAAAGGAGGGCAGGGCAAGAGAATGGAGTGGTGTCGGGATGACAGTCGGAAAGAGAAAGAAGAAAATATACGACAGCAACGGTCAGGGTCGGAGGAGAAGGCGATGCAGATAGTATATACGCAGCATCTTACCTATGCAAGGCATCTTGGAGTCTTTTGGCCGGAGGCAACTTGGGCCGCTGGAAGGTGAGGCGTGAATGGACGAAGACGACGATGTCGGCCGGGTCCAGCATGCAGTTAGGGGTACAGTTAGTATACACTACGTGTAGCGCGGGCTGTGACAGGCGTGTGCAGTACTCGTCCAAGACGAATCTGCATCTGCATCTGTATGGCAGATGGACGTCGATGAATAGTGTAGCTATTCTTTGCGCGTGGCGCTGAACCCTTGCCCCAGCCTGCAGCGGTCAAGAAAGGGAAATCACGGGTCCAAGTCAGGTGAGCTGCTGGAGGCGCCGAAGACATCGCTCTGGATTGGGCACGAAATACCAGGAACGCGCGCAGGAGGAGCGGATCATACAATGGCATGCGCCAGTCAAAAGTTGAGTCATCCGAAGCCCAAGGAGAGCAGAGGAGCGAGGGCCGAATGTGGAAATGCGAACTGCTGCGATGTAATGGCAGAGTCAAGGACCCATGACTGCTGCAGATGCAGAGCAAAAGCAAGACACTATACAGAGTACCTTACAGGCGGCCTGACATGGGTCCAGCGGAGAGGAAGAGGCAGCAGGAGAAGAATCGAACTCTGTGAGAGGACGACCTGGTACAGGGTACGGAGAGTACAGTAGAGGAAAGACGGAGGGGAC
>QAPG01000101.1:0-129357 GCA_004366825.1 Colletotrichum spinosum | reverse complement strand
CCACCGCCGCCGCCGCCGCCGCCGCCGCTCCTCATCGCCCCAGTATTAGCGCAAGCGAGCCTCGTGTCCGATCTGTCCATCTCTCTCTTTTTCTCTCTGTCTCTGTCTCCCCCTCCCCCTGTGTGCCCTTTTGTTTGTGAAATCTCTTTGGGCCCCCGGGTTCGCCACCCACACTGCGAACCCAATCTCTTGGAACGCCGCGCGCTTGAATAGACGGTATCCGTGGCTGCACCACTTCCACAAAACGTGTGGGACGATTATCCGTTTGCTCTGTACACATTCTGAAACCGGCCACGAATGTCATGCTTCTGGATCACGTAGCGGCTGCGCTTGATTTGGTTGATCAAGTATTCCTTGTGTTGATGAATGTATCTGTATGTGTGTGTCGCATCTCTGCTCCCAGGCTTCTCTCATCCCGGCCGTCCGTGGTATCAGCCCATCCGGCTTAATCTTACAATTAAAGAAATTCCAGCTGATACTGTTTTGTTTGCCCCGTTGCCTCGAAGCCATTGCCGGATTGGTCCACCTCTGCCTCCGTGGTTAAAAATAGACAAGAAATTCAAGTACCAAAACCCCATGATTCTTGCGCCTGTCAGATGTCCCTCTGCATTGACGACGCCGACGTCATTTGTCTACTTGCCGTCCTCAAAGGGACCGGAGAAATGCTCTCTGCCAACAGTTTTTCCCCCCATCCCCAGCCACAGTCAAGGAAATTTCGATCGTGAAAGAAAGTTCATGCACGTCGCTGTTGCTCTTTGCCATACCCGCAACTGTCGTCCACGAACGAGTCCCAGTTTTCCGAGCATGTTCATGGTTTTCTTTTTCTGAATCTAGAAAGCGGTGCTTTCCATCCTTCACGCATGGCAAAAGGGACACGACCGAGAATAGTAATGATCGATTTCAACGCGAGGAACGCCGCCTGATGAATGCCTTGTCCTGAATGCCCATCCGAATGAGGGCCTGATATGTACAGTCGAAAAGTCGCAGAGGCCAATGTCGGGTATTGAGTGGTGTAATAATGTGACCATTTTGTTGTTTATATAAGATGATGCAGCGGTGCCGTGCTGCTCCGCCGTGTATGTGCTCGTAGCCGGGGTGTCGGAGACTTGTGTCGCCTGCTAAAGGTGGATGCAAGACCTTTGTCCAGTCATGCGTAACCGACCAAGCTCAGGCTTCTGTCGCTATGTACTGTCCTTGGCGGTGTCGACCCTCGTACGCTTCGTGGGCTGTTAGCTCCTCTCTTCGGGCTTGGGCCGAATCTGTCTTGCTTCGAGCTGGCGTTTCCGTTCGAGCTTGGCGTAGTGCAGTCCGCACGCGTTGCACAATGTTCGGGCGCCGTCAGGTCCACGTCGCCATTCGGGAGTATCGACTCGGTTGCAGCTGTGGCATCGCCCGGGAGGTGCCGCTCTCTGTTTTACAATGTTAGCCCAGTTCAAAGCCCTCCACTCGTTTCTCATCTTACCCCGCGACGCTTCTTGACTTCCGTCATGCCGTAGCTGTTCTTATTCGTGCCGTCGTACATCGGTGTGTCTTCATCCTCGTAGCCTTTTTGTTTCCCGGCAGCCCGAACTCGCTCATTCGTGTCCTTCACAAGTTGGCGCACCGCATCGAGCGAGTTCTGAATGTAGTCGACATTGCCGAGCATGTCGTTCACTTCCCGCTCGGTGGGAAGCCTTTCCGGAAGAGGTTGGGCGCCGTGCTGCTCGGCAGCGATTTTGCCGTACAGCTCAGCAAAGTTGTATATGGTCCTTGTGGCACCAGCGATCTGAGAGAACTTATTGGTAAGCTTGACGAAGAAAGTTGGCACAGCATCGACACTCACTCTAGTGAGGCAGTCCTGATAGCCCCAGGCATCGAGATGTCGATGCAACGTCCGGTCGAACTGGGGACGCCCGTGGCCATACTCAGAGTCTTCAGCGTGAGGCCCCGGTCGCTGGGCGTCGTAAGGCGAAGGCACGGGTGGTCCGCCATGACGAGGCGACACGGGATACGCCGGTAGAGGGACCTGTCCAGGAGGGAATTGACTTGATGGCGGCGCATACGCCGGTGGAGGCGGAGGCGCCGAGTGCTGCGAGTAGGGTCCTGGCGGGTCGGCTGCCCTCACATCGGCTTCTCGCAGGTGTTCGGGCCTGTGAGGTGGGCTGGGCTGGGCGGCGGCGAAGCTTCCGATGGGAGGGGGACGGCCGGCGAAGGCAGGCGGTCTCGGGGGGTCTGCGATGGCCGGCAGAGCATCTTGCCTAGTCGGATAGGTCGAGGCAGGATGCAGAGGGCGAGGAGAGCTCTTTCCTGTGGACGACTCGGCATAAGACCGTGGTGGCCCGGGTGCGAAGGGAGACGGGAAGCTCTGGGAACCAGACATGCTCGAGGCTTGCGAAGGCGGATACGGGCTGGGCTTCGCGCCCGAAATGATTTCAGAGAGGGAAGGGAGCGATTGGCGGTGAGGAGCCTCAGACTCATCAGAGGGCCGACGAGGTTCAACGGGCGAGATCATTCCTGCGATGCTGGGTCCAGGAGCAGCTTGATGATATCCGGACGAGAATGATGTGGGATGACCGTAAGGGGTGGTGGTCGGGCTAATAAGGGCTGCGGTCGCCATGGCGGGGCCTTCTCGGTAATATCTGTCGAGGGGCTCTCTAGGATGAGGGTGTTTGGTCTCAAGTCGATCAAGATTGGTGGCAGAAGGTGGACGGCTGTTTAAAGGAAAGCTTTTGTCAATATGTGATTTGGGGGAGATTGATGAGGTAACCACGGAAGGGGGAAGGGGGGGGGGGCGTTGAGGGAAGTGAACGGACCTTTGCCTAGTACCAGATCCGCCCGCTTCCATAGCGGGTTTGTTGGAGAACAGATGGAAGGTTAACTACACTAGAACCCCAGATGCAATCTATGAATCTCTGTGCATCTGACTCGACCGAGGCGAGGCGTAAAGTGACGAGAGCGGGCCTAGTCCGTGAGGCCGGTGTCGAGACGGGAGTCCGGCGAAGTTTGGTGTAGATGGGTGGGGATGGTAGAAAGAGTATTGGAAGGTGGGAGGAGGCTAAGAGTCATGTAAGAATCAAGGAAGACCAGGCAAGAAAGAGCTCGCGGAGGCGAAAAAAGATAGCGAGGAAGAGTGATGGGCGGCCAAAAAAAACCAAGCCAGAACCAGAGACAAGAGTGGTGTGGTGTGGCTTGGCCTGGGACGAGGAGATGATGTTAGGTTAGGTTTTTGGTTAGGATGATTGAACCTCTCCAAGTATGGTCTCGCAGCTGGGTTCCCGGTAAAGTAAGGCAAGGAAGCCCCAGTAGCGTAGCGTAGGCAAGATCTGATCAAGCTATCGGCGCGCGTGTGTTGCGTGGTGGCGGGACGGGAAGGTCGACGCATGTACCTCTCTCTGGGGGGCGTGTGATGTGGTGAGATGCGGTGTGGAGCGGAGCGGAGGGGAGGCGTGATGTGGTGTGTGGTGTGGGTGGTAAGGTGTGTTGATTGTGACTGTGGTGTGTACTGTGGTACGTCGTGAGAACCCAAGGGGACGAGAGGAGTGGGAACAAGTCGAAGGGGTGATGCTGGCTCCAGTTGGCCTTGTCGATAGGTTCCGAGCTGAGAAAGAAAAAGCCGCCTAGCGTCGGTCAAGTTACCACGCTGCCCTCTGTGGCGGCTTTTTTGGGGGGTATATCTTTCCAACACACCACCACACTGTCGGAATCCTTGGAGCGGGCTGTTTTGTTCTGGTCGGGGTGGGCCTATTTCGACGGGGTCTGGGAGTAGGGCTCTCAGACTCTCCTTGGTCTCGCTCTCTGTGTACGGATACAGTGCTCCGTACTCCGTATTGCTGCGTCTCTGTGCCGTCAAGGGGCGTGATTGAGCTTGGGGCTTGTTCAAAAAACCGTGGCCCTGGGCCGATGGAATTTCCGAATTTCTTTTCGATGCCGTTGCTTTTTGGTGCCGGCCTAGCGTCTTAGGAGACGGGCGTCTTTCAACCAGTGCTGAAGAGCGCCAGTATCGGGGACGGAGAGGAGGATGTGCAATTTGTTTCTGGTCCGTCAATCGCCTGTCCACGCGCTGGGGGGAGCTGCTACTGCCAGAGGTGCTGGCAATACGTCATCTAAGCGCGAAGCTGCTGAGTGGAACAATCTCTTCTGCGCGACTGAGATCGTTCCCTGGGATCTGACACCAGATCAAGAGAGTTTCGAAGCTTAGTGGTTGAACGGCTGCTGCTTGTTGGTCGTGCGTTCCACCGTCAGTCGCCACCAGAGAGTCGAGTCGAGTCGAGTCGAGCACAGTCGAACGTCGATTCGTCCAAGGAATGAAGATGGTTGAGCTAGATAGCACCGTCGCGAGAAAGAAGGAGACGGAGAGGGAGAGAGGGTTAAACAGGAAATGTGGAAGGACGCAGCGCAAACATGTGGGTTATGAGAGGAAATGACAGAGCTATTATGAGATCAGCGACGGACTGACGCCCTGAGAGAGGCCGGTATGATTGATTTGTGAGAGGACTTGTTCACGCGTTGCTGCCGTTGGTGTGTACTGAAGTACCTGCGCGACAGCAGGGGGTCAAGGACGGGTACAAGACTCAACGAGGTACCGCCCCAGGTAGACTTTGGTACTGGACTCCGAGAGCGGTACGCCCATGTTTCTTTGCTTCCTGGCTCCCTGATGAACCAGATCCCTTCCTCTGCCTTACTGTTTTGGGCATGTGTGGGGGGAGGGCAAGGAATCGCTGCTCGGGCACCAGATGTGCGGTGTGTTGGAGTGGGAATCGCCCGTCGCAGGGCCTCCGAAAGCTGCACTGCGCGTGTAATCTCTGCACTTTTGACGTACAAGTTGACCAACGTTCGCACTATGAGCCTCGACATCTAGTCCTCTTCGATCAGTCATGCTCTTCCCCCCATGCATCCATAGCCTATAGGTAGGCTGTTCGCCGTGTGTAGACCCTGCCGCGACACCAGGCGAAGAATCCTCTGGTCATGATTGTGGCTGTTCCTGTCTCCTCCATGAGGCGACAGTGGGCGGACGACAGCGAGATAACGAGAACGCCTCGAATGTGCCATCCGGACACTGACAGTGCGACTGCGAGCAGGTGAGCAAAGTATAACGGCGGCCGGTATCTGTAGGCACACTGCTGTAGCCCTTGTCGCAGCTTGTCAACATCGCAGACGTCTGCGTAGGCACAGGCAGTCAACTCTCCATCAGGCGGAGAGGGGCAGTCGAGTAGTGTTCGGCACAGTGTTGGAACAAAACGCAACACACAGGCGGCTGCGAGCCCCTTTAGATCGAATCCAGCAATCTCTGATGCGAAGAAAATGGTACGACTTTCTGCGGTTATTGCATCCCCAGGCAGGGAGCATGCCCCACGACAATTGGTCTGCTGTCAGGCTGGATCGCAGATTGGCTGTTGGGAGGGGCGGCGGCTGGACAGGGGGTTGGTCCAGGATCAGGACCAAAGACGTTGGGCTGGCCCGGGTCAGCCACGGCATCCCAGCCAGTCATCAGTGATGGCGGAGCCCGCCCCGAGGATGTGGTGGACTCTCTGTTACGTCTCGTCGCCGCCGCATCGTCCAGCAGAAGCACATTGTTCTCTGGGACGATGCGGCGGCGACGAGACGTAACAGGCAGGAGGTGTGGCTGTTGCGGGTCTCCATCGCGAGATGTAGGTTGTGCCATTCCCCCAAGACAAGATCAAGGCGTTGTTTGACGATATCTTGCCGCCTCGATTCTGGTTTGCCAAGTTGCCCAAGAAGAAAAAGGTGCTGTTAGGCATGAAGCAGCCGGAGTGGGTTCTTCAGCTTTGTAGACCAGACACAACGAAGTCGAAACAGAGATTGTAGAGCCCGTCTCTTTGGTCTTGAGCTCATTGGTTTCCAACGAAGCAACGGGGCCAGTGTTTTGATGGCAATGTATGAGGCTCGGGAAAATGTGAGGTGGGTGGTTCAGGAAAGACGTCCATCGGAGCCAGGGTCAAGTGTGACCTGTCGTGGGAAAGGGCAATGCTAACTGTACCTTCCGCGTAAGATGGCTGATGATACAGTCGTCGACCAAAGAAAGATAGGTGTCTGGCAAGGGTGGCCTCGAAGGGACGTCGAATGTAGAAGTCGACGTCGATGGAGGCAGTTCCCCTGTAGTACTTGTTCTTTCTAGGTACCCTTAGTAATGTAGGACGAAGAGGCAGGTGTTATTCTCCAGGCGCATTGTAAATTGGATTTACCCCTCCATCTTCGCCTTTCATCTACCCAACTGCAGATTGTGATACATATATTCGAGGTTTGAATTTACAGATCATGTGACGTAGCCGCCGGCGCGTGCCTGATAGAACCAGACGAGGAAAAAGAAAAGAAAGCAAGCAAAAGTATCCGCAAAGACGGGAGCCAGCCGAGGCACGGGTGCCGAGGTACCTAGGTTCCTGTCTTTTGCTTGCGTCGCATGCGCAAAACTCAGACTTGGTGGAGCATCTGTCTTTTGGCACATTATGTAATACAGATCCAACTGTGATCCCAGATCAATCTCACAACCACACGGTGAACACGCGTGAGTGGTTCTTGATCCTGCTCCACCTTGGCCCTTTCCCTGTTGGCACCTATCTACCTTACACGACGAATACAGCATTTGTGTCCGTATGCAAACGTGATTCTCTTCTGGTGCGGATACGCTACCTCCACCCATTTACAATACCTACCTCACGAGTAGACGATACAGAGTACGTACAGTGTACTGTTATGTGCACCATGTCGTTTACTCTTTCCAACCTGCCTGCAGGCCCCCTTCACCCTCGCCGTCGACGTCGTTGTCGCTTCGCTTCCATTTCCCTGGGCCCTGTTCATGGCCTTCAAACAGGCCGGTTCATTTTCATCAGGGTAGTCGATATCCCTTGCTCTACCCCGTACCGCTGTCATATCGCCAGGCTTTCCAGGGTTCGGAGGTAATGGGCAGAACTTTGTCCAGGCGAAAACTTCGATCCAAAACAATTACCAGAATGCCGGATTCAAGCCATGCTCAGCACTGCACAGCACACAGCAGAGTCCATGCAATACCTCTGTAAATGCTAGGTAGAGGTCGTGGCTGCCTGTTAGCCTACCTTACAAACACACACGCCATTTCAAGTACCTGAATAATTAGTGTACATTCTAGCCGTACACATTACTTATTTGCCCACACAGTACGTCATATCCCTCACTCGTGTTGTTGACTCTTCCGCATCCACCAAGCTGACTTCTAATAGGAGTAGCCCACTATGGCTGCCGGTCGTTGACCGAGCTTCGACTCTGTCCACTACCAGTGGCTAGATACCTTACGAATCCACCAGACATGAGGCTTCATGAGCTCAGACATGCTGCAAAGCACCCCCGGTCCACCCCATCATCTCGGGCGGCCGTACCTCGCCTGTCAGATTCACACTCACTGCGACAATCTAGTCAATACCGTTCGTCTCGTGATCGCTCGCAATTGGAGGTCAAAGGAGCACCCGCCACCTCCTCCAAGCGCCAACGCAACGCGAGCGCCGCCTGTGGCTGCACTCTTCAACCAAACACTCCGAATGAAGACGCAGGCCATGTCTGGGGCTCAAGACTCCGAAATAGCCAGGTTTGCGCAGCAGGTCGCACTGCGCTTCGCTATTGCTTACCTGCCGCACAGCCCATGCGCTTTGTCACCCTCACCTATGCGACCTCCGCCTGAGCACGACTGCCTGGCCATCTACATCTGGTTTAACCACCCGTCTTTGCAGACGTCACGACCTGCCAAATCTTGACCGGCCTGGCTCAGCTATCAGGCGTGCCTGGGTAACATGCAATGTCGTCAGTCAGCCCTCTACGTTGCCGCACAGCCTGGCACTCCAGCTGTGTATCGTTGACATGGAATGTAGCCTACTCAAGACACACAGAGACCAGGACGCTTTACCCTTTCACATGTCCGCTGGCAGGTTACCATTCTCGATCCTAGGGCCGCACCAGACTCTTGTCCCGGCAATCTGAGCAGAAGATCGACCATCTGCGTGTTGTTCCTTCCGAGTTCTACAATACAATGTACCACCTTCTCAAAGCAGCACTACGCCAACATGTTGGCCAGGTCATCATCTCCTCTGTGCCACCCACCCGCCAGCGACTTGCTCTGTGTTGGCTTTGGCCATACTGTCTTTGCCTTGACAGCAACCAGATCCGCGCCTGTATCACCATGGCCAGCTTTACGCGCCTCTGGGGCCGTGTATTCTTGCCCTGCTCGAGCCGATATTGCAACGGCAACGAACACCCTGGGCGACCAGCCGTCTGTCGGCTGACCTGAGTCTTTTCCAACTTCCCGGCTTTATTCGCGCAGAGGCCCATTCATGCCCCTTCGCGTCCTGTTCGGCCAAGCTGCGACGTCTGGCCTGCGCCGCTCTGCTTCAGCAATTCTCGTATCGGCCCAAGTTAGACTCACTGTCGCTATCATGCCGCCCCGTTCGCCCACCGATGGATTGCCACGAGGGGTGTGCCATCGCCGTCGACCACCTGGCTCCTTCACCGGTCCTCCGGACGCTCCCCGCCGGTCTGGGTACCAACGCCCCAAGAACCAACGCTGTTGATACAGACTAGGGGTCCTTCTTTAAGGGCCTTTAGCGCATCGTCAGGCCCCGTCTCGGTGCATCCGCGATCAAGAGACATGGAAGCCGTCCCTTTTCGTCCAGTAACCAATGGAGATGTTCCCCCACTGCGGCCCCTCTCCCAGTCGATTGGGATGCTGAATCGTATCACACCTGACCCCTCCAATGAGAAAGGAGTCTTCGAGCTTGAGTCTTCGACCATGTACCAAGCGCGTAGCTCAGAAGCCCCAGTTACCTACCAATGCTACCATTTGCTTTGAAAACGGGCTGGAAGACAATTGGCTTCGCTAAGCAATACGGGCATCGGTGTCGTGCGCGCGAATACATACAGCCCTTCAAAGAACCTTTGACGCACCTCAATAAATCTGTCGAAGGCTGACAGCACGTCATCAACTGTCACAGTCGGTCAGATATGCTACCGGCCTGGACAATACCAATACGGAGAAGAGGCTTCAAGATGAATCTTTGCCCAGATAATTCGCCGCCAACATGTCTGCTTCTCCCTCTTCCTGCTTCGTTATGTCGCTTAGACGAGGCGTATCCACCCATCTACTCAGCATGCAGCAGCGAGATTCTTCGCACCTTGTCCAGCCTCCTCGGCTGCGGCGAGAGTCGACCCCTGCGCTTGTAATTTGCTGGTACGTTTTACGGACGACCTGCTACATAGGAAGTCACTCGTCGCGTATTGGCGTCGATCCCTACTATTCTCGTTTCTACTCTCTGATCTCTCGGCTCCACAAACTCAATTGCACCCAGGGAAGAGTTGCAAGATCTACAGGCATCATCTGAAGCCTCCCAAGCCACTGTCTCTATTGATGAGCAGCGGGCGGGCTGACCTAGGGCTGGTTCAGGATCTCCGTTCGACTTGCCATTGGGGGCCAATGTCGGGCTCCCGGCCACCACGCTTCTCACCTTCTTACCTAGGTCTGAGCGCTGGTGCCCAATGGACCACTGCAACAAGAACCGAATGACGAGGCACTGCATATACCGGAAGATCGACCCTTTGCCGCAGGAGACTGTGATCATCGCGAACGGGATTTGAGACAATGGCCGAGTTCGGCTGGGACCAGGCATCCCAATACACCTTACCCTCAGTGTCTCCAGGTCAACTTCAGCGTGTGAGCTTTACGCATACGAGATGAAGATCCCTTTGGTCCGACAACGACAATGTCATTTTGCAAGAAACCCCCGATGACGCACCTGTATGGGCGACTGTTCTTGCGCCGTCGCCGCATGGCGGATCTGCGCAGCTGACGGTGATTTTGCATACTTGTAGTGACAAACGTCGTGTCAACTAGACGCCCACCGTTGGATCGCCCTCTGCACTCGGTCGTGGGTTCTACTTGACGATGATTCCCAACGACCCTCTCCGAAACCATGGGGGCCAACAGCTTACGACGGTGAGCGAACCCGATTCGCTGGCCTGGAAGTTGCCCCCGATCTCGTTATCGCGTCTAGAACAATTACATGCACATGTATGTAGCTCGCCTATGGGCAGTAAAGGGAATGGTCGCCTTCGCCGAGGCTTGGAGACGGATTGTTACCCTCACAGTGGATACGGGGTGACATATGCACAGACAGCTGTCCCGCCACAAGTCTTTCTGTAACACTCGCGCGAAGAGGCATGCGATGCTCAGATCCGGCGGCAAAGGCAGCTTTTGGCTTGCCGACGGACGGCACAATTTCAAGCACATTATGGACACTACATTACTCTTGCCTATCAAAACTTGAGGCCTGGGCAGTCTGCAGGCCTGATTGGTCCCGGGTTACCAACGTGCCATTCCGAGGTGGACGGAGGACAGCCACGCGAGAATGGACATGGGTATGCCATGGCCTGCCACAATCTCGCACGAGGCCGGCAAACCCAATGTCGGAAGATACTGAAGGTCAAGACCAGAGAGAATGCAACCATAAGACATACGCATCGGCGTAACGGTCGAAAAGGCTGGAGGAAACGTGGTGTTACATGGCGCCCGACAGCGAAGACCACCATGACAAGAGGACGGGTTCTTGAGAGCATGTGGTTGGCTGAGTACGATTCAAGCCTGGGAAAGTCGAAACGTCGAACCAGGTGTCGAGCCCATCCTTGACATGCCGCCTCCCCGGCCGCTTTTCTAGTCTGGGAATCCTCGTCAACGTACCTTGGATCACAAGGCTCTGTTTTCGAGCCCCAAGGGCCTCCGGAAAGAGAGAGAGAGAGAGATTAGTGAACACGGCAGGTCGGCTGGGCTCCTCGAGGCTCGGTTGGAGGGGACCTCTGCGTCATGGGCCATACGAACGCTGACGCATCCCGACGTACGTCTCCTTGTGCAACTGTACGAGCTGCTACCTCGTTCGTTCTGCTCAGTGCTTCAGGCTCCCGCCCGTTGCACAGTTGCACGACGGCGGCCAAAAGGAAAACCTGCAACGGCCGCTTGCGTGATCAGAGCTTGTTCGAACGCTACACCGAGGGACGTAACGTACAACAAGGGACTGCGCCTGAGAATGCGTAGACTTACGATCGACGTCCCTGATAAGCACCGAAGTTCTTGGTTCGTATGCCTACTGCGTCTGCGCGGGTCACGGTGCTCAGGCCCTTCCCGTCTGTCAGTTACATTCCAAGGCGGGATAGTACTGTGTCATACAAGATGCCGGAGAAAGACGGATAGCCTGCGGCTCTGCAAGAACAACGGTTGGTCACATCGCAAACCTCGATACGCCAAGTTCAGGCTTGTTGTTCTGTGCTGCGGCGTACCGTGGACACCAGAATAGTGGCTTCGCGTACAGGACCACGCCCACCGGATTACTCCGCTAACAACAACCGGTGAAGGCCTCCTCGGTTCGCCAGGGCCTGTCTCTGACGAGTCACAGCATACGGAGCATACTGTGGTAGTGGCTTTGGAGAGACACGGCAGTTCGTGGCAGACGTCCAAGCGCACCATCACGGGCTGCGTTCTGTATCCGTCGTCGTCAGTCCAGTGGGGAAATCGTTCTGACGAACATCCAACCGAACTTTGGAATATCTGACAAGAGGCGATGGCAATCTGCAAGGAAGACAAGGCTGTGCTTTTATTAGGCAGCGTCGTGGTGCCGAAACAGGGCTTCCGCATCGTGACAGCGGTGCTACTGCCAGACTAGTGAACTCCGTATTGCGCAGGGGATTCTCAGTTGACGGGACCGATGTCGCAGAGATGGCCGCTGCGAATAAACCACATGGAACGCCACAAAGGAAGACCGCCCGTGAGGGGAGAAAAGCCCCGGATGCCTGTCACGGCTCCCTCGTCCAGAGTGGACAACCGTTTCGCGGTGAACGGATGGATCCCTCAATACAGCGGTGGAAACGATGGTGGTTCGTCTCGCCTCACCTCACACCTCGCGTAGTATCTCAAAAGGTTCCATCGTCGCGTTGCAGGGCTGCGAGTTTCCACATCCAAGCGTACTCGTACATTGCCAGCAGTGGATGCCGTGCCAGTCTTGGTATTTCCTGCGGATCGCATCCGCCCTCGTCGCGTCGAGACTCAATCTAAGAGAGTTCATGATTCTGTCCCCGCTACGGTCTCGGAGGGCGCTTCCGCACCGCACTTTTACACAGTAACAGCGCTACCCTCCCAAGAGGAACTACGTAGTACACAGTACGACTGACAAGTTCGGCAATGTAGCTGTGCCATCGGACTCTTGTCCTTTTTGGGAGACGATTGGAAGACGTAGCACCTTCATCCTCTTGCTCTCCGCAGCGCTCCTCGCAAAAGTACGACCGGTCCGAAGCACATGCGACTTGTTGTCTCGCTGAGAGGATCAGATCTCGCTGAAAGAATGAAAACGAATGGGGGCGTAGGGCATGTTATACCCTACCAAAATTGTCGTATGCTGGCTCGCACACAAGCAAGTGCTCACTCTGACGATTGGACAAAGCTGGATAGAGTACTTCCTCTGCAACCATTGTTCGACGAGGCGACAGCTTGTGCCGTCGGTTGCGTGAAGCCGAGGACCATTGAAGCAACTGTAGCAATACATCAACTTTGGTTGATGTCGCTAGGCGCTCGACGAGGCCCTCCCCAACGGAACGCAGTCCGGTCGTCTGGAAGAGAGCCCTTCCGCCGCGTACGGATACGCTGCTCCGGTAAGACGGAGACCATTGACGGATGGTTTCGACGGCTACGCTTTCTATCACTCACTCCTTGTCTTTCATAGACTCTGAGTGCCTCGAAAGAGGTCGGGCGTCGGAAAAGTCTGACAGCAACCTCATACCGCCTTCGCCGCGACATCTCACCTGGTTCGCCTTGCCGCTCGCTCCCTTTCTCCGGGTCCACCTAGATCGTGTTCATTTCATGATTTCTCCCCGGAACCCTGCATCGTGTAGATTCACGGGCAACAGACTCGAGATTGGCGCCTGTAACGGGTGGGTTCTCGCCGCTCGGGGCCCTTCGCATCTGCCTTCTTGGCCTTGGTCGCTTTTTCTCCCACCCTTCGCAGCAGGCCCACGAGGGAGCAACACACATGTGGCTTCAAAGTAACGATACTTGATCCCCTGCACGAGGTCCAAGCAAACGCTTCTCAGCGCAGTTGCCTCGGCTGGGCACTCGTACGAAAGTGACGGATTGCTGTCGACGTCGGCCCTTGTACCATGCGCAGTACAGCACCCGCCCAGCCCCAGCTCGCAGGCGTTCCCTGCAAGGCGGAGACTTCCCGTCATTTGACAGCTGCGGCGGATGCCAAAATGGCGTTTTCCCGACGTCCCCTGGGTCTTGGGATCTCGCTTGCCTTCTGTCCCCCACCTTTCCTTCTGGAAATCTCATGATGATGGATGGGATGGGGCCGGTGTCGTTGGAAGACATGGTTGAAACGAGGGCGTATCGGTGGCCTCTCTGTTCGATGGAAGTTTCGACCTCTCCTCGGCTGGCTGTGGCGGGGGTACAAGGAAACCAAAACGACCATCGTATCCTTGAGCGCCTACGAAACCAGATGAAGGGGTGCCTTTCAGGAGAAGGTGGAAGCAGAGGGCCATGTGTGCCCGCAGTTTTCCCCATCCACCGGCCGATCCGATCAAACACGAGACCAAATACTGCCCTATTGCGAGGGGAGAATATGTCACGGTCAGCCAGATGTTGGACACTTATGGCAAGGAGGGCGCTGAAAGCCGGTTGGTGGTCAGAGATCATTCAGAACGCCCTTGCCGTGGGCGCATTAGACTTACTGCTTGCCCGTCGTGGGTGCTATGCGCACTACATACACCATACTACGGTCGACTGCACCGCGCGACATGTCATGTGTATTGGCGACGTGGCGACGGAGCAGAGCGGCCTATGCCTCAGTCATGTCACTGTCATCTTTTCACAACTTGGCTACGATGAATGAACATTGTAGAGGAACGAGATCGTCGAGGTACGAGACCGGACGACGAGGAAGCGCCAGTATCGATCGGGGCCAACCTGGACGACCACCCGGGCTAGACATCCTGGCTGCCGCGATGACAGCGGCAACATCAGCAGAATCTATGCGGTCGACAGATGACCAGCCCATCAGAGCGCTTCGTGGTCATCATTCTGCGGGCGACGGAGACGGGCGGAGACGAGGGACAGGAGGCAAGATACAAGCAGCCCTGGAAGACATCGGGTCCCCGTCGTAACCTCTTTTGATTTCCCTGCCGCATCTTCAACTGCAGGACTCGTTTTTTCGGTCTTCCTATACAATCCTGTCTCAGGCCGCTCCGTCCAGGATCGACGATGCACATCAGTCGAATCTATCTGCGACTCAACGAGCCACGCCGTCAACCCAGATTCCGCAGTCCGCCCGTCCGATGAGGCCTGGCTTAACGGAAATGCACTTCTTCGCCCAGGATTGCAGCCTCGCGCCTTTTGGACATGGCTATGGCTACTGTTGTCACCTGGCTCCGCCGTTACAAAGCCAAGTCGAAGCGGTATTCAGTGACGATGGAAACCAAATATGGAGCCCGACGTTTTCGCATCTGGCTCGACCGGCCCCAAATCTTCATCGTGTCAAGCCTCTCCGAGATCTGACACGGAATCTGGAATTAGATCATCTCTGTCCGAGAAGTGAAGAAAGACGTGGAGAGCGCTGTTGAGAGAATTCGCCACCCTCAACAAGGACAGCAACAACAATAACAACCACGTCGCATGCCCGCTACGTTACGGAGTACTGCTAATCGATTGACTATCCGTTTAACGGGGCCAACCAAGGCCATCAACGCCGCATCGGACGTTTTGCCTCTTCAGGCGTACTTCTCCTTTGCCCAAGACCAATCAGGCTTGCCTGTTCTCCCGACCACCCCCGTGTCAATGGTGGATTTGCCGAATCCTGTAAAGGCCCATTTGAGCATCACATCTCAACCCGTCTACTGGGTCGCTTCTGCAGAGGCGACGGGGGGCTGAACCAGGGCAACAGGGTACTTGCAATGTACCCAAGAGGTCGCCCGTCGGTACCTGGCATGCTGGGTTGACTTCAATCATCGAGGTCCTGCGGATTGTCCTACTTTCAACTTGCCCTGGCCCTAATTCGAAAGATTCTGCAAATACAAGAGCGTCAACGTCATCACCCAGCTCGTCGGAAGTCCATCGACGATTTGTCTTGGTCGAGGGCTCTCCCGTGCTAATTCGCCGTACTAAATCGAATGATGGCCAGAGCCGGATACTGTCGCAGAGTCGATTCGAACGCGGTTGCCGTCTCCCGAGTCGTTTGACGGTGCCGGGACTGTCAGATCATGCTCGGTTTACAAGTAGGCACACTTTTGTCTGCAGGCCACCCAACGGCTTCGCTTGTTGGCCTCTCCTGTGTACCTTGGAGTCGACGCCACTTCTGTCGACCTTGCTTGGCCTGCGGCATGACTGTTGACACATGCAGCCACCCACGGTGCAGCTCGAACGTCGACTTCGTGGTATTGTGAATCCTCGGGTTTGGCATCATGGCCGCCGTCCATTTACGACGGATACAGCTACCGTCGCGCGGCGCCACCCTCGGTGCACACGGAGTACTGTGCGTGGCATGTTACGCGCAAAGCAATGGCCACTAATCTTGATGGACGCCCTCGACTAGCCTCGGAAGTCGACAGTCACCCAGAGGACTGGGGCGCATGGCCTGCTACCGAGACGGCATGTGGCGCTGGATGATGGGTAGATGAATTGGTTTCCATGCACTGCTACGTTCAGAGCGAGTTATCGCGGAGGTCATGACCTTCTCCAGTGGGAGTACTCAATCATCTCCAAGGCTGTCGACCACGCGCCCCGTTAGTCCTGCAGGATAGAGTCAGAAGCCGTCACCTGGGATTCCTCGTTTCTGCCACTGGACAATTCTGATGGGATTTGATCTCAAGGGAGTCCGGTAGCTGGCAGACTGCATCCATGTGGTCTGGACTCCTGCGCGGAAATCTATCCAGTCAGCGTCGCATCAACCGCCTTCAGGATGGACCATAGCCACGGTTGCACGCAAATGGCAAAGACGGCAGAGACTGCGCGACAGGCGGAGATTGTCTCGCTTATCACTCTGTATCTTCGATTCATCGGTGATCTATAAAGCGGGTATCTTGCAATTGGCGCCCTCGGAATGAAGCATCCACTGGAGGAGAATCAATACGCCCTCGTCAGCACTTCCCTGGGATCCCGCTCCTCGAGTCTGGTCCAACGGTGCTTGGCTGGTGGTAGTGGTGGTAGTGGTGGTAATTAGTGGTGGTGCGATCGTCTGATCTGGAGATCGACCTGCCACGCAGCCCACACACACGCATTACCATCTCGCATCTCGGTCTGTCAGGTATACACTACACGCCACGGATACTCCCAAGTCCGTAGCGATTTAGCAGAGTCATTCGCCGTCCATCCGTGACGGATCGGACAACGCTAGGGCGTCTGGGATCCTGACCGGTGAGAGAAGTGCATCGGGCTAAATTATACCAACCGCTGGCCTTCGGGCGACGGTAGCCACGTTGAGGAACTGGCGGCGGCGGCCCTGGTCAGAGATGACGTGCAACAGCGCATACACGTACCCTGCGTGTCAGCGCAACCGCCGCTGATATCAGCTGCCT
The DNA here is from genome assembly GCA_004366825.1 of Colletotrichum spinosum. Taxonomy (NCBI): domain Eukaryota; kingdom Fungi; phylum Ascomycota; class Sordariomycetes; order Glomerellales; family Glomerellaceae; genus Colletotrichum; species Colletotrichum spinosum. The sequence goes on along the minus strand of QAPG01000101.1, from coordinate 112,797 downwards.
CGAGGCGTATTCCCGGAGGCGAGCGTCTCGATGGTATTGTTAAAAGCAAGTGTATAGTGTCCGAAAAAAGACCATCCGCCCCGCTTCCCGGCTGTGCGGTTCGCACGCACGCACGACTAGAATCCATCCGACCAGGAGTACGAAGTACGAAATACTGTGTAGGAGATTACTACGGTAGAGTCGTTGCCCACCCGGGAGGGCCCCATGGCGGTTGGAAGCCTCTACAAGGACTGCGTTGGCCGACATCAGGCCATGAAAAGCCCGTGGTGGATGTGGATGGCTTCTTTGCTTGCCCGTTGAAACAAGCCCACGCCGCAAGGCTTCGGCAATCTGGCACAGAAACGGCGTTAGCCCCGGCCAACGACGCAGTCAATGGCTCCCAACACCTAGACCGACCCTCACTTCCGGTAGAAATTGTCCGTTGTTACGGCGTCCACGTCAGAAGCAGCTGTTCAAGATTCCCTTCAAGTGGCATGACCAGTCATTCATGGTCTATCACGACCGAAATACTCCAGAGGAGCTTTCGACGCCTTTCGGCCGGTGAAGTTTGGCGTACCGTCGCATCTGCGGGCCAGTGCGCTTCGGATCCATGGAAGAAGCACCGTTGCTGTGTGACGTTGCTTTTGTTCGTTTCATGGTTCGTGCCATGAGTAAACCTACCCATCCAAGAGGCCCGGGTTGATGAAGACCAAGTCGTCCGCATGACGCTGTAGATGTTGACAGACAAAATTTCACCTTGCCACGAGTCAAGTATGCCACGGTTTATCAGTCCCATTGTGGCCGAGCATCGTGGCCTCCGCGACGGGTGTCCTCAACCTTGTTCAAGGTGTACACCACCGGGCAACCGCAGTTGGGTGGCAGCGGGCCAATGCATCACTTCTCACTTTGACAACTGGTCGTCAGCAACGTTCCCTCTAGCCCCGAATGGTCAGGCTAATCAGGGATCCAACAGACAAGCAAACATTCTCATTTCGGGGCCAACGAGAGTCGTGAGAAATGAGAATGCCGCACGTCTTCTACTGTCTGTGCCACTTTTTGACTCGCCATCGTCCATGGCACTTTGTTTACCACGCATTTCACGGGTAGCATATGCGTGAGGAGAACCTGTCGCTGCCAGACACGATGGCTTCATTTGTCGCTCGGGTTGCTCACACGTGCCCGATTGTCCTGGTCGTACGACAAGCGGATGTTCTGAGCCAGACCGAGCGTCTTAAATACCCAAGGACGGGACGTCGTTGCGTCCTTGTAGGCATATGGCTTCCGCCGTGCCGAATAGCGTACACCGTGTATCCGGGCGGGACGGTTCGGAGGATAAGAATTGACGATGGGCTTGCAACCCGCCACTTGTTCAGCCTTACGACGTTGGGTCCGTCGGCAGGACTAAGCAAACTCGCATGGCTGCCACTTTGCTTGCTTTTTCCCAACCGCTTGGCCGAGAAAGATCGGCAGGTCTGCGCCATCGTATGACGAAGTGGGATCCATCCATCATTGGAAGGTTTACGGCTTGTTTTCGCCATGACTGGAGAGGCATTGGCCGGATACACAAACCTGGGATGTTTGTCACGGAGTATAACCGTACAGAGATGGGCCTCGCATTTGGCTCTTCGAACTGGTCATAAACAGGAGCTCGTCGGCTATGAGTGGTTTACGGACAGACAGTACAATGCTGGCGTTTCATTTCCGCGGCTGCTGCCAGGGGGCTATTAGGGGATGGCCTCACTTCCTACGAACACCATCATTTTATGTCGACACCAGGCGGCAATGACGACAAGCAAGGGTCGTGCCAGACTTCAAACAGGGCTGGTTTCCTATTCGGACCCAATCCGAAGTCCAAGCAGTCTATCAAAGGCAAAGCTGTGATTGACTTGAGACATTCCCCGAGTGTGTAAACGACCTGTCATGCCGCGTCTCGTGCATGGCCCTCTCTCGTTTCTTTTTTCTCCCTCCCATCTGGACCATTTCTGTCGCGGGCCAGACTCAGTCTGGACGCGAAGTTTCCTATTTCACTTTGCTCAACTGAGCTGGAATGCTTGCGAGAGACGGATCAAGCAAAGTCGCATCTCGAGATGGGAACGCCATGCGACTTGGAGCGGTCCGCGCTACGCTATTGAAGTCTTTCGCCCCTCCCCCACGTCGAACGGCATTCTCTTTTTTCCTTGACGCCTCACTCAGGACCGTTTGGACGTAATGCTGGAGCGGTTTCTAAGAGGTTCAGAGACAGTCGTTGGTATAGCGGTCCAAGACAATCATCCTCCTCTCGTGTGCCGTTTTCGGGTGCAAGCTATCGCTGCCACCGAGCCGGGGTCGCGGTCTCGAACGGCGTCCATGGCACGACGGCCGTGCTCAGACGCGCGCCTCTAGACGTCGATCGAGGCTGGGGACGGACGGGCGGGCGGGCGGGCGTTGTCGAGACCTTGTCCTCTGCTCTCCAATAATGTTGTGCAAAGTCGCTCCAACTTCGAGGCCACCGGTGAGATCACTTCTCACTTGCATGGCAGCCCGTAGGCTTGCGGTCGTCGCCGTCTCGCCATTGCTGTCCCGCCCCCGCGGCACCTTATGCGAATTCACGCTCATCGCTCGGCCATGGTTCCGTCCTCAGAAAATGGAAGTTCAAGAGTCAGCCCATGGAGGATTGGGCCGTCGATGAACATTTCGTCTCGTGTTGAGGATGCCTGGCAGTTGGCCAGTACCAGCAGGACCACCAGGCGGCTGTCGGTGCGACAGAAGGGGTTACGGGAAACGCTATTGGCAAGCATACCGCGATGGCGCCTGTGCGATGCCGTCAAGTGTTGAGCGAGGAAGATGGCAAGGCTCGTCACGCCCCTGCCCGTCCGCCTCATCGTTCGAGATGCCAATATACGTACGCATACGGACGTGTAGGACTGCGACGGGCACTTGCGGGGCTGGCACAGTCGAGTGACGTTCACACTCTCGGACTGCTGAAGATGACGTTGGATGGCCTCGGGCTGAAGTGCTGGGGCGGGGGCTGTCCGTCACGAGAAGCTTAGCCACTGTGTGGCTCAATGCGTGGCTTGCTAGGCTGGTGATGTCGGCAGGATGCCGCTCGATCGGCGGGCGCACAAGTTGTCGCGTCTTTGCCATGTTGGCGGTCGATGCAGGCGACTCACGAGTGGCGTGCATCGCCAGGGGCCATGACAGTGTTGCTGAGAGGTCGTTTGGTTGGACCGATCTGGAGAAAGCCCGCACACCCTGGTTGGTTTCAATGTTTGTTGAGGTCCTGGTCTGGTGGCAGCCGACGCAAAAGACGAGAAACCAGAAGCCTGGCCAGGTACAAGCATTCGCACCTCTGAGCAGTTACCAAGGGTACAACGCCCGTCGATACGTTTACGTTTGTTTGTCGCCACGGCCCAAGTGAAGCGGAGATGGGCATGTGTGGCCGGTGTGGCCGGTGTGGCCCGGAGAACCGGTTCTCGTCACATATTCTGGCCATCTGCTGGTCATGCCACATGCCATGCTAGCAAAGCACTTGGATTCAATTGCAAACGGTGTACTCTGTCTGTACGGAGTAGGGATACTCGGCGACAAAAGATAGTGACGCGCATTACGGTACGGTGTACGCTGCTGCTGATTTGCCTACTACGTACTGACTTGCGTAGGTCGGTAGCAGCATGGAGGGGTGGACGGGATGGATTTGATCACATCTCTTGTGCGTTTGAGGGGTCCTGCGCCGCATATGCCGGCGATGTGTCGCCATATCCACTTCTTGACCGGTCGCCATCGACGTGCGTCTCGTGCCGGAGGGGAGATCCATCGCTCGCGCTAGCTGCAGTATGATGTCTTTTTTTCTCTGTCTGCCTCTGCGGATTTTTGCTTACACAGTACCTCTGCGTCGACTGCCCAATCGCAACAGTTGCGAATCGAAGGGGCCTTTGCCGGCGCGCATCTCTCAGGTCTTGACCGGTGATGGAGTCAGATGGGGAAGGATGAGGGGAAAAGGGGGCAAGACCTCTACTATTGTGTGTGCATGCTGAGTACATGGCATGTGTACTACATAGTAGTAGATGGGCTGGGGGTGCCGCATCGAATCGAAATGCACTGATGCGCAAGATCTGATGCGGGATTCGGGGCTGGGGTGAGGGTGAGGGTGTTTGAATCTGGACGTCTGTTGCGCACATATTTCTGAGGCGGACGATATGAGAGAGAGAGGGTCGTCACGGCGATTGGTCGCGTCTTGAAGCGAAGGCCACCATCACCACCCAACTCGGACGTGGTTCCAGCCGATCCGTGGGCTTGTGGAATGGGGCGCTTTTCGTGCTGAATCTCGTCGAGATGCTGCAGGCGCAGACGGATTGCCACTGGGGAGAGATTTGGGGGCGAAGGCAGGGCGAAGTTCGCGATGCCGACAGGACGACCACGACCAACGACTAACGACTGTGATCTGAACCCATGACTACGACGGCGAATGAATTCCCCGATTCGGGCGTGGCTTGGATCTGGGCATCCAGAACGTCTGGAGGTGAGCGCGGTCATCGTCTTGGGCCTCAATCATTGCGCATTCCTCAGAGGCGACGTTGGGGCCTTTTTGGTCATGTGTTTTGCTTTCTCGAGGAACTGTGGGCGTGGCTGAGACCCGGTGCAGCCAGCGACGGACGGATACCCGAGCCGAAGTCTTGTTTGCCTACCGGCGTTGCTCTCTCTGCTCCATCGTTTTCCTTCCTACAGTTCTTGCCCTTTTGCTTCTTTATTCCGGAGACTTTTTTGTTTTGTTTTGTTGTTCGTTGGATGTTGTAGGGGGGGTCTGTCTGTCGTGGTGGAACCGACGACGGCGGCCGGAAGAGGCTTGCTTCTTGACATGCGATGACGGGCGGCAGGAGGGGGTGAAGTTTGACGGCTGGTTTTGACACGACGGCCTGCCATCACGCGAAACACCTCTTTAGGGTGGGACGAGGGCGTCCAGTCCGCGTCCGGTGTACGCCGAGGAGAAGGAAATGTGACGAACTGTGGAACGGGTGGGCGGGTTGGCGTTCTGGATAGGGTGGCAGGGAACTGCAGATGGGCGAGATGGTGTAGATTGGACCCGGGATGTGTCCGGGGGGGTTAGGTTGCTTGTGATGGGCTGCTTTTGGACCCCGCTCAATCTACGCAGCAGTTTGCAACGGAAGTACTTGTAGATGATGCGGGCTAAGGACGATTGCGTCGATCGACGATCCTTGCTTGAAGGGAGGTTGTGATGGGGAGAATGGGGGGGCGTGGAAGAAGCAGAGGGACAGGAAGATGAGATTTCTTGTCTTTTTTTTTTCTTCCTTACGTGGTGTACACTTGTGTGTACTCTATGTACAGTATAGCTGAATGTGTAAAAAAGCAGGGATGGGGTGGAGTTTACGGGCTTTTTCTGCCTCTCTTGTGTATATGTGAGTATGTGTGTATATGTGTCAATGTGTGTCTGTCTCTGTTCCTCTAAGAGGGCTTTTGAGCGTTGCTTTTTCCAAGACCTGCCGACGGGGGGTGGGGAGGTGATGGGCGAGGTCAGCGGTACAGACGAGACTAAGCCCGTAATAACGTATATACATAGTACAAGTACGGATAGGAAGCGGTAGTGCTGGGTTGTTGGTGAGTACATGACGGTCCACTTTGCAGGTTGGAATACTCTCTCTCTTGTTTTTTTTTTGTGGTGTAGTTTTGCTTTTTCCTTGACAGGAGGGGGTTAGACGCCGCCACTGCTGCGGGGCCCAGGCCGGGGGCCAGGGCCGGATAGTTTCGTTCACCGAGTGCATGTGCGAGGCGACGGATTAGTAAAAGGTAGAAAGGGAGCGGAGCGGCATGGGGATGTTTGGTGTTTGGCGAAGGAAGTCTCGATATCCCCTCAGTCGATTCAGTATGGATGCGATCCGAGTGTTTGAATGGGCACGTGATGGAAAAGGGGGGCGCATTGATGTTGTTGTTGGTTTAGTTGGAACCGGGGGAAAAGGACTGTTGTCGAGGATTCATGCGGCGAGATCGATGGGATCTCTGATCTGTGGGACTTGGTGGCTGTCCACGTTGGATCTGTGGATTTTATGTACCTCTTTCCGTATTCATGTCGTTGTTGCGAGGTGGATGATTCCAAAGGGTGGAGTCGCCGTTTTCTGTGATGTTGGTGAAGACAGTTGATGGCGGTGGGTAGCGGTGGAGAGATTTCAGAGAGTACGGGATAGCGGCCACGGGATGGGGATGTGATGGACGTACTGCGTACTGCAACGTCGCTGTGTCGAGAGATCCGGACCCGGAGCGGATCCGGCGATGGCAATCGGGCAGTTGGACGGGGCGCGCGATGTGGGGTTTCGGTGTGAGACTTGCAGGTTTTGAAGGGGGGGCGATAGGGAGAGAGAGAGAGAGGCTACCGGGGGGCTGGAATGAAGTGCTTCTCTCGCTGGACGGAGGTTTTTTTAATTTTTGTTAATGTACACGGTACATGTGTGTGTGATGGACTGGGGTGAGTAAAGATGTGAAAGTCGTTGGCCGTCACGGTGATGTGGCGGAGGGTGCGAGGGTGTATACGCCCGGCTTGACGTTTGTGTTTTACGGGGAACAGGCTGAAAACTACAAAAGATTGAAGAGTCAGGCTGGGCAAGTTCCATAGCGTACCTGTTTTGTACTATGGGTAAAGGTTACGCTATGCTTGGTTTCGAGGTGCCGTGTTGGTAAGACATGTCCCCTCCCATGCTAGCAAGGAAGACCTGTGGCAAAGATACGCAGAGGTTATGGTAGTGCTCCTGCTCCAAGGATTCGTACAAAAAGTATCTAGTGTCACGATTGTTGAAGTGACAAAACGAACGAGATATGTGCCGAGTTGGTGAGACTTCCGGATCGGGATGCCCCGGGCAAGGGGGAACACAAGGAGGAGGTGCGGTTAGTTGCGAATGCCAGATTGGGTTGTAGAGCATATGCGGGTCTAGATCGATACGGCTCGCGAGGAACTCTCGGGATTTGAAGATTCAAACGCGAAAGCTGTGATGGGATAAGGTGGTTCGCTGTGAGATGATGTGATGAGTGAGGTGGTGTGAGTGGGCTCCGTGGCGAAGCACGTCGTGGTGAGGTCTTGGACTCTTGAGATACCCTTGCCGAGCCTCGATGACTCCAAGCCAGCAGCGGCGGAGGTGTCCCGGGATTTGAAGAGAGAGAGACAGAGAAGGAGAGAGGTCTGGGAGTGTTAGTCAGTCCATGAGCGATCGACGGGTGGAGAGGTGTGGAATATCGGGGTAGGGGTCCCTGACAAGTTTGGGGGTTGAGATCGGGGTTGGTGGTTATCGTTACCTAGCTCGGGAATAAGGCAAGGGAGGGCTTGTTGTCGTTGAAGAGTTGATATGAGATTGTTTTGCGGGTGAGATTGGCTGGCATATGGGCAGGGCAGCAGGGGTAGCGTGGATGTGAGGCATATGCGTACACAGTATGGACCTATACGCCCGTGGATCTATGCACCCGTAGATCTCACCAATGGATCGATGCACCCTCTGGAGCTGGACATGAACTTTTCCAAAGGCGGTAGGCAGGGCGAGATTGGGTCTCTATCTCGGTCTGCTTCGGAGAATAATGCTCGCGAATCGATTTCTGTTCAGGGCTGAAGGGTGACGACGGGCCCCTTTTTTTCTTGTTTTTTTGTCTTGGGGCTTTGCCGTATGTGAGCAGGTGTGATTGGAAATGGGGGTCTATTGGAACGAACGACATGCTATACCATGGTACAAGTAGGTTTCCTGCTGGCGTCGTTGGCGGCAGGCATGCAGGTTGTCATGTGTGAGTATTGGCCGAGACAAGGTCGAAAGGAATGCGGGTTCGTTGACGGATTCATTCTAAAAGACATCACTCTACATAGTGCAGGCTTCTGAGTCGGTAAGGTAAGACCTGGCGGCGGGCTTTGGAAGTATGACGGGTCTTGGTTCTAGAAGGCGGGCGTCCGTTGGCGAGACTTGGATGTTTTGGACTTGGAACCGGTGTGTTGATTCAGCAGAGGGACGGTATGAAGAGGAGACGGGTAGTCGCGGGCTTAGAAGTCGTGTGTGGGGGAGAGCGACTTGGGGAATGGAAATGTGAGTTGTCAGGTAGACTGGTTCACAGAAGGCAACGAGACGAGAGTCGTTGTGAGGGAAGGCGTTGTGAGACTGGAACGTGGCGTGGCGTGGCTTGGGGGACGAGGTGGCGGACGGACTAGTCTGGGGCTGGTGGCTGGTGGCTGTGGAGGCGGGTTGACGATGATGAGACGTTGAATTAGAGTTGACGAGACTCGCCTGGCCTTACTATCCGTAGATGGGACGGGATTGTTGCTTTGTCAGGCCAAGGTTCAAACTCTTTTTGATTGCCTCGATGACTTCACCTGGTTACATGCTGTCTGTCGTGACTGTGTAACCAGTAGTTCGGTAGTTCCCATAGTGAGTGTCAACAACACCAAGATTGATATCATATTGACCACTCTCAAGTCAGTTTGGTGATAGTTCTTGCTAGCCGTAGTTTGTCATCACACAGCTGCTATCTCGACGATACTACTGAGCTCCGCTGCACTCGTATTGACGGAGACTTCGGATGCCATGTCAGCCTCGACCAGAGAAGAAGCAGGCGTACCCAGCACTCCAACCATCTTCATCTGTTCTGTTGCCGTCTGATTGCGCAACATGTCCTCGGTAGAGACGGCATGGCCGCGTCTGCGATACTCGTGTGCGAGAGCCGCCGCAGAAACGGGGTTGCCCCAGACTGCCAGGAAAGATTCACCCCGCTGCTCGAGGTTGTCAAACTCGCCCTCCGCCACGTCCAAAACGTCCATCCATACTTGTTTGACGATGCTCTCTGCCTGCGCGTCCTCAACACCACCAGCTCTGCCCTCGCCTACCTTTGGACCGACCCCTGACACTAACACTGGCAGCAGCGGAGGCGAGTCGAGCGAAAGCTCGATGGCCTGCTCGCCGCCCTGAGCCATCTTTTCGAGGTATTCCTCAAACGTCTTCATCATGACATCCGCCACATCCTCGGGCACATTCTTCCTCGCAAATGCCATCATCACCCGCGTCTTCCGCCCAAAAGGTTCGACGTGGACAACGATATCCGTCCGGTCTCCCGGATCCATGATCTCGGTGAGCTTGACCGCCCGCGCGCCCTCCGGCGGGCCTTCCTCGCCCTCGGCCGCCGTCTGGATATCCAGGCCCTGGAAGACGACGAGCGAAGAGAACCGCGTCCAGCGCTGCCACGCCGTGCACTTTTCAACAATGGTGCTGGCCCCGATATTCTCGAACCGCATCGACTCGACGTGCTGCGCCCGGAGCTGCTCCAACAGCTCGCCGCAGGTGGACGTCCCGCCGATGCGGGCCCGCGTGGGGATGTGAGACGTGCAGGACCCCGCGACGTCCTGCGCGTAGCCGACGGCGTGGTTGCGTCCCCAGCCCGTCGATCCGAAGACGACGTCCGTCTTGCCCGTGAGCCTGGCCAGGGTCAGCGCCCACGCCGTCTTGACCACGGTGGCCCTCGTGCTGCGCGGGGAGAGTTTGGTGGTGGTGGCGGTGCCGTCGAGGTCCAGGAGTCTGGTGTCCACCATTTTGACGAGAACGCCGTCGACAAAGTCCAGTCCCGACGGGGCCCGCGACTGGCGCTCCGCGATCTGTGGCATCTCGGCCCCTTTTAGGAGGGTGCGCCAGTATTCGAGTCCCCTGTCGAGTTCGACGGTTCGCGCGTGGTGCATGTAGGCCGCGTACGAACCCCTGGGTTCAACTGGCAGTTGTGCTCCGCCGAGGAGGGAGGTCATGTCGCGGCCGAGGATGGAGACGGAGTGGCCGTCGTACTGGGCGGCGGAGAGGCGGATGATGAGGCGCTGGATTCGAGCGGCATTGGTCTGGGAGAGCAGTTCAAAGGCCGTCTGCGGTTCTGTCATTTGCACAGCCCTCGTGCGCAAGTCGCTTTCCATGAGGCATCTGGTCGTCTTTTGTACGTCTTGAACGTGGAGATGAGTTCGAATGGTCGGCTGGAAAGACTTGGAGATGACTTGATAGAGGGTCCGCTGGTGAGCTACGAAGAACGTTCGAAGAGTGGGATCTGGACTCGGTAAGTATCAAACTGTGCCGTCACACTTCTGCGGAAGCCACCCACGTTTTTGGACCAAGGTCTGGCACATTTGGCGGACTGTCTCCTCGTTGTGCGGTGTTTCAAAATCACAGAGAAGCCAGTTGATTCCTCGGCGCTCTTCCCTATACGTCGAAAAGGCCACACAAGACGCCTGCAAGTCGGTGGCAGGCGTTATGTCTTCAATGTCGTCAACGCCAGACGTATACTCTGCTGCTTTAGTTCGAACCTCGTCCAGGGCCGAGGTGTCGAGGATGCCGGCAAAAGGCTGATAAGTACCCGTCCCGCCTGTCGTCGTCTTGGAGCGTTCTGCTACGCCGGCAAGATCACGTACTGTTGGGTTCTGGAGAATATCCTGTGACACTAGTTAGACACGGTGCACCGGCTTTGCTTCCAAGAGATCATCAAGCGACGAACCGGCACCGAGAGATTGAAGCCCTGCTTCCTCGCCAAAGACACCAGCTTGATGCCCTGGACCGAGTCGCCACCCATGGCGAAAAAGTCCGAGTCGCGAAAGATGACGCCCCTTTCCAGGTTCAACGTCTGCAAAAAGAGCTCGCGAACAAGCTCTTCAAACTCTCCACTGACAGGGTCCCCATTCACAACCACCGCGTGCCCTGAATAGGACGCAAGCAGGTTCTTGTCGAGAGCTCTCCCTAAAGCCTGTAAAAGCTTTCGATCGAGCTTCCCCTGGATCGTGACGGGCATGACGCGGAGCGGTACGAACGCGCGGGGAATCGCAATGGCTTTCAGGTCGTTGGCGAGCTTCGCCCTGGTTGCGTGAATGTCAATGGCCGCGCTGCCGATGAGATCGAGAACCGGACTGTCTCTGGGATGACTGCCCACGCCGGGGGCGTAAAAGGCAGCCAAGACTTTGGAGTCTGCTTTTCCTTTGGCCGACAAGTCCAGAACCTCAACAGCTACCGTGTAAGCGTCTCCCAGGACCCGACTGACGAGCAACCCGTGTTAGAGCACTGCCATCCTTCACTCCGCTCGGGGCTCCTGACTTGCCTGACTCTGTGCTCAACCTCGCCGAGCTCGACGCGCTGCCCGTTCAACTTGACCTGCGTGTCTATCCTCCCAAACACCTCAAACGACCGGTCCGGGAGCTGCCGCACCACGTCTCCCGTCCTGTACAACCTCCCCATGTCCGGCTCCGTGCCGCTCCCGCCCGCCGGCAACCACCCGGGGTTCCGCACAAACGCCCCGGCCGTCTTCTCCGGCTCGCCGAGGTAGCCCCTGCTCAGCGTCGGGCCCTGGATGAGCAGCTCCCCCCTCGCGCCGACGGGCAGCAACCGCTCGTGGTCGTCCGGGCTCACGACCCACCCCCAGCACGCGCCGTCCAGCGCGCGGCCGACGTTGTTCGCCCGCGGGTTCTGGCGCGTGTAGATGTTGTACGAGAAGGCGCACGAGGCCTCGGACGGCCCGTAGCCGTTGACCACGTCCAAACCCCCGGGGGCCCTCGCCGTCCACTTTGCGACGATTTCGGGGCTGTTGGCCTCGCCGCAGAGGATGACGGTTCTGAGCGAGGGCACGGCGCGCGGGTCGAGCGTCTGCGCGAGGGTGGCCGTGACGCCGAGCAGGTTCGCGCCGAGGTCGGCGATGGCACCCGCGAGGCGGCTGACGCGGTCCGACTCGGCGGGCACGCAGACGGTCCCGCCGGCGACGAGGGTGCTGAGGACGTCGAAGTTGGTGGCGTCGAAGTTGTACGAGGCGAAGTGCAGCACGCGCGACGACGGGGTGAGGAGCGCGGCCTGCTGCTGGGCCAGGGCGTCTGTCACGTAGGCTTTGTGTTCCGTCATCACGGCCTTGTGAGACGTCAGCCTGGTTTTCTCGGACGGGACCTTTTTGTCTCTTCTTTCTTTTCTTTTCGGTGGAAAGGAGGGGATACCTTTGGAACGCCGGTGGAACCTGAAGTAAAGACGAGATAGGCCAGGTCCGATGGGCATGCTGGGGACTGAAAGGTGTCGACGTCGGTCTCTTCCAGACTGCTGAGAAGCTCGTCGTCCAGAACCAACGCCCGACAGCCCAGTCTCCCGACGAGACCTTCGTGCTGCCTGCTCGTCACGATCAGTTGAACAGCTGCGATGGAGGCGCACTCCCGCAGGGAATTGACCGGCGTCTCGGCGCTGAACCCGACATACGCAGCACCTGCTTTTAGGATTGCCACGATTGCCAGGACCGCCAGAGAAGACTTGTCGAAAAGAATGGGGATGATGTCCCCCCCTTTGACGCCCAGTTCGAGCAGACGCAGTGCTAGCCTGCTGGAACATTGTGAGAGTTGAGCATATGCAAAGTTTGGCCCTTCGGTGGCGACGACGGCCTCCTTGTGAGGGTCGGCAAGTGCGTGTTCGTCGACGTAGTCGTGGATGCAGCGCTCGACGGCCACGAGGCGCGAAGGGCTCCATCCTTGCAAGATGCTCCGATTTACTGGCCCGAGCACGTCGATGTCCTTTAGGCGTGTTTCAAGAGAAGTTGTAGCGAACTGCGTCAGTATCGTGGTAAACGTTTCCAAGAGTGCGTCTGCTGAGATGGCAGGGAGCGAATGCGGCTGGCCTGCAACGTGTGAGTAGTGGCCATGTGTAGGAGCCCAGAGAAGGATCGTCGTCAACTCACAACGTAGCGTGATGCTGCCACGCACGTCGACCTCGAGGCATGCTTGAACTGGTCCCCTGATCTCCAAACTGACATCAGTAGCCTCAATCTGGGAAAACTTCATGAGAGTGCCGCCGTTGAAGAAGTCGACGCCCATAGTTGTCTCGCTGCAGAATGTCTCGTATCCGACATCAGCACCTTCATCAAGTATCTGGATGGACAAACACGCTTCCAAAATGGTCATGTACCCCTCGAATGTAGCCGAGACTGGTACGACGCCACCTTGAGGGTGTTGATTAGTGCTTCGCAACAAGTTCGTCGAGACGGTTGACGCTGCGCTGTAAATGCTCAAAGTGTACGACCAGGCGGCGAGGTACAATGCCTCCCGGCTGATGTCGTGCTTGTCGCAGAACGACGCAATGGCGCAAGCATCATGATCCGAGGCAGGACTCGTAGCAAAGACTGAAGTCATCTTGAGTGTGCACAGAGAGATTACGGGCGGCATACGAAACCTTCAAGCCATGGAATCGTATGAACGAGGTGGCATTCGGCTGGAAGCGCAGTAGTAATAGCACGCGACGGCCCGCTTCTGTCGATGAACCTCCCCCTGCTACATCATGGACACAGCTCAGCTGCCGCTTCATATCTCCGTCTGCTTCTGGCCTGAAATCCACCACTAGCAGAAGTATCCCCTCCCAATTCCGAGTCAGGCCCAACTGGTGCAAACATGGAGCACATGCTCCTGCTTGCGTAGCGGCTTATCTCACTTTGCAACTCGCACAAAGGTCCCGAGCTGACTCGGGGCATCAGATGCGGGTCATCAAGCCGATGAAAAGAGGCAAGCCTCGGATCCGTGACTCTTCGCGGTCACGGAGATACGCAATAGTGGAATGAAATGTAATCAAAAAGAGTCGCGCAGGGCGCATTCAGCGCATGTGTGGACCGGATACGGGGGTCAACGCATGTTCAAAAAGGTAGCACGATCGTACGAACTGCAATCAAGCTTCGCCAAGCGATCTGTCAGACAGGGTCCTCGTGAGCGGCAACTGATTCAAGACCGGACGGGCTCTGATTCAAGTCACAAACGTTTCAGCGGGCTATTCAGGGATCACCCCTTGTTTGCAGGAGGAAGCAGCCCCTTTGGTAGTTCGTCTGGATGGAGCCGACACTATCAAACCCGGTGCCTTGGAGGTTGTGGGGTAGATATCGTCAAACAGCCTCCTACTACGTAGTATCTTCTGTTCCTCACCGCTGACGCTGACGCAAAACCTCGCAGTGGGGAGAGCAAAACGGCCGGTGGAGTATCTTTCGGAGTTTGAGTCCGGTGGAAGACCTTTCAAGTCCAAGGCGGTTTGTGGGAGCGCAAGAAGGCTTACCCGTTAAACCAGACGGTTGTTAACGCGGTGGTTGGATCAAGAGAACGTAGGGACGTGATGAGCATGACGAGCCTGAAAAAGGACAAGCCCAGCTGATTGTCAAGTAGAAAGGTGGAAGTATACACGATTATTGCTTATTGTTATTTCACATAGGCTCAGTCTCTAGTTTACACTCTCTTGCTAGTGATATGACGCTGGTCAGCATCGACGCTAAGTGTTTGCCTGCTTTCCGAATTGCTACTAGGTAGACTCTGGTAGGCACACTTTGCGAGCACCTTATATTGTAGAAGCACAAAAAAACCAACCCCATACCAGCCATTTTAGAAAACTCCCTAAGGGTTCTGGCAAGGTCCTGTTTTGGGTTAAGAGTGAAGACCCCAAATGTGGGAAATTGTCACAAACGTTGGTTTGGTCATCGTGTTGTTTTGTCGACAACATGGAGTTTCATACGTTATTCCTTTGACTCGAGCTTCCGATAACCAAACACAACACTTAGTAGGTAGTTCAGTGAGGTCGTATCTACCTTGGTTCCACATCGGCTGACGAAGTTGTCTTAGCTTTGCAGAACTTCAACCAGAGTATTCATACTTCAGTCTTGTTCAACTCTTGGAACAACAAAAGGTTCTCCAGTCGTCCGCAAGCACTACCAACAGACTCGACGCGCACTGAATCCTTGGTGTTAGGACACCTCGATGCTGCGCTGTCGCATCAGTCTCTTCTCGCAGCCTTGTGCTCTTAGAATCGGTTTCCAGTCGTCGACACGGGGTGACTTGTGTGTTGAAATGTAAACCATTATTGTCACCTATCGTTTCCTGGACAAAGCTGGGGTCCCAAGAGGTACGGACAGGTAAGGAAAACACAGACCTCGATGACAAACTCCGATCCTCAGTTACTTCTTGCAAGCACCGTACAACCTACCACACAGACATTGCTGACAACGGCGTCAAAATGACAGCAGGTATATGAGAAGCATTCGAGACAGTAAAGGCCCGGTGTAAGCACCCGGCCTTCGTAGCAAATTCCCCAAGTGGATTGAGAATCGCCCGTAGCAATCAACGAAGCTTAGCTTAAAAGGGGCGCCTGGAGGAACTGGGAGTCTGATTGCGTTGCCTCGGCTATCATGGTACGGATATCCATCTAATCAACCCGTGATCACCACAGCCTTCCAGCGTTGCAAATCAATCATCATCCAGCCATCTACTTACCCCCAAACCCCGCACATCTTCTCCTATAGAGAAGAGCGCAGATCGGGCTGATCAGCTGGTGACGATGAAAGGACAGGTCCGCAACATTCCCCAGGTCGCCGACTGTGCCCTCGCCGACTGTGCCCTAAGATGCAATAGGGGGCGGAGCATCACGACTAAGCTAGATCGTGGTAGCGTTTAGGTAGCCCGCCGAGAAGTCCTCAACACAACCAAAATGACAGCTCGCCGTGTAGTGTCAAATTGACCTTGAATCTCGCTTGAATTGCTTCTAGTTCGTACTCCGTGGGGTATCAATCCCAGGCCCTGTCCAGAAAAAAAAAGCACCAGTTGTTGGTGGCCGATAACTCCTACCTCGGCTCGTCCGGCGACGGCCCTGTAGCCATGAGCCTCATCTACGTGTAATCATAACGAATGTGTCTGTCTGTGCCTCTCCGATACCATCGCAACGAGCGCAGAGTGTCCCATCGAGGAACCTTTCTTCTCTTACTCGATTATATCCATCAATACCGGTAAAGAAACGTGTTCAACTGTACCAGGTCTGGCCTGGCTTCAGGTTGTTGAGAATGCGACACCGGTTGGAGACGCAAAGCTTCTCCCGGTCGAGGCGCTTGAACTTGGGACCCAGCGGGCCGGAAACATAGTGATACTGGGCAAAGAGGCGCCACTGGCGAATGTCGGCGAGGCTGTAGAGCCTATCGCCCCACGGGCCGGCGTAATGGAACCAAGAGGTTGGGGCATCGGGATTCTCGGCCGTCGGCACGAGACTGGTCGGGTGCTCCTTGCGGTGTCCGCTGGCAATATCGACCTCGTCGTCGAGGTCATCGTCAAGGTCCTCATCCAGATCCTGGGTGTAGTCGTACCAGTAAGTGTAGGCATTCTTGGCGGGGTCCCAGAGAGGACCTTTGTCGGTGACGTCCTTGAGCATGTTGAAGGGCAAAACATAAGGGTGGTCGCCAGCCTGCGCATACATGGCGTGCGACCCGACTGCGGAGTAAATGACTGGACGGTCGCCCTTCTTTTCGACGGCGTGATACGTGTAGGCCTGGCCACCTTCGTGCTCGGAAAAGAAGACGCCTCGTGGCACACCGTTTTCGAAGCGCATCATGCAGTGCTCCCAATCGCCGACATGATTTCCGAAACGAATGGTCAGAACGGTCTGGCCCAGGTTGTACGAGTAGAAGAAGAACCAGAAGGCATCAACAATACCCGACCCCTTGTCGACGAGGACGAGGATGGCGGGGGCTTTTGAGTAGCCTTCCTGGTCGGGCTTGTGGGTAGGGGTGTCTGGCATCGGCTTCTGGTCTCGGCGACGGAGGTGAAGGGCGGAGCGAGCGGCAGAGGGAGCGAACTGCGGAGCCAGGCGACGAGGGTCCGAGAGGCGGTAAACGGGTCGGTCGCGAGAGACATCGAACCACGTCGTACCGTCTGTTGGAAATTCGGTGTTATCTGGGTCTGTAGTCGGGCGATGCTCGTTGGCGCCGTCGCCATCACCGCTGTCTTCGTCTTCGTCCCATGGCTCGGGAATGCCAACGTGGCTGTGCAACCACTCGGGTCTCTGCTCAACGTCGTCGTGACTGGTCAGGTACACCATGCCCTCTTCCTGATTGAGGTGGTGCAGGTCAGACAGCAGGACAGATCGGTTGAGGGCGTGCTTCTCCAGGTAGGGCGTCATGTGGCGGATGTGCTCGGCGATGTCGGCGGGCCAGAAGTTCTCGCCAGAGTAGAGGTGGACGAGCGGTGCATACTTGAGCACGTAGTCTGGAATCTCCTTCATGGTGTAGTTCTCTGGTTTCTCGTCTCGTGTAGTTTGCTTCCTCGAAACCGACTCCCAGCCATTGTGACGTCCTTGAGCATTGTAAAGCGAGCGGAGTTCGAGGCGCAGTTCATCGCGGGACTCGCTGCCGTTGTGGATAGGAAAGAGAGCGGCAGGATCCCAGGACAGATGGTGGACGCCGCAGAGACTCAGCCAGCGACAGGCCTGCCGGTCGAGCCAGTAAGGGCTACTGCTAATCCATCTCGTGTCCTCGCGCTGCTTGGCCGGGTCGGGCGGGTTGGGATTCAGGTAGCGAGGCAGGAACCACGCCAGGAACGAGACGGAGACCAGCAAGGCGAAGAGGATGGTGATGCGGCGTAGTAAGTACATGGCAATGACTGACGAGGCGGCACCAGGCCAGTTCGCAGGCTGGAGTGATAGTGGGAGGATCCTAGGGTGGCGCTGCGGTCGAGGTCTAGGTCGAGGTCGAACTGGCCGTGGTGACCTTTTTGTCGCTTCTTCGCTCTGTACTCAGTAGAATGTCTGTATAGCTGGTGTTACGGAGGCTGAGTGATGGTTCGAAGAGGGCTCGGGATGCCTGCACGTCTTGCGAAAAGTTGCGGGGTGTCGCGCAGCATCACCACAGCAGACGAATGGTGAGCGTAGGACTGGAGTCGTGAGGTTATGAGAGGGAAGAGCCAAGGAGGGGGGTCGAGGGATGATGCATGGCCGGTGGACGCTGAGGCCCCGTGGTCGGTGTTTTGTGTTGTTGGACAAGGAAAGTATGAGAGGAAGCAAGAAAGCCTCGGGTTGGATAGTTTAATGGGAAGAAGCAGTAAGGTATGTACCTAGGATGTGATTGGGAACGGGATGGGATGGATGGGCGGAATGCGATGCGATGCTGTACGCAGTACGTACTTGTGCTTGCGATTGGTCTCGCCGGCCGCTGACGCTTCGGTGACAGCGGGCAACTTGACACCCTTCAGCGATAAAGAAGTACTCTTTGGCGCATTTGACCCGGAAGGGTACTTTGGAGCCCATTGACACCAGGGCGGTAACGGCAAACAGGACAGGCACAGGGGCCATTCAGTAGGGACTCGGGGGCCACTGCAGCCGCCACCGCCTCCGAAAGTGCTCCTCTGACGCTAGCCGCATGCAGACTCCCTGGTGATCTGGCCGCCTGTCTTTGCAAGCTGCTCACGGGAGCAAGTACAGGTACATGGCGTGCAGGTGAGTCCTTCACCTCGAGACAACTTGAGCACCTACCTATACCCATGTACACCTTCGGTCAGGTAGACACTGCTCAGAGGCAGCGGCACACCCGAAGCTCGATTAACTCGTAATACCGTAGTTCGTGTTGACAATTGGGGGACTAGCTTCTTTGAAAAGGCACTGCAACAGAGCGAGGGAAGCTTCCATGTTTCAATATCCATACCGCTAGTTTTCAGCCTTCTCAGAGACTGGGCATGTCCTTCGGGCATGATCGGTCACCGCCAGACCGAAACACTACCTCAGGTTACCTAGGTGCTTTGATTTTGGTTTGCAGCAAAACATTGGTTTGCCCACGTGAATTTAACATGGTCCAAGATTACTGTAAAATACGTGTAAACGCAAAATGGTTATTGGAAAGGAAACCAAAAACTACCCACGTCACACATCACACCTGTACCATCAACATGAGCATCATCTATCTCTCCCAGAGACGTTAATCCCCATCGTCACCATCATCATCGTCTGTACCAGCCACGACACCAGGAGCAACCAACTAAGCAAGACAACTGACACTAAACATATCAGACTACAAAAATGGCCGTCGGAGACTTCTCCCAAATCCCGTTCGTCGCTTTGCACCTGAACTGGCTCCAAGACACATCGACTTCCCGCGTAGGCCAATGTAGGTACATGTACATCCCCCTACCTTCAAGTAGGTAGCCCAGCCCACCCCCCTAATGCCGAGAACCACACCTCTGCCAAAAAAAACCTGGCAGCACAAAAGGAAGGGTTCACAGATCTGCGGAAACCCATTCGAATCCCTGCAGATTTCCCACGAGGGAGGCGATGGACTGCCCGAGTGGATCTCACATTTCGTGTGCCTTTGCCGGGTTGCGACGCTACACCACGCTGTGACTGTGCTGTGCTATGCCATCTTCTTCTCGCTCTCTCCTCTTCTCTCCAGATTGACTGTGCGTGTGCAACGCTGAACCAACTGCATCTCAACGAGGCAAATCCTCCTCGTGCGGTTGGCTCAACCCCCCATTGACTTTCTGCTCTTCCGCACACCTCCTCTCCTCGCGAGCAGCCGTATCCTAGAGTCCTTCATGTGAGCTGGCGGCGTGGGCTCGTCGTCGGCCTGTCCTCGTTGGAGTGCGGAGTGACAGGCCGGGATGATGCGCTCTGGAACATGACCTCGTGTATCATTACCGTGCACTAGGGCTGCTTTCTTCCGCGTCGTAATTATTCCTCTGCTCCTGGAAAATCGGGCCTATGTGTCCAGCCCGTTGCATTCTCATCTTGATGAGGCTTTTTCCTGATGTACCTAACCTTCCGCGTACCATACCAAGTACTCCATATCGATTCATCTCGATGCTATTCCCGCCTTACATCAGACAGCCCTACCATCCCTGCCGCCGACGAGAGCTCTGGTCTGCAAAAACACAAATCCCGTCGCTTGAAAAGCTTTGGATCATGGTTCTTCCTCCCCAAAGCTTCCTCGCTTCCTCCCGAGGCTAGCTCCCGGCCAACACTCTGCATGCTCGAGGCTTGCCGTGTCGGCCGGCACCACGACGTCAGTGATTGACTTTTTGGCCGAGGCCTGACCACTTCATGCACCCGCGTCCATGCCATGTCTTGCCGACGCGCGCCTCATGTGTCCCAACCAGGGTATGCCCGACAAACAAAAGAAACTCGAGTCTCTGTCGTTCGCTTTGCCGTCCCATCCGGACGTTCCGCCGTGCAAACAAGACAAGAACGCTGCTTGTCCTGCTTCAAGACGGCAACCCAACGTGGATCGCGACGTCAGATTCGCCCTTCACCCGTCCAAACTCTCAATGGGCCCATGAGGCCCATCCAAAGGTAGAGCCTCACCTCTAAACCTGCTCATAGTCTTCCGAGTCATCGCTCGCGTCGTCATCGAGCATGTCCTCGTCAACCTCGGCCGGACCACCGGTCGTCACCCCCATTTCCGTCCACGTAGCCGGTGTCGGCGTAGACAAACCCCTTTCACTCTTACCACCTTCCGCCACGCCGCTGCTCTGCACGACCTTGGCTCCTCCACGTCCACGGCCGCCGGCCCCGCCACCACGGCCCCGACGCTTAGTCGGTGGTCCATCGGGCAGTGGTTTCCGGGCTTTTCTCCGACCGCTCGTGCCCTCCTTGGCTTCCTTTGGCGCCGCGTGCGCATACACCGTGACCTCGTCCGTCTCGCCCCGTTGCTTCTTCAGCGCCATGAGGTTCTCGAGGAAGCGCGTCTGCCGCTTCCGCTCGCCCGTCTTGTCCGCCGTGATGGGGATGTGGATGCCGTATTTTCTCCTGGTTTCCCTCAGTGGGTCGTCCTTGGCGGCCGCCTCGTGTTTCGGAATCAGTCTCTTCTCCACCGTGTTGATCCTCGCCCAGCTCGCCGCGAGCATGTCCACGCCGCCCGGCATTTGCCTGATGACGGGTATGGGGTGTTCCGCGTCGTGTTCCGCAAAGATGGCTTCTGTACCCAGGTTGCGCGCCCACGAGCCCTCAAACACTTTGCCCTTGTATGCAAACATGGGTTGGTCCGAGTGCAGGTCGAGAATCTGAATGTCGGGCGCCTGATCCAGCTCGTCCTCGGCGTCGGCGTTTGCATTCTCGCCCGTAACGTTGGGGTCGATCTGCGCCGCGTCCACATCGCCCTCGTCTTCGGGTTCAGGTTCCGGTGCGGGTTCGTCGTCGTTTTCGTCGTCGGACAGGATGCGGTGGTGCTTCGGTTCGTCGGGTTTCTTGTGAGGACCGGCCCAGTGCTTGTAATGATATCCGCCGCGCCCGGATACCGGCGCGTTGCGTTTTCGACGGAGCAGTTGGGGTATCGATAGATCGACTGTCAGGTAGTATGTCTAATGCGCAGCGCTTCATCAGCAAGTCTGTTGCGGTTGTCTTTGTTGCGTTTGCGCCGCGCACCTCGGTCTCTGTGTTGGAGTACTCAAACTCCCACTCCGAGTCCTCGCCTTCGTCAAGGTTGTCGGGCGCCTTAAGAGGCTGGTCTACGGAAGACGTCGCTGCCATTACCGGCGCAACAGATGCGGTGGGCTCATTCGTCGCCATGGTTATCGCACCGAACTGTAGGAGAGGACGCCTGTTGCGGGATGGAGTTGTTGCATTTGTGTTGTATTAGTGAGAAATCGAGATCCAGTGCTGGTGCGGAGGAGCGTTCTAAAGCATTGGCGCGAGGTTCTTGTCGTGGGTTTAGCAAGATGAAGTTGCGAAATTGCAAAAATTTGGGCGAGGTTCCCAGGTGAAGCAGATTTCCTCTTTCGTCCATCAAGCTCCAGTCTGCAGCGGCAGCGTCAGCGGTAGTGGATGCTGTGAGACCTGTACTTACAGGGGTCCGCCAACGACGAGGGGCAGCAGTTGACCCCTCTGCCCCGCTATCGCAGGTAAATTTCCCCTTGAGCGCCCTGCGAGTGACGGGCGAGGGGGACCATCCCACCTTTTGACTCACAATTGACTCTTTTTTTCCCACGAGCGACGACATTTGAACGGCGCATTCCACTCGTTCACGATTTACGACCCAATTCCTGCCGCACAAACCCTTCCATACTGCCAGTGTCCATTCCGCAGTCGCCAACATGCCAAAGGTCCACCTGCTGGACTACGTCGCCGGCAACGTCCGCAGCTTGGTCAACGCCATCGAAAAGGTTGGCTACGAGGTTGAATGGATCAGGAAACCCGAAGATGTGCCCTCGGCAGATGTACGTCTCACCTCTATCTCTGCCACCCCCAGAAGTCGGTTCGTATACTAACAATGCCTTCCTCCAGAAATTAATCCTCCCCGGCGTCGGCCACTTCGGCCACTGCCTGTCCCAACTCTCCCAAGCCGGCTTCCTCCCCGCCATCTCCGCCCACATCGCCTCCGGCAAGCCCTTCATGGGCATCTGCGTCGGGATCCAGGCTCTCTTTGAGGGTTCCCTCGAAGACCCAACCGTGCCCGGCCTCGGCGTCGCAAAGGGCCGCCTCGACAGCTTCGACGCTTCCACCAAGTCCGTCCCCCACATTGGCTGGAACAGCGCCAACACGGGCGGCGCCGCCCTGTACGGCCTCCGCCCCGAGTCAAAGTACTACTACGTCCACACCTACAAGTTCCCCTACGTCCCCGGCGCCCTCGAGGCCGACGGCTGGACCGTCGCCACGGGCACCTACGGCACCGAGACCTTTGTCGGCGCCCTCGCCCGCGGCAACATCTTCGCGACGCAGTTCCACCCCGAAAAGTCGGGCGCCGCAGGTCTGCGCTGCCTCCGCGCCTTCCTCGACGGTTCCGGCGCCGCCTCCCTCGCCAACTCCGCCTCCGCCCCTCCGCCCTCCACCTTCTTCGAGGACGGCCTCACCCGCCGCGTCATCGCCTGCCTCGACGTCCGCACAAACGACCAGGGCGACCTCGTCGTCACAAAGGGCGACCAGTACGACGTGCGCGAAAAGTCGTCGGGCAACTCCGTCCGTAACCTCGGCAAGCCCGTCGAGATGGCGAAACGCTACTACGAACAGGGCGCCGACGAGGTCACCTTCCTCAACATCACCTCCTTCCGCGACTGCCCCGTCGCCGACCTCCCCATGCTCGAGATCCTCCGCCGCACCTCGGAAACCGTCTTCGTCCCCCTCACCGTCGGCGGCGGCATCCGCACCACCGTCGACCCGGACGGCACCAAAGTCTCGGCCCTCGAAATCGCAACCATGTACTTCAAATCTGGCGCCGACAAGGTCTCCATCGGCTCCGACGCCGTCCTCGCCGCAGAGGAGTACCACGCCGCCGGCCGCAAACTCTTCGGCAACACCGCCATCGAGCAAATCTCCAAGGCCTACGGCAACCAGGCCGTCGTCGTCTCCGTCGACCCGAAACGCGTGTACGTGCCCAAGCAGGACGCCACCCGCCACAACATCGTCCCCACGCGCTTCCCCGGCCCCAAGGGCGAGGCCTTTTGCTGGTACGCGTGCACCATCAAGGGCGGCCGCGAAACCCGCGATATGGACGTCGTCGAGCTCGCCCAGGCCGTCGAGGCAATGGGCGCCGGCGAGCTGCTCCTCAACTGCATCGACAAGGACGGCACCAACAGCGGTTTCGACCTCGAGCTCATCGCCCAGGTCAAGGGCGCCGTCAAGATCCCCGTTATCGCGTCCAGCGGGGCGGGGAACCCGGCCCACTTTGAAGAGGTGTTTGAACAGACCACGACGGACGCCGCCTTGGGCGCGGGCATGTTCCACCGCGGTGAGTATACCGTCAGGCAGGTCAAGGACTACCTGAGCGAAAAGGGGTTGCAGGTGAGGCAGTTTGAGCAGGATGTTTAGACTTCCGGGGACTTTGTGGTATATATGGGACGAGGACATGAAAGACTAAGTAGACGTGTTACCCAAAAGCATATGAATGATTTCAATTGTGGTGTACGCTGCGTTGAGAACTGAACAATCTGACGCGCACGCCGACGTTCGCTGCAGAAGAAGCCACGATCCTATCGACCGGTTCCAACGAGGTAAAACTACATACACTAACAGTCAACTGAGTAAGCGACTCCAAAGACGACAGCCCTTGTGAGTGGAAAAAGAGAAGCACCAACTTTTGGCCAGACGCAGGCGAATAGTACAAAACACCGGGGCCTTTCCTCCCTTTTCTTGTCCTTTTGACGCTTTGGTTCTGGTCTGATTACAGCCGGCTCCAACCGTTTCTCAAGTTCGGAGAAGAGATGCATAAGGACAGCGAGACTCCGAGAAAAAAGAAGCCAGAAACTCCCCAACTACCGAGCTTTCATGAAGAAAAGACAAAAACAAAACAAACGCGTAGAGACTATGGCCACAGAAACCTAGATCTCCATGCCCATGAACAGCCACTTGTTGCTCGTCACGTCCACGTCATGCGCCCAGTGGTCCAACGTTGTCAACTCGAAGCCCACCCACTGCAGGCTCTTCATCAGCGCCTTCGCATTTTCCTCGTCAACGCCTCTTTCGACGCAGACAACGAGATGTTGGCAATCCAGGGGACCGTCAACCAACTCCATTAGTGCCATGAGTCTGTAT
This sequence comes from Colletotrichum spinosum, assembly GCA_004366825.1. NCBI lineage: Eukaryota > Fungi > Ascomycota > Sordariomycetes > Glomerellales > Glomerellaceae > Colletotrichum > Colletotrichum spinosum. The sequence goes on along the minus strand of QAPG01000101.1, from coordinate 88,585 downwards.
GGCCGTTAGCTGACACTGCCAGGAGATAGAGGGTTAGAGGGTATAACATACACAGGCTTCAGGTCACGTCCGATGACGTTCCTGTCAAACAAGGCGAACAGGGACCTTTCGGCCCCGTCGTCCGCCACAAAGGCACGGAAACTCGCGCCGCCATCAAAGTCCCAGACCTCCAACCACGCGGTGGCGGGACAGGGGGCGACGACGGCAGCGGCAGCAGCAGACGCCGGAGCATCCGCCGCGCCGGTACCGACGCCACCCCTCATCCCGGCAAAGTGCGGCCGGACAGCCAGGTCCTCGTCAGACGGCGGAGTCTGCAGCTCGGAATATAAAACACCCGACAGGCCGGAGCCATTCGATGCCGTGTTCCTCTCACCGCGGAACACGGCCCTCATGGACTCGCAAAAGAATCTCTCACATTCTTCCCTGATCTGAAGTGCTGCCCCCCCTCGGCGGCTAATCCTCTTGCCGGGAACGTCGCGCCGCTTGGTGCTGCTGCTGGCCTTTGGAAGCAGCGCGAGTTCGTTGGATGCCGTTATGGCCGCGAGGGGGGGGCTTGTTGGAGGTGATGGTAGTCCTGAGGAGGGGACCTCAGGAATACCACTCGGCCCCTGCAGTGTTTGGTTAGCGTGGGTGTCTTCAGTGTGGGGCCGGGAGATACATGTGATCGGCGTGTTTGGGGAGATGAGGCTCAAGATGCAGAAGGGGTTGCGACGGAATGGGGATACAAGACAAAGCGTGGGAGTGGAGTGTCACGTACCTGCGGCGCCGGTAGTGCAGTAGTGGAGACCGCGAAGAGTCGCGGTAGAGTCGACGATGTAGCAGCTGGCAAGGACATTGGCCTGACGGACAATGACCTCGCCATAATTGCTACTACTGTAATTACTCTGCATATTCATGGGCGCCATTGCGATTAATTTCTCGGGGTTGTTGATTTCTTGACTCGGTGTGGGGGTGATGGTGGTGGTATGTGCGGTTCTCGGGAATTCGGAACCGGTCGGCAGGATTTTGATGGTTGAGATGGCGGTCTTGTGTGACTGAAGGTCTGAGAGACCTTTTGAGCAGTTTAATCGAGTTGAGTTGTCTGGCGGTTGATTGACGATATCGTCGACAATGTATTTGAAGCGATGAGGGTGGGAGTGGAAGCTTTAATGGTACTTCTGACAGCGGTGAGGAACGGTGTGGGAAAGACAGAAAAACCTCAGGAAAGGGGAGGAGGCCAGTGAGTTGCCTTAATAAACACCCAGAGTAGCCGAAGAGGCAGTGGTGGAAACCAAAGGTGGTCCCGTCCAGCCTGGTGTGGCGGAGAAACAGAGCTGGCCAAGCCCACCGACGCCTACCCACGCCCACGGAGCAACCACCAACAGCACCACAACCACCACCATACAGCATGCATTCGGGCAGGTTCAGGGGGGGTTCCTGCTCCTCTCAGTGGAGAAGAACAGTCACAACCAGCCAGCCCATCTCCACCCTCCTGTTCTTTTGACCGTGGTGCGTCCAGCGGGGATCCATGTCGCCATTCGCAATCCACGGTAAGGCAGGTCTTTTCATGCGTCACAGGTTTGCAATTGACTGGAGTTTGAGTCTATTGATCTTCGGGATTGCTCAGGTCATGTGGTCGACGATACCCATGTACTACCTAAGGTAATCGGCGACAGACTGTTCCACTCAATGCGGGCAGTTTGCAATCTGCCACAGAGCCAGCGCCTCGGGTAGTGTAGGTACTAATCTCAAAGGATTAGCTGCAGTGGTGGGTGCTGGTAGGCCTGGTAGGCCCCTGGAAGAAGGCCCAAAGGTACGAAACCGGTCGAGTCCACTGCGCTACGCCGCGCAGGTTGCGCTGTCGAGCACGTTTTTGGCTGTGGCGCGTCGCATTGGCCGACCTGTGCTGACCGTCTCCTCGCATCAATCCACCTTCATCAAGCCTGTGAAAAGCTCAGGGTTTTCCATCGTCCTTCACCGACATTGGTGTCACTGCCACTCCAATTGGACTCTCCTCCATCGCATTGTTGCAATTCGCCGTTCTTTGCCTTCTTTCGCCTACGGATTTTGTGGACTACCGTGCGGCACGCACCGAATCAGCCGCCGCCAGCAATCTCGGTCGGATGGACGCTCCCAATCCGGATCCGGCGCGGGGCTTGGCGTCGACAGACTGCCACATCGTGTGTCGATATGATACCAACGCCAATCACAACAGACGGCCGCACTGAAATTGAAGGGGTAGAAAGCAGTTCACATGCACGTGGACACCGCTGACCGAACCACACCCCGGCCGACAGCCAGGTCCAACCTCAAGCTCAAGCCCAGTGTTTGGCACCGTACTCGAGGTCCAGTCACATCGTGACCCAGCATTGAATTTGCCTCTTGACTGATGGATTCCACCCACACCAGTCGATTCTGACATTTCACGCGCCATCTCGACGTTTCCATGAAGCAGCGTGGGGAATCTGAGGTAATCGCGGGGGGCAGATCATCGCATCGGTGACAGATAACCGTTTGACTCTGCCACAGCCACTCACTACAGTTTGGGCTGGTTAACCTTTTTTCCCTCCCTTATCTTCTTCTTATACCTTCCAGAGGTGTCTGAAACTGCAGGGTCGTGTCTTGCAGCCCATGCCTGATTTGCGTGATCTCTGAGCGCGTCTATCACACATCTATCCCGTCGCATGGTCCGAGTCAATTCTATCCAGACACAGGGGCTCAAACCATGGTTCATTACGAGAGCAAATACGGATACTCATGTCGGAAACCGGCATGGTCGGACAGTCACTGGGTTCCATGTATACAAACGCCGCGAACCCGCACTCTGTGTAACATCTTGTCGAACATTAATCACCTATTACATCAAACGAGGGATCGCATGCTAATGCCAATGCCAAAAAATGTGTGAAGCGGCACCCGAGTGGAGCGCCGGCATTATTCGAGCGTTGCGTTTCTGGGGTTCGTGTCTCCATTCCCGTCACTTGACCGCCCAGCCGTACCGGCCCCCACAATGCGATTGCGAGTCATCATGGCCTTTCGGGGTCGTTGGTACTTCCGTCGCGGCGTTGCTCCTTGGCGTCGCTCGGATCGACTGTGAGAGGCGCTTGGGTGCCATCATTTTCACCTCGGCGTCGGGCAGAGATGATAAAGTGACCACAAAACCACGCGAGCGGTCGTCGTCGCTCTCCCTTGCTGCATGTCGCTGGTAACGTGCTGCTCAGGCGGTTATCCACGCCAGCTGGGAATCAGACTTGCCCTCGCCGTCAAAGGACTAAAGGATGCCTAAATGATCGAGACACGGCACAGCAGAGCAGAGCAGCCATTCTGAGCCCACAAGCTTGAAGCAGCTCTATGGCCGTCTGTCCGGAGACCTCCGCCCGGGCGACGGACCATCTCGGTCAGCAGGCTAGGGGCGGACAGCTGCAGATGATCAGCCAACCGATAGTCTTCGACCAGGTCGAACTGGGTGAGGTGCTAATTAAGCAAGAAGATAACCATGTTAGCTCGGCGCTTCAGTGCGTGCTCGACTCGCGAGAGCCGTCGAAAGACGCAGCTATCTCTCGCTGTGTCTAGAAAGCCTGGTCATCTTCTCCCTACATGGTTCTTTCAGGGTACTCTGTCCCTCATGTCACGTTTACCATTCATCTTCCAAGAGGGGAGACCGCCCAGACTCGTGCCGCACACCCGCGTCAGTTGGGGACGCATCTGACGGCTCACGAACGAGACGACGATGCCCTCTCCACCAGCCACTCCCACGCCATCATACATCGGTGACAATCTCACCTGGACCAAGCGGCGGCCCAACCCACCACTGCCGGCGCCATCTCTTATGCAAATGGCGACAGACTCTCCACCCTTGTCTGCCGGCGCTTCCCAGCTCCGGCCTGCTCTTCGGTACATCTTTCCACTATCTTCACGACGCTATACACATGTGTGCTACCAATACACATCGCCAACACTCTAAATCACTCTTGATCGACTGCCTTGTCCTTGGTATCCGTAGACCTGTCGATTATGCAGCATCAAGGGCTGCCCGACTAATATGGCCAGACCAACGGTTGCTGATCGCTCATGCAGACCGCACCTCCGAGCTGGCCTGGTCCGAAACTGTTGGTCGGCGGGACGAGGGGTAAGATACGTGTGGCAGCTGGTCAACAGCTCCCATCCCGTTCGGACCGAGAGAGATACAGCTATGCAGACCAAGAGGTCACACGTCGCAATCCATGTTACCCGTCTTTGCTTTATTCCCTCCTTTGCCTGTCTCTCTCTCCCTCCTTCCCTCCGCAACAGCTGCAGCCACCCCGGAAATGCCTGTGCAGCATCTCGCCATGTCTTGCCATTCATCCCATCCCCAACAAGATGCAGAAACAATGTGAATCCCCGAAACCCGAATGCTCTGCCTTACTCGTGTAGCCATGCAAACTCCAAGCGCGGTAACCTCGACACGGGAAACAACGTTTCGCCCAGAGGTCAAGGTCTCTACACCGCGCAAAAGGCCAGGCTCGAAGAGATGGTCGCAGCCGGAGTTGCAGAACACACACCTGCTACCAGACGATTGCGAGTCCGTGACGACTTTTTTTAACACCTTGACCGCGCGAACCACGAGTGAGACCCAGCCATCCATCCCATCCCATCCCATCCCCCAGTCCGTCTCGTGCCGAGTGTGTCTCTGGTCAGCCAGGGCGAAAGCTACCTACCTTTACCTTACTCGCCGTACCCAGCCTCGCCTTACCCATACGTCCCTCCCCTTTGATATCTTTTGTAGATCAGACGCAGACAGCAGCGAATGATTCTTTGGTCGCCTTGCTTTTACAACTGTGCCACAAATCTCTTCTTTCGCTCTGCAAACGTGGACACTGCGCAGATAAGAGAACATCTCTTCATCCAACACATCCGTGACCCGTGGCCATCGAGTCATCGACACACTCACGGCGTCACGCAAAACCATGCTCGCCGCTCCAACTCCCACCCCGCGCCGTCTCCGATCGTGACCCCTCTCCGAAGCCGAACATCACCACTTCCGGACCCAGCCCCGAACTCCCCCTCCCCGAACAAAACAAAGCCGAAGGACGCTCGCGAAAGTCTCCTCCAAAAAATGGCGCCCAACATCATCGTCTCCCGCCCAATCTTCCCAACCTACCTCCTCCCCTCCCTGAACCTCCCCTTCCGCCGCCGCCGCTCATCATCATCCTCCTCCCCACAAACCCCTCCAGAATCCCAAGTCCCTTCCCTCTCCTCCTCGCCAACCTCCTCCACCACCGCTGAAACACAGTCAGAAAGTCCCACCACGCCGCCCGCCAGCCCTCACCTCTCCCAGGAGCAACAACCTCCACCTCCGCCTCACTCCTCCCCGCTTCCCAAACCGCACCTCCGCCGCCGCAGACACCCGTCCGCCCTCACCCGCACCCAGCCCGACACCCTCCGCTGCTCAACCTGCTCCGCCGACATCGCCCTCGCCTCGCAAATCGTCTCCAAGGGCTTCACCGGCCGCTATGGCCGCGCCTACCTCGTCGCCGCGACATCCCTGCCCCCGACCTCCCCGACCCTCGTCTACGCAAACAGCTCCGCGGGTCCGGGCGTGCTCGCCAACGTCCGCGTGGGCAGGTGCGAGAACAGACAATTGGTCACGGGGTGGCACGTTGTCGCCGACATCACGTGTCTCCTCTGCAGCGCGAAACTGGGCTGGAAGTACGTCGACGCAAAGGAGCTGAGCCAAAAGTACAAGGTGGGCAAGTTCATATTGGAGGTGGAGCGGGTGGTACCCTTTCGGAGCTGGGAGGACGGCGCCGATGGGGAGGAGTTCGGAGTCGGCGTGAGCGATGGTGAGGCGCAACGGGACGAAGTTCAGGATGGGGAGCAGGAGGAGCAGGAGGAGCAGCCGATTGCAGACGAGGCTGGGGACGGAACGGTTGAAGAGCAAGGCGACGAGGAAAGTGGCAAGAAAACAGCAGCATACCAAGAACCTGAAGTCGTTTTCGACTCCGAGGACGAGGATGATCTCGAGGACCTCTTTTCCGGGACGTGGGACCCCGAGGTCGTGGCCAGGAGGCGGAGTCGAAAGGTGTCGTCGGCCCGGAAGAAGTAACTCCTTTCCGTGTTCGCTTCGTGGCCGAGACCCACTCCTCCGAACCGGTTGAACTCACGATATCTCGGGCTCTTTAAAGGGCTCTCACCACCTCCATTCACTGCACATGGCGTTTTTGTTACTGGGACGGCCGGGCCATACGGGACATGGATTATACCACTACACTGAGCGCAAAGTATGACATCTGACGGACTAATACCCCCACGACTAGGCATGATTTAGGCAGTTTAGGCACGAGTAGTATGATTTGTTTGGGTATTTATTTAATTACGTGTCAGAGACTCGCACCTGAAGATTTGTAGCAAAAGTATCTCTTACTGCGCCTGTCCCGGCGCATTGCCATGCAGCTGCGCTTAAAGCACGCGGTAGACTAGTCGGCCGCCGGCCGAGTCAACCGCTGTTGGCTATATGTGTGCACCTGACAGTTGTGCCCTGCCAAGCGTGCAAGACCTCGTGCCACATCGACAACAGCAACACCTTATGCGGTGGGCTCCTCCGCAACGTAGTGCAGGTAGGCACCAAGGAGCTTGATGCCCTCAATGTAGTTGCGCTTGTCCAGCTTCTCGTTGATGGAGTGGGCGCCGTCGGTGGAGCTACCCATGGGAAGCAGCAGGACATTCTTGCCGGTGGCCTGCTCAAAGGTCAGGGTAACGGGAATGCTACGCCGTGTTAGTCACGCTGCTTTCGTATACAAACAGAAGAGACACCTTACCTTCCACCCTCACGAGTGAAGTCGGGCTGGACGCCCCACACGCGCTCGGTAGCCTTGGCGGCAGCGTTGAAGTTCCAGTGCTTGGGCGACGCAACCCACCACTTTCCGGTGTGCTGAGCCCAGACCTTGAGCGTGTTCTTGCTGCCGAGCTTGGCGAAAGTGTCCTTGACGTACTTGTACACGAGCTCGTTCGTCTGCTCAATCTCCATGTTGGGAACGGTGCGGATGGAGAACTTGCCAGTAACCTTGGCGGGGATGACAGTCTTGGCACCCGGAGCAGAGAAGGCACCCTCGATACCGTGAACTGAGAGAGAGGGATAGCGCCATCTGGCCATGAGCGTTGGCTTCTTGTCTTCGAAAATGGTGGTCTTGCTACCCAGAGACTCCTGGAGAGTCTCCATGGTGAAGGCGATGCCGTCGTAAAGGGTTTCCTCGTCCTTGGTGACGGGAGCAACCTGGTCCATGATGCCGGGAATCTGGATCTTGCCGTCCGTGTCGACCAAGGAGCCGAGAACGCGCACGAGGTCGGTCATCGGCTCCTGTGCAGTACCACCAAAGACACCGCTGTGAAGGTCGGCTCCGGGGCCGGAAATCTCGACAGAGTAGTAGTTGCAGCCACGGAGGCCGTAGGTCAAGCAGGGCTTCTCGGTACCCAGCCAGTAGTTGTCCGAAATGCAAACGGCGTCGGCATCGGCGAAGTACTTCTTGGCCTCGGCGTTGATCAGGTCATCAAGGCCCTCGGAGCCGTACTCTTCCATACCCTCGAAGCACATGAGCAGGTTGACGGGGAAGTCGATGCCGGCCTTCTGGTGAGCCTCGATGGCGTTCAACCAACCCAAAACAGGTCCCTTATCGTCGGTGGCACCACGACCAAACATGCGGCCCTTGTCGTCGACGCTCAGCTCAAAGGGCTCGGTGGCCCAGCCGTCGGACTTCTCAGCAGGCTGAACATCGTAGTGGCCGTAGACGAGGATGGTCCTCTTGTTCTTGTCGTTTCCGTAACGTCCGAGAACGACAGGAGGTAACTGCAGACCGGGGATATCGGGCTGCTCCCCGAGAGGGCGGAGCTCGACAGAGGCACCGAGACCCTTCAGCTCGGCAGCGAGCCACTCGCCCATCTTGACGACATCAGGACGGCGCTCGACGTCGGCGGAGATGGAGGGAATCGCAACGGCCTTCCTGAGGCGCTCGATGAAGTGGTCGGCGTCGGTGTCGACCTGCTTGAAGTAGCCGTCAAGTTGGGGCGCCATCTTGCGAGCTTGGTGTTGTTTAATTGCTTGAGTAAGATAACAACGGCGAGTATCAGCTGTCCGGGTCGTCTGCCAGCACGGGAGAAGTCTAGGAGGTGTAGGAAGAAACTTTCGAGTAGTCTGAGAGCGGGCAAAGCCTCTCAACAACGAGGTGCGGGGCATGACGACCTTCTACATCGGGCGTATTGGAGCTGAACCAGAGGTGTACGGCTCTCTGCGCAGCAAATGTACCTCACCTGCACCTGGCCACACTGCTCGAGGGAATGGCGGGGTCCTTAGTGTCGCATCCAAAGCTTCGGCAAGTCGCGGCGTATCAGCAGCTAGAAGTGGCTGGCGATTGGCTAATACGTGGAGACGCTAAGACCACATCAAAGGACCTTTTGCGTGACGCTGCACGTGATCTGAATCCAGCCGACTCTGATGACTCAGATGGGAAAGCCACTTTTCCATGTCGGGATGGGCTGGGGACGGTGGACGGGACTGGACCTGACGGGAGGCCCAGCTGTCACATCGGAAAAGCGCTGCTTAGAAATTCCGCTTACTCACGTCACGTGCGCTACTATCCCTCCGACCCGGGCAGAGGCCCCTGGCGAGGTTGGACAGTGGTGGAACTGTACCTACTACCGAATTCACCCAAGTGGAATCCACCTAGAGTTCCTTCTTTCTCCGTTGACCTTTCCTGCACCCAACCGGCTATATCTCTTCCCTTCCCCCCTTCCACTTTCTCTTTTCTTTCCCACGAACACTGCACCCAACGTCGCCATCGCCCACGTCAAACCCTTTGCGACGATTCGCCTTTCGTCAACATCAGCTTTCGCGTGACTTTGCGGCTCTTTTTCTGCGACCCATCATCGACCAAAAAAGATTTCCCGAGTTCTTGGCAGCGCGCGACGCAAGTGCCCGCCCGCTCTGCGAACACGTTCACTCCATTTTCGGTTTTCTGAAAGGCAGCTCACGACTGCTGTCCGCGCTACATAACTATTGATCTGGAAAGAAAAAAAGAACACTTGGCTTATTGAGGCTTCTCGACTGATGGTCCGCGCGGTTTCGAGGTGATTTGGACGTGAGGAGGGATTCACACAAAGGGCAGCCTTTTCCCATCTGGTTCGGCCTCTTTGGCATTGTACTCTTTCTCTACACTCCGCAACCCTTATTTCCCTTTTTTCCAAGTAAATCAGAATTGATTTCCATTACTCTTGAGTGGTGCTGAGCGCAAGAGATCGCAAAATCAGCAAGAAGAAGAAATATTAGCATCAAATCACTCTCTACTCACCTAGCTTCGCGTCTGACGTGGTCGCCGCTTGGGTTCATCATCCCCTCGGTACGTCGACTTTTGACCGCAGAGTATTCTCCTGCCGACACCTGCTTCGAACAACCACTGCAGTGACCAGAAGAGCGCCTCCGACATCATGGCTTCGTCCGTCTTTTTCAAATTCAAGTCGCAGAAGGAGCCCACGCGGGTCGAGTTTGATGGCACTGGTATCTCTGTGTTCGAGTTGAAACGCGACATTATATTGAAGAGCGGTCTCGGTGATGGGACCGACTTTGACCTGGCCATCTACTCTGAAGATGGAAGTGAAGGTGAGTATTTGTGCCTCGTTGCAACTGTGCCATGTCTGACCATGAACCAGAATATGACGATGACACGACCATCATTCCACGATCAACCACCGTTGTCGCTCGGAGACTCCCTGCTTCGAAGCCCGGTGCTGGTCGCGGCGCACGATATGTCTCGGGTAAAATGCCTGTGGCGGCAAAGAATTCGTCTCGAAAGGAACAGCCCACCAAGTCAGCGACGGCCAAGGCCGCGTCCAGCGCCATCAGCCAGATGAATAGTGCCATGACCGAAGAAGAGAAGATGGCGGCCATGTTCCAGGCCCAGACGGAATCCTGGTCTGCTCAGCAAGAGGAGATGTCACAGTAAGTCATCTGCCGGTTTAGATAGTGCGTCAAAAGCTAACCCAGCAAAGCCAAACTCCCGTCTTCAAGCCGGGATCCAAGAAGCCCGCAAATGTCCCGGATCATGATCCTCCAAACGGTTACATTTGCTACCGCTGCGGAGAGAAGGGCCACTGGATTCAGCTGTGCCCGACAAACGATGACCCCGAGTTTGACAACCGTCCGCGTGTGAAGCGCACCACTGGCATTCCGCGGTCTTTCCTGCGTACTGTCGACAAGTCGGTCGCCCTGGCCCAGAGCGGCGATGACGAGACCAAGAGGCCGTCGGGCATCATGGTCAACGCCGAGGGAGAGTTTGTGATCGCAGAGCCTGACAAGGCGTCGTGGGAGCAATTCCAGGCCAAGACCAAATCCTCAGCTTCTGCTGCCAAGGTGATTGCTATGGGAGACAAGGACTTGGAGGAGAGGGGCTTGGCGTGCCCCATCGACAAGAAGATGTTCATAGACCCAATGAAGACCCCGTGCTGCCAGAAGACGTATTGCAATGATTGCATTACGAATGCTCTCATCGAATCGGACTTCATCTGCCCCAACTGCTCAACGGAAGGTGTTCTGATAGACGATCTGAAAGCTGACGAGGAAGCCGGCCACAAGATCAAGGAGTTCCTCAAGGAGAAGAACGAGGCCAAGAGTCCCACCGCGGCCTCACCACCTGGGGCGGGATCACCAAAGGAGACCACCGAGGAGACGAATGGAAACGCAAAGTCGCCCACCCCGCAGAAGTCGCCATCTGCCGCTCCGGCTACGACTGCCGCCCCTACAACCAGCGGCACCCCCAAGTCGACTTCAGCCACACCCGCAACCGCCCCGGCAAAGCCTGCGGACCGCGCTGCATCCGAAGAGTCTGCGTCCAAGAAGCGTCCCGCCGACGAGCTCCTCGAAAATCCCAAGATTCCTAAAGCCCCCAAGGCCATGCAAAAGCAACAAGAGCAGCAGGCCGCGATGATGGGCATGAATGGTATGAACGCCATGCCGATGAACCCCATGATGGGCTTCGGCAACATGCCCATGATGAACGGATTCATGGGAATGCCAAATATGCCCATGAACATGAATATGCCCATGATGCCCATGATGAACCCAATGATGGGCATGCCTGGGTTCAACGCCATGAACGGCGGCGGCTTCGACATGGGCAACGCCAACTGGAACGGCGGCTTCGGCAACATGAATGGCATGAACGGTGGCGGCATGAACGGCGGCATGAACGGTGGCATGAACGGTGGTATGAACGGTGGTATGAATGGAGGCCCGGCGGCCGGTGGTTTCAACCCGCAGCAGCGTCACAACTTCACGCAGCCGAGCAATGACGAGGACGCGTACTTTCGGAGACCGGTGAACCCGCACCGCCATCAGAACCGCCAACGTCGAGTGCGCCCCAGCGACTACAGGGAGCTGTGAGCGCCCGTCGTCTTTTTGGCGGAATTCTTCACTTCTGCGTCTGGCCTGAGTGTGTCAACTTGCTTCCGACAACTCGGTCAAAAGACGCCACCGCATGGCAAGCCTCTTGATTTGTAATACTAAACGACACACGCATTGCATCACGGCTCACTTCATTACATATTGGAAAAACACGGCATACCAAACTCGGGAACGCCGAAAGGGAAAGTTGGAGAGGGCTTCTGAGCCCATGGCGTTTTCAAGGAACGGGAACTTGGGAGGTTTGCTTTTTCGCCTGGGAGGTGATCAGGCTGGGTTAGGTCCCCTTTTTTATTTCAACAGAGGAATGCACAGGGCAGACGAAGAGGCACACCTCATGATGCCTCTGTCGATAACTTGGCTCGGCGTGGAACTATTTTGTACGTAAACACGCATAACAAGGTCAATAAAGTCTCGTGCACAATAACCATAGGGTATCAAATCGTTCGTGAATGTATTCTATGTCTCCACTCGTTACTCTTGACGCCTCATTTCACCATCCTGTCGTGATCACTGTTTTTCATGTCATGTATTTTCGACTCCGCAACACCAACACCGTCACATAACCAGCCCAACGACGTCCTCGTCCTAGGCGTCCATCTCGGGAGGAACGTAGGGCGTGGTCAACATCTCGCTAAACCTTTCAAGCTTCTCCTTTCCGCGGACCTCCTCGACGAGCAGGGGCATGCGCACGACGTTGAACTCGTCGTAGAGCTCCTCAATCTGCTCGAGGTATTTCTTCTGCATCTTGCGGCGGGCGTTGCACTGTTCGCAGTTGCTGCCCTTTTTGGGGAAGAGGAGCTGGTTGACGACGATGCTGTGGGTGTCAATGCCGTAGTTTGCGAGCTCCTGGATCATGCGCTCCGTCTCGTAGAGGCTGAGGAACTCTGGGATGCAGACGCAGACGAAGGTGGTGAGGTTCTCATCCTTGAACTGGGCGTTGACCTCGGAGATGGTCTCGCGGAGCGTCTCGAGCTTCTCCATCATGTCGCTGAGGTTCTGGCCGTTGGGGAGCTGGCCGCCCTGGCCGAGGAAGCCGTTGAGGAGGGGTCCGTACTGGGAGCTGAGCTGGGAGACCTTTGCGAGGGCCTTTTCGAGGACGGAGGGGAAGGAGAGGAAGCGGAGGGTGTGGCCGGTGGGGGCCGTGTCGAAGATGATGGTCTCGTAGGACATGGACTTTACTTGCTTGAGGACCTCGGCGAAGGACATGGCTTCGTCGATACCGGGGATCTGCGCGACGTGGAATGTTAGTTGGGCAGGAGGAAAGAGGCAGTTTGGAGACGTACAGCAAAGGCAAGGTCCTGCATCATTCCGCCCATGCCGCCGCTCATGGCGTCGAGGTCCTCACCCTGGCCGGCGAGGAGGTCCTGCATGCTGCCGTTGGGGTCAATCTCCATGGCCGAGAGGTTCTCGAAGCCGTCGATGAGGCGGGCCTCCTTGCCGAACTTCTGGTTGAAGGCGTCGGAGAGGTTATGCGCGGGGTCGGTCGAGATGAGCAGGACGGAGCGGCGGTGCTTGGCGAGCTGGATTGCGAGGGAGCAAGACGTCGTCGTCTTTCCGACACCTCCCTTTCCTCCGACGAAGATCCAGCGCAGCGAGCGTTGGTCGAGGAGGGACTGGAGCGTGGGCTCCATCGCGTCGTCGGCGTCGATGATGGCGGCCATGGCTGCTGTGAGGGTCTGTCTTGGCTGGGCTGACGTGATGAATGGCGATGAATTCAATCTGGTGGGTTTTGCACAAGGTCGTGAATGAGTTGTCTCTGTATCAAGGTCAGACTGTTCTAGTCTGGAAACGTTTGCAATATGTCATGGGCGCATTCTAAGCTATTCTAGAAGGGCTCAGTCGCAGGGCGCCTTTCTCCCCCGCCACATGGCGGGGCACCCCGGAGGAATGGACGGTGCGACTACCGGGCCTTTTTGGGTTCGGCGCACGGTAGCGTACCCACTGAAGCTCAACGAGTTTGACCGGAGCTTCATTTAGTTCGACCTTTCGCGACGCACGAGGAAGTTGCTGCCTCACGATCCACATGCGCCATGTCTGCGAACGGCTACGCTGTTCTCCAGGAGCTTTCAGGCAAGTTGGCGCAGCGGACTATACAGGTCACCGTGTCGCCCAGACCGACCAGGTTTGCCGAGCGTCGCGCTGTGCTGCACGCATTGCAGAAGTTTGGCCGAGTCGAGGTATTCAAGAAGCTCGACGTAAGTAAATTGCACTTTGCTGGGTACTCTGAGGACGTTAATTGACATGTGTATATCACGCAGAACCACGACTCGTCCTTCATCGCCGTCCTTTCCGATAAGTCACAAGTCAAAGATGTCGTCAACAAGAGCCCTCTGGCCTACCAGCTCGCCGTCCCGCGACCACATGGCTCCGTCCAGAATTTCCTCACGAGCTCGACCTCGACCGATCCCATCATAAACCCCAATGACCCCAAAAAGGGAGCAGACGGAAGGAAACCAGCCACCGATGATGAGCACAAGGATTTCGCGCTGCACATATTCCCCGCCACGACCTACCTCCACGTGGCTGCGGTGAAGGCGTCGCCCCTTCACGGTCCTTGGCCCGAAACCCGCCGCGAAACGACCATGTCCGCAACACTCAAAGCTGCTATACCCAAAAACACTGCGACAGATGGCCTGGCAGACTGGGAGACCGGGGGTCAGGTGCCATCGTCAGCCCGAGGCCAGCTATGGGAGGAGATCCTGCTAGGCACCAATTCGTTCGACGTGGCGACGCGCGCCATAACGGACCGTATACAGCGGCGCAAGAAGCGGGAGAGGTTCCCAGCGATCATGGAGGGCTTGGTGCATCTCCAGAAGCAGTCGCAGTCTGAGTCTCAAACGCAGGGACTGGAGTCAGAGCAGCAGTGAAACTACCATTCGCGTACTACAATATCTATGCATAAGCGACAGACGCGACGCGACGCATCTTCGTTGACTCCGAACGCCATCACAATGTCGAGTCTCAGGGTACGGATACAGCAATCGCTTTCAGCTTCGGCGAAACCAGACGCTAGACTGCAACCCGGGCCTGACAAAACCCAAGGCAGTTGGGCGGCGGAAGAGATAATCCGCCGGAGCCAAAAATTTGCCCGGGGATAGGATCATGCCGGAGATGGGATGGCAGCAGACGACATGATCAGATCATGGCACCGGGCGGTACTACGGATGCCTTCGCTGCAAAATGTGAATACAGGCAGGTCGTGGACGATCGAACTACGACCTTATTGGCGACTAGAATTCGTCTCGAAAAAGGCGTCGACGGTAAGACGCTTCACGAGGATGACGGAGTGTCTCAAAGGGTCTTCGCTAGCGGCACTACGTCTCCAGTTCCTGACGACCGGCCGCAGATGCCTGTACGAGAAAATACTGGAATTGACAACAGTTCCAGCCAGAAAGCCAGCGTCAACGTCAGAGACGTTGCACGCTGGGCTCCCATAGCCAGGGGTCGCCCATGGCGTGGCGTCATTCAGAACCACAAAAACAAGGAACGCCTGCGACCTGCAATACCCTGGATCGGCAAGCAACGCCGCGACGGACCAATCAGCTTGGCGATAATCCTAGTACGTCACGTAAAGGACACCTCCAAATGCCACGTTATTCTCGCCAAAGTCACCGTCACCAGCTTTCCGTCGCTCAATCTTGGCCCGACATCACCTTCGTGGACAACACTAGGCGAGCCGACCAACCGTGGCGCGGGAAACGTTTGCGCAGACAAGGGTCGTTCCATTTCCTCAAGCCACGAAATTTCAAGCCCACACGCGGCCTCGGCCACCATGATGACGTTGCGGCTGCCAGCTGCGCGATGTCCTGACTTACACGGCATTCTTGGCCCGAGACGGTGTATCCAACGTCGTACAGTCACAGAGATCACCGCACACCACCATGCGAATTCCTGGTTCTGGTCCGACTCAGGGGATCTGAGACGGCGGTGCTTATATGTGACGGCTTCGCCCTTCTTTGGACGAACATGTTCATCTGGAGAGTGACACATTACGACTTGAACATTAGCCTCAAAGCACTACACCAACCAGCCTACACCAGCCACCGGCAGTAATACACCCTCATCATGGCTGTCACCGGCTTCATCCACCACTTTGGTACCTTTTTGCTACTCGTAGCAACGGTACTCCTGGTCATTACTAGCATCTCCTCGCCGGTGGTGAACAACATCTCCATTCTTACTGTCAAGCTTGGTGATGGCCAAGGGGCCGACTCTATCACCTTTGGCACCTTCGGATACTGCTTCCGCGGCGGTAACTCAGAGTACGTCTCCTCTGCAAGGCATTTGCGACCAGTAACTAACCCTCACCAGTGGCTCCGACAGCTGCCCCAGCTCTCGCATCGGCTACTCGCCCGCCGATATCGTCTCGGAGATCGATGGTACCCAGTACTCGAGCTACTCTTCCAACACCGCCGAGGCCTTGACCCGCGTCATGATCCTCCACCCCATCGCCGCCGGCGTCTCCTTCATTGCCTTCGTCCTCTCTCTAGGCGCTGGCATGTTCGGCTCCCTGTTCGCTGCTCTCGTCTCCAGCGTTGCCTTCCTCATCACCCTTGTCGCTCTCGTCTGCGACTGGGTTGGCTTTGCCCTCGTCCGCTCCAATGTCAACAACGACGACGATGGTGGTGCCAGCGACAGCTACGCCCACTTCGGCGTAGCGTTGTGGACTCTGCTTGCCGCCCTCATCTGCCTCTTCCTGGGCACCGTCATCGTCTTCTTCACCTGCTGCAGCGGTCGTCTCCACAAGCGCCGTCAGCAGCGTGCCAAGGTCGACCACTACTCTCCTCCTGCCACGCACACCAAGTACCGCCGTCGCCGCTGGTGGCAGCGCAGCCGCTACTAGATCCGGGTAAAACTGGGTTGAGCGGAAGAATAAGGCGGTCTTTTCTGTCGTCTGATGGGCTTACAATATGGCACCTAATCTAGCGATGGAGTTTTTCGGTGTTTAGCGGTGGATCTTGATGAGGTTGTTGTGCGATTATGATACCACGTCTGCATCGGCAGGACATGAATCTTTTCTTGTATTCTATGACTATCTAATGACTATATTCTCCTACAACTGCAAATATGGTGGTGTGAATTCCGGGTGAGGCTGTACACAGTATTTACATGGACATGAAGAAGCCATGGTCCATACTGGCAGCAGAGGATATTGATGACCTTGTCCCTTTTCCCAGGTGTTCATTGCGTCGCGGAGCCAATACATCAGAAAATCAGAGCACACAACCAGAAACGTCTACTGCAATGATAGGTCCATCGTCACCGCTAATGGGCCCTATGTTTGCTGCCGCGACGATGTTTGCTGCCCATGCCACTCATTTTGGCGCTCATTTAGACGCACCCCGGTAGATGCATATCCCATTGCCGGACCATCAAGCCCCTTCTGCACCTTGTCCTCGAACATTGCGGGTAGCCTTCCACATCACCAAAATTTTCTCAGGGGAAATCCGAATTCACTCTTGGACGGACGTATCTCTCGCGAAATTTATTGTGGACAATTCTGGTCAATTCCCGGATGATGATGTGGCCGGCACTCCGATCAGCCACGCTCGCGCGGTCGTCCGGTTTCTTTAATCGGCCTTCATGCCGGCACTACTCGGCGAAGGCCGCGTCGGACCCGCTGCGGATCTTATTCTGCGGCTCCGACGAGTTCAGCTGCGCGGCGCTGAACGCGCTGAACGCGGAGAAGAAGCGCAATCCGGGCCTGATTGAGTCGCTGGACGTCGTGGTGCGACCGGGGAAACTGGCCGGGAGAGGCATGAAGAAGATCCGCGAGGGTAAGTCGCGAAGCAGCAAGTATGTTGTGAGGCATGGTCTGACGTTGTCAAGTTCCCTTGAAGAAGCTCGCCGAAGAGCTCAATCTTCCGATCCATACCAGAGACACCTTCACCGGGTGGCAGGTACGCAGAGATTTTTTCTCTCGACAGATGTTGGCGATGCATACTAACACAACTCAGCCCGAAAGCAGCATCAATCTCATCATAGCCGTCTCGTTTGGTCTTTTTGTCCCACCGAGGCTGTTGAAACTGGCCAAATACGGCGGACTGAACGTCCATCCATCTCTTCTTCCAGAGTATGTCCTCGTACTGTCTCATCGCCGCGCTCAAAGCTGACTCTCGCACAGCTTCCGGGGGCCGGCACCGCTACATCACACCCTGCTGCAGCGTCGCACTCACACGGGGGTCACCTTACAGACCCTTCACCCCAAATCCTTCGACCATGGCACCGTTCTCGCCCAGACTCCGCTGCCGGGCATCCCTATTCCGGAAAACTGCACGACGCAAGACCTGCACGATATCGTCACCCCGCTCGCCGCGGAGCTTCTTATCGACGGGCTCCGCCGTGGGGTTCATGTGCCTCCTCACAAGGACGTCGGCTGGCAGCCGACGGATGAAGAGCTACGGAACCTGTCGCACGCCCCAAAGTTGACCAAGGACGATCGAAAGTTGAAGTGGGGGAAGATGTCCGCCGAAGACGTCGTCCTCCGCCAGCGCGTGGTGGGCCCGGTGTGGTGTGAAGCGACGCGCGTCAGTGACGGGAAAAAGCTCAGGCTTATTCTTGAGAATGTGCGGTTGCCTGAGCAGCCGGCAGATATCTGGCGCCATGTGAAGAAGTTGTTCAGGTCAAAATGGCCTGCGCGTGACATCTTTGGGCGCTCACGGCGTACGACAATTCTTTGCGCCGAGTGGTCATATAAGACTATAGATGTGACCATAGACTCGGAGAAGAAGTGTGCCGAACACGCCACGGTTCCGTACCTTGAGGAGAGAGAGAGGGATGATAGTGTTTTGATTCCTACGTATCCGGAGGAGGGTGAGGATGTTCATATTCCTGTGGTTCTTGGCGGACTCTTGAGGGTGCCGACGATCAAGGTTGAAGGCTCGACGAGTAAGCCTGCATTACACGCGCTCAAGGACTTTGGCAGGCTTCCGGTTGGAAAATAATTCACGAAAAGGCGCCTTCCAACATCGGGATACGGAATGAAGAATGGTACGACTGGTGGAGTGGCCGCGACGTTGAAGTTCCGCGGCAAAAGGAGGATGACTGGATGGAAAGAAACCATTGAGCGACTGTATAGTATACTAGATTACCCCCATCAAGGGCCCTTAAGGGTTTCTGTGCAAAGCATACTTGTAAATTTCATTGCAGTAGAAAACAGAATGAAAGTTGATGACAAAATAAACAACCAACTTGTTGAACGGCATTTGACAGCCGATGTATAGGGCGACATCTCCAAGGCAGCAAAATTTCTTAAATAGTATAGATATTAGTCTGAGGTAACTGGACTTCTCAACTTTCTCTGACTGGATTCAACCAATGTCTACACACTGACTGTACACACACTTATCTAGAGTTATCTTCAAAATCAGCCATGGAATTACCGCATTAGAAGCGTTGAAATTGAGGAAGGAACATCCACAACAATACTTCTCCTTCCTTTACTACTCTGAATCACATCACCTTCCAGGAAAGAGCGTAGGACTTGTAGGCTGGTTTATCATCTTCTTAACTCCCTCTCCTCTACTGCATCCTCTTTTTGCTCCTTCTCCCAACCTCACCCCATCTCATAAATTGCTTCTAACCTCCTGCTCTAGCTTCTCACTATTTTATATCTCATAGTTGAAGCCTCTTCCTCTTTCTTATCTCTTGCCCCTCGCAACTTGCCTCTCCTGCTCTTGCTTTTTCTTTTAGTATCCCACACCATCGCATCTAAACACTTCACCTCCTTCTACCTTCACACCCACAGCTTCATCTCTCTTTCCATTACCAGCAAATACCAGCCATTGATCACTCTTGGCTACAGTACAACAAACCGGACACCCCAATTCAGGAATAGCACTCGGATATCGTCTTCAACCACCTGCAAGGCTTGACACAACTATACCCAAGAATGGCAGCAGCGTTCACTATGTCAGCTCCTGCTTCAAACCCAGAGGCCTGCGCCCGTTTCCTCTGTGATGTCCAGGCAGCTGTGGATACCTACAACACCGCCTGCCCAAGCAAGACCATTGAGCTAACCATCTTTCGGACTGCGGATAACAAGGGAATCAGAGAAGTTCGTCTTGCTGGACCTGATTCACACATTGAGGTCAAGGCACCACCATCCCTCTTCAGTACTACTTCACCCTCAAGACAATCCTTTGGCATCATTCAGTCAACCTCAAAGCCAGTCAAGGCCCGACTTGCAAAGCAAAGCAGCAAGATTCTGAGACCATCTCCTAAATCATCACACCAGTCTTCCAGACTCCGTCGTTCTATGGCCCCAACCCCCGACTCCATGCCTGGCTCCCACACTCCACCTGGCCGCATTCACAGCCAGACAGTCAGCAGCTGCAGTACACAACCTTCAAACTTGACCAGCTGGAGCGAGAACATGTCTCAATCAGGAACCAGAGCTGGCCAGAAATTTGATGCTTCCTCCTCCATTCACTCCTGCCAGGATACTTTGAGGCAGTTTGTCCCTGGAAGCCAGGTGCTAGCTAATATTGGCTCCCACGAAAACACTTCTGAAAAAGCTCTTTCTGCCACCTTGGACAACTCTGATGACAGTGACACAGCCAGCAGTGTTGACTCAGACCACAGCCTGTGGGTGCCAGAGAAGCAATCACCCTTTCAAGGCTCAGACACATTGAGTCCTGAAGTCCAGAGAAGGAACCCCCCTCAGACACCCAACAACAACAGCAACAGACACAATACAAGATTGGAACCTCAAGCTCAATTCTTCCGCCCTCGACAACACCGCCATGTAGCTTCCTCACGCTGGGAGCCGATCCTTCCCTGGTCACCAAGCAGAAAGGCGGCATTTGACGACACTTTGCGCCGCACAATTGCATTCACCACCCGTGGTACTGACATTCCTAGCGGCCTTATCAATCTGAGGGAGGAAGAATGGGAGACTTGAGTCAATGTGATTGATTCTTTGAACTTGGGCACGTTGCTTTCCACTAGCAACTTATCTTGGTGCTTTATCTACAGGTGAGCTAGGTATATCAACTATAAGGCTGTAACTAACAAAGGTTGACAGACATTTCCTGAATACGTGGGAAACTTCGCACTGACTCGAGATGTTTCATGCGCATCTTTAGAACAACAGTACAATGACACCACTTCGCAACTTGCTTTTACTCTTGCATTTGTAAGAATGTTTCCACACAGTTTCAGTTGACGCGACTGACCTTCTCTAGACTCCATAGCGCCACGCTCAGCTTGCGGCATCACATACGGCGGACGGAAATGGGAGAGGCCGTACAGCGCGCATGTGCCATGCCACCCTGAGGCCCATGACCGTCTCGTGGTTATAGAAATCATTGTCTCAGCAATCGGGCAACATCCTGAACAGGATCACCACCGGTGAACATCCCAACACAAAATCACCACCGGGCAGCTTCCTGACACAGGATTACAACCTGGCCTGGTAACGACTGTAACTTTCAATTTCTCTTCGCTATTCAGACACATTATTCTGATCCACTCATTACATATGAATATATTCATAGCTTGCAGTCCCCTCAACGCTGTAATGCCGTTGTCAGGTCCACGTCGACTTGTCCGAATGAGTGAAACACTACAATGTATCCCCCAAATAACTGACCGCAGAATTTATACAAGACGCGCATGCCCTCTTATCCGAGCGAGCGTCATCGGCTTTCCGTGACGCTTCTCGTGCAATGCCGATGTCTGTCGGCAGGTCATAACCAAAGCAAACAAATGTGTCGTCAACTCGTCACGAGCCACCACCTTACATCACGAGGCCAGCAATGACGGCGATGACGGCAGCAACGCTGAGGGCGCCAGCGGCTCTGACGCTGGCAGCACCGCTGTCGATACCATTTTGACTGTTGTTGGCGGTGCCGCCCTTGCCGTCCTTGCCGGCCTTGAGCTGCTGGCAGACGCCCATGAGCGTGGAGTTGTTCATCATCTCGTTCAACTTGGCCTCCTTCTTGGCGACCTTGGCCTTGAACTTCTCGATCTTGGTGGTATTGCCGTGGAACTTCTCGTTCAGTGCGGTATCATTCTTGGAGAGTGCAACCAGTTTGCTGCGGCGAGAGTCAGAGGAGCCTTTTTGAGGGAGGGAGATGAGCGACGACTTACTTGAGGTGGTTCATTTGTCTGCACTCGCCCTTGGTGGTTCTCATGGCGCAGTACTGGAGGAGCGTGGAGTTCTTCTGCAGCTCACCCAGCTTGCCCATGCCTTGCTGAACTCGTGCCTTGAGCTTCTCGGCCTTGGTCGCGTTGTTATGGGTGACGGCATTCAACGCAGTCTCGTTGTTGACCAGCTTCGTCAGCTTGTCCATGTGGTTCATGAACCTGCACTGTCCGTTCTCCATTTGGACTGCGCGGATCTGCTCGCAACTCGTCATGAGGGTGGCGTTCTTCTTGGCCTCCTCGAGCTTGGGCTGAACCTCGGCAGCCTTCTTCTTGATGAAGTCGATCTGGGTGGCGTTGTTGTGAGTAATCTCAGCCAGCAGGGTCTCGTTGGCGGCTAGAGCCACCAGCTTCTCGCCCTTCAGGAAACGCCGGCACTGAGCCTGGGTCGAGTTACGACCGCCGCCGCCACCATGTTGATCCCTGGCTAAGACCGTGGCGGACAGGAAGGACAAGATGAGGAGAGAGAACTGCATGTTGGCGGTTGGGGTTGGAGAGTTGGAGGAATAGGCTGAGATGGCGAGGTTATAAAAAGGCGGTCCGGCCGCAGTAAAGAAAGACAGGTACGAAGAAGAGAAGGGATCGGGATGAGATGACCGCAGGCCGTGAGACCGCAGAAGGGTAGAACGAGGCAGAGGCGGCCAAGTCTTATACCAAACCCTCTTCCCACACCCCACGCGGACCACCACCCACATCTTGCCAGGCGGGTCAGGTCTGTCAGTGGATATTCATCCCATCTCGGAGCGTGTGGCCCCTCCCACAACGGCAGTCGCACGAAACCGACATACCAAACGCACCTGGGGCCTCCAGACTGGACGCTGCCGTCCAACGAATGGTCCTTCAGATGGCATGTCTCCATAGCCCTTGCTCTGTACGGTTCCTGACCGGGGGCGAGTTCCCACACACCGCGTTTGCGCCCTGCCGCTCCCCATACCTCTCTTCAGCAGTTTGCATGGCGGCAGGAAAAGCCAAATAACGAGGAGGACGTCACCCATGAACAACGGCCAACCTTTGACGGCCTCGTTCTGCTGGACGTTGGGCTCGTGCGGCGTTTCTCCTCACCACGGTAGCCTTTCTTTGTTGAAAGAACAGCCGCTGTCCAGTAAGAACAGAAAACGGGGGGCCCAGATCGGGGAGATGCTTGGGCAACGGCGCTGGCTGACGAGTCCTGAATCCGTCTCGTGAGACTTGACACTACGGGCAACTTTCTGAAGTTCGTCACACGCTATCGCGACAATCTGACGTGTCCCTCCCTCAGCGGGAAGTGGGCTGAAGGAAACATCACGGACATTTTGGGGCATGCTAGCTGTCGTAAGACCGTTTTGTCGTTTATGACCCATTGCGGTGCAGGAAAAAGACGCGACGACAGGTTTCTGGTTGACGGGCACGTCTGTCGCGGCATGGAGAAGCCGCTGGACGGGAGAGACGACTATCAAGCGATTCGGTCCATCTTCGCCTCCAGAGAGGACGAAGTCGGGCGTTGGAGTGCTTCAGATGCGGCTCAAACGGCGTGTTAGGGAACGCCCCCTCTCGGCCCTGCAGCGTCAATCCCAGGCCACCACACGCATTGTCCGTTTCAGAGACACCCCAGCCCGGACGCGACGAAACGCTGCTGATCGATCGACGGCACAGCGACAGGCGATAATCTATTGGGCAAGTGGAGAGCAGCAGAAAATCCATGAGAGAAGACGCGGACTGTATACTATGGACTGCAGGGCTGGGAAGGCCTACCTACCCACCCATCCCCCGTCGAACGTTCGTCTCGGTGTGTTGGCTTGCCTGGGGTTTTGGAGAGCCAATTGTAGGGCACAGAAAGCGTCTCCTCGTCTCCTCCTCTGCTCGTCTCCTCGTTTCGCCCAGGAGACCCCGGTCGGAAAGGTGATGGGTTGACGAGTGCCAATTTTGCACTAACATATTGAAGAAAGGGTTGCAACGCAGAAGTTTCTCGTGGCAGGATGTCAATCAAGTGTGCCAAGATTGATTGAAAGGTCGCGACGCCGTGTCACGCAGGATGAAGAGTGGTAAGCGGAGGCGAAGGCAGCGCAGGTCAGCGTGTGAGGCGAAGGTGATCTGGCAGATGGCGGTATCGGTACCGAGCTCGCCGCTGCTGTACGACGCCGCCACACGACGCGCTGCCAGTATGAAGTGGTTCAAGATTTCTTCAGCTGACCTGACTAGCCCGGCCGTCGATCAGCAACGTACACGCAAACCATCATGGCAGATGAGGCTCTAATGCAAGGCGTTTTCGGTCCTGCCGCCCGCCTCATGTCGAACGACGTGAAGTAAAAATGAGATGCTGGAGTATTATCGCAACACTGATATCATGTTCGACCTCAGGGTTTGACCGTGGTCTGGGGTCCTCGTCCGAGTCCAGCGAGGTCCGAACATGAGGCCAGGGGTCTTGCTGTGAACATGTCTCTCACATCAGCCGTCGGGACGTTGAAGCTGAAGCGCTCGATAAAATAATTCTACTGCGAAAGGGACTCGTCATCTCGTCGTCGGCGTGTTACTCTCACAGCTGTGTACCCAACGCCAAACCATGGCGCGGCGCCTCGAGTTGATTTCGTTTTGCACCACTCTGTTCCAAGGCGGCACGCACGTACACTCATGGCTCAAGCTCCCGACCAGTTAGTTTCCCGTGGCAATCGGAATTGCTCGCAGGCAGCATGCAAACCAACCGCCCGAAAATCTGTATGTATACGGATATGGACTTGAGACTCGCCCAAACTCTGATGACAGGGGGGTGTGTGTCACGCCCGGCCTCCTACGCGTACACCCCCTTGGGAAACCGTAAAACGAGGAGTGAAGCGTTTTCGGGGCTTCGCTGCCGAGTCGGCAAGATATTAACATGGTAAACCTCGAATGCTGCTTGTTACGACACGACGCACTACGGCGGTGCCATCAGTTTGCGAGAGGACAGTTATTCAAGAGGTGATTGGTTCATCGGCATAGGAGGCATTCCTGGGCCTACCTGGCGGTTCGACAAGCTGAAGGTTTGCTTCGCTTCTTTGGACCTGCCCCTACTTTGTACTTGAGGGTAAGCCGAGAAAGACGAAAAGCTGACGAAGTGAGGAAGAGGAGCCTCAGCATCCCGCATGTCCGTGCCGATGGGAAAAAGATACGCAGCACAGAAAAGAGAAAACGCAGTGGCCGTGATCGACGGCTACCCGCGTTTCCTCTTGGCCCTCTTTTTAATTCCGGCATGCTATTCTAGATTGGGACAAGTCGTCTTGGCAGGGCTGCGACGAGAGGCGTGAGGAGATGGAAGATGTTGCAGTGGCATTGACTCTGGTCAAGTGACGAAGTCGAGTACGTCGATTCCGGCCACCCGCGCCTTGTCCAGACAGCAGTCGTCTGTTCAAGTTGGTCGTATAACCAGCTGCTAGGGTGAGTCATCTGCTTCTAGTTTTCCTCTACTGATTATACTAGTACTTGATCTCACTGAGGACAGCCGAGAGACGGTGGGAGGGTACGCTGACCTCGGAAACCGATGCGGTTCACAGAGTTTAAACGCAGGCTCGGAAGTGCGAAATTGTGTGCATGTGTGCAAGGTGTGTGTGGGAGTGCGGGAGTGTGCGTCCAAGGCCGAGACGCAAGACAAGACGTGTGTCAAGTTGGGAAACGAGAGCGAGTCGCGCGGCCGGAGGATATCCCTGCCTGCACTCACTCACCCTCTCACGTTTTCTTTGCTGCCTGTCTCTCACTCACTTTTTTTATACATTCCACTCAAAGCCCGCCTTGCGCTACAGCGATACCTTGGAACGATGTTGGTTGAGATGGGCGTTGGAGGTATTTGTATACCGGACCTCGCAACGCTGGAAAGTCTGCAGGGTAGTGCTTCAAGCATCCCAGCTTTCTTAAACATGGACCTCGCCAGTCGCCGCCGGAGAATTACAATGACTGGCGACTATCCCCTACCTAGGGCGAAACGGACGAGATGAGGAATGGATTACGAAGCCATGTCGCGCGCGCGGATAACAAACGTGCATGTTTTCTCGCTAGGGTACATCCTAGATACCTGGGATGTCGAGATTTGGTGAATGGAAATGTTGACCAGCGCGGTGGCGAAGAGTGGTAGTGGTGGTCATGGGTGTACTCAGTCAGCTCCGAACGCAACCATCACCACGTTACGGATACCACGATGAACAAAACCCCACACGACGGGACTGGCGCCTTATTCGTACACGTTGGGATGCTCACACTTACCCGCCGGTAACTTCCCTCTACTACGTGCACACGTACCAACCACCATTCAAGAATCAGCAGCTTCACTCCCAGGTCGCACTTACAGCATAAACCTTTTTGCCTGTTAATCCCTCACATCGTTCGCACCGCGCCCGCGTCGAGTTCCGACGGGAACCGCGGGAAACTCAACCCGTCCACTCGATCCCGTTCAACAGGCCCCCTTACAGAAAAGCTTCCCATGCAGTATCAAACTCCATTGAACGCAGCCATGCCAAACGCAGCCATACCAGAACCGAGAATGGCTTCCTACACCTGCCACGCCTGACGCCTAACGCCTGACGCTTACGCATCGCTACCAGCCATGACGACTCGCGAGCTGGAAATTCAGACAACGCAATACCCAAAGAGTTGCGGGATCTGCGGATCGTAGCATGACGGCGGAGCATCGTGTCGTAAGCTCGACAAGTCCTGTGACGAACGACGGATGCCGACGTGGTTCGTTCAGTTTACACCGCGACTTGGCTACCTAGTTTCTCTGATACCCAGCACTCCTCTCCCCTCCCTCCCCCTTCCGCTTGCCCGAACCAAAAACGCAAATAGAACCCGGTATCGCGATGCGTCTGACAAACTTCAAAGCTGACAGCCCTCGCCCGCGGGCCTGTCTGCTCAGCCCCAAAGTCACTGCATAAGCAAAGATAAAAACAATAGGCAGAAAAGGGGAAGGGGGGAAGTGTATGCGCTTCATCTCCCGATCTCATTAGACGCCATCATCACCGATCCAAACCTGCCAGGACTCCGTGACCGACGGCGAGGAACATTCGTTAAAACCTAGCGTGTGCTTTGTCGCGGTAGGCTATATCCATGGTTACTTGTTCGCAATTCGCACACTGCCCGGACTGACATTAACGCTGTTCCATCCGGAAATCTCTGCCGAAAGGGACAAAAAAAAGGTAGAAACAAGTCTTCATTCTACCGCCCATCGACGCTAGCTAGCCAAACACCTCAATCATGAAGTGGTACTCAATCTTGCTCCCGTCATGCCGTCCCCGCACCGTGAGCTGCCGGCACTTATCCGCCAGGATCTCCCCCACAACCGGGGCCCCGCAGTAAAACACCCCGACCTTCATCTCCTCGTCCTCTTCTTCCCCGTCAACGTAAGCGTCGTCGTCGGCGGTGGCCCTGCCGGAACCGGCGCCAGTACCGGTACCAGCAACGGCATCCCGGGTATCGCTTCGGCCTGTGCCGCCGCCGCCGCCGCCGTCCTTCTCCCCGACGACCTTGCGGTTCTTGCGCTTGCTGGCGCGGAACTTGCGCATGTCGTCGTAGTGCCTGTCGAGGATCTCGTCGAAATCCGGACGCCCAAAGTGCGTGGGGTTGAGCAGGCCCGTCAGCGGCGACGCGGGGTGGTCCTCAGTGCGGTGCAGTTCGAGCAGCCAGCGGTAGACGTGGGTGACGATGTCGCGGCGCTTCTGGGTGACGTGCGTGGCGATGCGGATGTCGAGGTGCTGCGACGGCCCCTCGTGCGCGCGGTGCCAGTCCTGGCTGCGGTGGACCGAGTTGAGCAGGTCCGCGATCCAGAGCAGGTAGTTCCTGTCGCGAACCGTCCAGTGGAAGTCCACGCGGCGGTAGTCGGCCGCAAACGTGTGCGATTCCGACGGGTGCGGCGGTTTCGTCGGGTCGTTGCCGTCGGTGGCGGTGGCGGCGGCTGCTGCCGTCGCCGACGAGTCCTTGCGCTCGTCGTGAGGGTGCTGCTTCTCGGTCGTCACCGTCGTCTCCGAGTCGTGGCGGTGCTGGTGGTGGCCGGCGTGCGTCGGTCCGCCGTGCTCGACGTCGTCTTTCGCCTGGAGGTCGGCCAGGATGCCGGAGAAGGGGGTGACGCCGATTCCCGAGCCGACGATGATGGTGTGGCCAAAGTCGTAGAACCGCTGTGCCGGCGCGCCAAACGGGCCGTTGATGCCCACGTCGATCTGCGCCTCTCCGGCGTCTCCGCCTAGGTCACGCAGTCTCTTGGTCCAGTTGCCGTCCGTCTTGATGTGCAGCTGAAACTCGCGGCCCTTGCAGATGGACACGGTGAAGGGGTGCCACTGAAAGGTGCTAATCTTTGGCACCTGCAGGAACACGTACTGGCCTGCCTGGTACCGCCAAATGCGCTCGCTGGGGATGGTGGCGGTGATTTCAACCGTCTCGCCATCGAGCACCTTGAGCGTCGCACTGATCCTGTGGAACCCCGTGCCGATGCGGACAAGTCGTTCGACGAGAACGAGCAGAGTGGGAAAGGCGAGGAAGTAACCGAACATGGGCCACTGCAAAAGGCCCGCCGTCCCGTGGGCCATCATGAGGCCGATGATGGGATACATGAGCAGGTGGCTCAGCTGAAAGACCTCGTAGTTCCACCTCCGCACCTGCGGCATGCTCATCGCCGCGAGGACATAAAACAGACCCAGCGCCGTGAGACCCGTGAAGCCCGGCAGCGAGCGGACGTACTCGACGTACGGCCGCGGCACCATGTCGGGACCCAGTACCTCGGCCACGCGGTCCTGGTTCGCCGGCCTGCTGCCGTGGTAAAATGACCCGGTCAAGTGGCCGATGGCATGCAGCGACGCGAGCGCCAGCGCCACGCAAGAGATCTTGATGTGGAACGACTGGCTGAGGTCCCAGTTGACGAAGCGCGACACGTGATACGACCGCCGCAAAAAGGTGGAAAAGTAGCGCGACATGCTCAGAATCAGAAAGAAGAAGGTCGGATACAGCATGCCCGCGCACGTCTTGGCCATGACCACGCCCCAGCCGAAAGCGGCGCGGTACTGCGTCTGCGTGACGTACTTGACGCACTGCCAGATGCCAAAGGCGAGCATGAAGCCCGCGACGAGCACCAGGAAGGCAATCTCGGGCCCGTGGACGGCCCAGTAGGCGCGAGCCCGTCGCCATAAGCGGAGACGGCGCACGTACGTCTTCTGGTCGTCCTCGGATTGCTTGTCGGCCTTGAGAGAGGGCACTTTCCACTCGCGGACGCGGGCGGCGAAGTCGGCGCGGGGGATGCGCGTTTTGCGGGCGGCGGAGTCGTCGCGGGCGTCGTCCCCTGCGATGCCCATGATGCTCTTGAGGAAGTCGTGGCGCAGACGGTCGTCGGACGAGTCGTGCGCCTTTTTGATGACGTGGTGGGACTTCACCTGGTTCGACGGGGCGAGCTCGTCGTGGGCGGCGTCGAGCTTCGCCTCGACCTCGGCGTAGTCGATGTAGCCGTCATCGTTGTGATCGAGGTCGTCGAGGAAGGCCTCGATTTCGTCGTCAGTGAGGTAGTTGACGCCTTGGGCGGGGTCTGTGACGGGATGGTCCGCCATGTAAGGGTGCGGTTATTGCACTGGAAAGACCTTGCGGAGGACGTCTGTGGAGCGGTTCCCGTGGGAATTCGAGTGACGGACGGGGGCCGCGACGATTTTTGTACGTCTGCGCGGTGGACGAGGCTCATTTGGGCGGCGTGCTTGGCTCCTGGGCGTGATTTCCCACGGCACACGGGGGCCCCTTATTTCGTTGGCAGGGCATGGTGTTCTTTCTGGGTCTGCCTACTCCGTATCGTGTGTGCGTACGTCAGCCGGGGAGAGCCAAGCTTCTTGGTGTTTTGACGCCAATGGCTGGTGGTAGGGCAATACAAAGACGGGTGAGATCATGATTGAATGGGCGTGGTCTGGTCAAGTAGTGGTGAGTCTGCTGTCTATTCCAGGCCCCTCGCTAAGGCGGCAATGAGGTAGTCCCAGCGCATTGTGGTCCGAACGGCGTCTGCGCCGGCACGGCATGGGGCGCAACCTTATCGACGTGGTGCTCATTACAGGTTTTGCAAGGAAAATGGTTTATCTTGGCGTGTATCTTGGTGTTGTCCGGCGTGCTGGGCCAGCCAAGCTTGCGAGGTGTCGTTCCTGTCCAATGTGAGCATCGTGATTGGTCTGAAGATATGCTTATAGAGAAAGTTGCCATCAAGGTGGTAGACGATACAGATACACTAAAGGGAAAATTCAATTATGAGGCATCTGTGGTGCACGGATCAACTACGTCAGAGCACTCTCCTAGCAGATACGTACTCTTGGGTGGCACTCCGCCGTGATGGTGACAGAAGCCCAGCCGCCGGGGCCTCCCGTCCAGGGTCCGGCATGTGCCGGTTTCTCTGCATTCGCATCAACACGCCATCGAAGATTGAAGCCATCAAATTGTAGATGCTAGCTTCCAGATGTTCTCTTCTTCCCGGCTTGTTAGACTGCTGTCTCTCTGCCACCCGTCTCTTGCTGTGACATGTGCCATCCCCTGTCGCATTCAGAAAGCCACTCTTTCTGAGCCCACGATCATCGGCAACACCAGTCCTACCATCCACCCGAGCACTCTGCACAAGCGTAGTGTACACTTGCCATTTCGTCCACCTCCCGTCTGGAGAGATCTATTTTAAGCACCTCCAGTCCCGATCCGACACTTGCCACCAATGAGACCGTTTCTCGTTACTCGCAAGCTGACAGCAGACGTGGAGAAGAGCCAGCCGAGCTCAGCTCAGCGCCCTCGCAGCGGTGAACCCCAAGCCCCAAGCGTGGCGGTGCGCTGCCTAGCCTCCCCCCCTCAACTCCTGCAGCACTGTAGTCAAGAAGGACACATTTCAACCCTTTGGAATATCAAAAGCACGAACGGAAGTCTTGATGAGGACGAGAATGCTGTACCATGCATTCCCGGCAACGCCCAACGTGACACTGAGCTCGTAGTGGTCTCCGCATCGCAGCCCGGCGCTCTGCGACGAGGGTCCGATATCGACCAGGGGCTGGAATACATAGGACCCTTGCCCCTCTTTGCCTACCGGATGTCCAACGTAGAATAAAGACATTCCCTTGACGAACAACGCCCTTCGTCGTGAGGCTTTGTTTGAACAAGTCCTGCAAGGATCGCATCAGGAGCACGAAACATTGAGGTAAACTACCCAGCCTTTTCTGGTCCTCCCACGACTTCCAGGCACCCGAATCAAACCCCAGCCAGGCTGCACCTCAGCTTCGGTACCTCTCCCAAACCGCCTCACCACCTACCCCGCCATCACCAAACGGAGCCTCAGCCCAGACATCCCACCTCACCTCACCTTATCCCCCCCCCCATCCACTCTTCCACCACCACAACCACAACCAAACCCCAAAAACAACCGCCATCATTCCCCTCAAAGCCAACCCCCCAACCTTCACCATGGCCACAAAGGACCGCATAACGTGCCACGTCCTCGACACCTCAACAGGCCTCCCCGCGCGCGCCGTCCGCGTCCAGCTCTCCACCACCACCCCCTCCACCCCGGCCTCCCCCTCGCCGGGCATCCAGCGCACCTTCGAGTCCCTCACCGACGACGACGGCCGCATCAAAATCTGGCTGCCCTACTCCTCCGACTCCGCCGCCGGGGAGGTGCCCGTCTACACCCTCGAGGACGTGCTCGGCGAGATCCGGGGGCCCTCGCGCTGGACGCTGCGCTTCGACACGGCGGGCTACTTTGGCGGGGACGGCGAGACCTTCTTCCCCGAGGCCGTGGTCGTGTTTACCGTGCAGGAGGGTCAGCAGTATCACGTGCCGCTGCTGGTTAGTCCGTATAGCTACACGACGTACCGTGGGAGCTAGACGGGGTGCGTTTTGTATGGGGCGGACGCAAGGGGCTGTGCGTGGGTTTGGATTTGGATTTGAATCTATTGGGGGCGTAGGCGGTGATGTGCAAAGCGTTGCAAACTAGCGTCAGGCGCCAAGGGCAAGTTGATCATGGCATTTGACAGTGCTTCGAAAGATGTGACGTCGTGTGTAGGGCATCGCGAGGATGAAATTACTCATGTGATTGCTAGTTAACGATAGTCGTCCCTCGTCCTAGGTATCCCCCTTATTTGGTGCAGACTTCCTGCCAGCAGGACGGGCGTCGACACTTCCTACAAAGGATTCCTGCATGACCACCATATCAATCTTGCCAGGTTCAGATGTGTCCGCCCGTCCCGTCCATTTTGCTCCAGAATCCCGTAAGCCCAAACACCATAAAAGATAATAAACCTTCCCACCGGTGACCTGATCCCATACTGCCGTCCGTATCGGCCCAAACTTCAAAACTCCGCGCTTGCGCTAGAAATGTCTTTTTTACAGTCTTCGGCCGTGAATGATTCATTGTTGTACGCGGCGCGTCAGCGTGACGCTGGGCCGCTTCTTTCCTTCGTCAATCTTGTCCGTCGTCGTCGCAGCAGTTCCCCCAGAAACCCGGTCTGGACTGCCGTCCTACTTGCGCCAGCCGAGTTTCTTGAGCAACCCCGCCTTGCGACCCTGCTCCGACGTCACGGGCGACAACTCCCCGCCGTTGTGCGACAGCACACTGTCCGAGCCGTCTTTGCTAATACGGCCCGTGGGCAGGCTCGACTGGGAGGCCCCGAAGGGTGCGTCGTGGTCGAGAGCGGCGGTGGAGTCGGTTGCTTGACTGTACATTGCGGCCATTTGCGGCGTGATGACGCCGTGACTGATGGTCCGCCTGTGTTTCTGCAAAAAAGAGCGTCGCGTGCGGGCCATGGCCCGGTTCGAGTTGAGGTCGTCCTGGGAAATGACGGCGTTGGGAGAGAGGTCGGCGTCGGGATGCGGTAGGGTGGTATTCCGGTCTGAGACCGTCGGTCAGCTATCACCGATATCTTCGTGTCAACGCCAAGACCGACAACTTACCACCGTTGAAGGGCTCCGGGAACCCGGTATCCCGGAAACTTGTCGAGCTGCGGGTGCTCTTGGTTGATGGGCTTTGTGGTGAGTTGGCCATGATGTAAGGCTCTGCGAGGTTGCGAATCTTAGTTTGTGGGGTTGCGGATGATGAGATGGGTAGTAAAAAGGCGTGACACAAAACTCCGAGACGTCAAGTGCGATCGCGGCGTGGATCCCGGGAGAGGCTGATATTCAATGGAATAATAGCGTCATTCGGTGGGTGCAACAGGGTAATAAGAAGATTGGAGAACGACACGGGAGAGACTGCTCTCTTCGCTCCGAGACTGTTCTGAGAATAGCGCAGGAAATATAATAGGCGGCTATAGTTTGTTCAGGAACGACAAACTGAAATGATGAAAAGACGAAGAAGAGACTAAGATTGAGGCGGAACCGCCAGACAAGGGACAAGGCGTCAGGCAATAGGGCCGTCGGCGTTCGGCAGCGTAGTGTGGGATACTGCGTAAGAATGCAGCGTAAAATGTGGTTGGTGGTGTGGCCTTTCTTGTCCGAGGTGAGGTTTGCCGTTTGATCCTTTAGCGTCTTGGGCAATTACGAATCCCCTCCCCAAAGAGGCGAGACCAGTTGACGAGACCGGCGAGCCGAGGAACGCGACAGGAACAAAGGCGGCGGGTAGCAGTTTGGACAAATGGGAAAGCAGGACTGGGAGTGGTGATGCCTTCTCTCAAGCACACCAAGATTCACGAGCACGATGCAAATGCCTCTCAGACGGGCCTTGACAAGGTGGGCGGGGAGGAGTTTGTATTTAGAGGATGCAGATGGTGGTGCAGGTGGCCACTGGCCAATGCTTTTGCCTCTGACTCTGATTCTGCTTCGGCTTTGGTTTGGGACTGGGACTGGGACTGGGACTCGCCATGGCTGCATCTGCGTCTCTGCATCTGCCTTGCGTCTGACCTGACCTCCGCGTAACGTCCCGCCTCTCTTGGGGCCAAGTTCCGATGTCTGGTCGCTCTCGCTAGATGGCTGCTCCATGCTCGGGCCCGGGCTTCCGCTTGCAAGCACAGCACAGCACACAACACAGAAAACGGACCGCTGTCGCGAAAACAACTGGCCGCGGCAGCCTCACAGCAGAAAAGGTGACTGGGATAGACTCTGCTCGGGACATGGAGTGGTGGAGAGTAGCAAGGTCAGAGGCAGAGTCAGAGTCAGGGTGTCCAGGTACCCAGGAAGAATGCAGAAGGCATCAACCCTAAGCCGGAGGAGCAAGAGCAGAGTGCAAGAGACCACGGCGGATAGAACCTCGGACGGTGAGTGGGATGGGCTGCTTGAGGGAAGAATAAGAGGAGGGGGCGAGAGACTGGGCCATGTACAAAGTAGCGCAATGCAATGCGTGGCATCGCACACACACTCGTGATTCTGGCGGAAAAGCCATGACGCCTGGCGTTTGGACGTGACATGGTTCACGTTCCGAACTCTGATTCGGGCCGCACCCATTGGGCAATATCCTGGACCAGGCACACACAATATGATGCCCGTAGGAACATCCCAACCGCCCAACAGAAAAAGGCTGGAGGAGAGTACGGATACTTGTACGGATACATCAAGCACAGCGTAAGTGTGCAAGTAATTGGGAGCCGCTTCTCCTGGAAAGCACGGGTGACCTAGCGACGAATCCGTAGGGGTTTCTTTCCATCTCTGGTTTCCTGACTGCTGGGTCGACACTCGACGACTAGAGAGCAGAGGAATCCGAAGAGAATGTGGATTTGGTGACGGAGGAATGGAGCATGGGGACGAACGAACTGGGACCTTGAACGACGGAATATGGAATGGACATGGCTTACCGTGGTCGGCCGAGGCCATTGGTGCGATGCGGTGCCGATGTTCCGCTCGGTTGGGAGACGCAGGGCTGGGCTATCCTCGACAGGCGGTAAGACGGCGGAGAGTCTGGGCAGGGAGCGCGGCGGGGCGCCTGATGTCGTTGTGTTGAATTTCTGCGGGCCAAGACCGAGCAGGAAGAGGAAGAAATGGTGAAAAAAGCCCTTCGGGGAATGGCAGAACCAAGGTGACGAACAACGACTCTTTGCTAAGGCATAAGGGTCCCTTCTTGGTCTTCTCCACTGAACAAGCGCGCGCGGTAGGGCACCACTATGTATGCTGTATGTATGCTGTATGTCCTTCTTTTCTTCTCTTGCGGTTGTGACGATATCGTGGACTGGAAAGAAGCAAGGAAAAAACTATCCAGGACTACGTCGATGCTGAAACGGCCGTTTGCGGGGATA
The DNA here is from genome assembly GCA_004366825.1 of Colletotrichum spinosum. Classification (NCBI taxonomy): domain Eukaryota; kingdom Fungi; phylum Ascomycota; class Sordariomycetes; order Glomerellales; family Glomerellaceae; genus Colletotrichum; species Colletotrichum spinosum. The sequence goes on along the minus strand of QAPG01000101.1, from coordinate 53,887 downwards.
TTCGAAGATGGGAGCGTCGCGAAAATGTGCGGCTCGCGGTAACCTTGGCGGGTCGGTGATGATTTTGTACTTTCCAAGTGCTTCGATATGCGTCGCAACAGTGCAAGATTCGTGAATCAGGTTCTGGCTGATCGTTGTGTCAATCCCTCGTCGTGGTCGTCGTGGTCGTTGTCGATCGTGTGGTGATTGACACTTGACGTTGCTCTCGTCTATGCTGAAGTGGAGGTGAATGATGACATTCGATGGACAAGCTGGGAAAATCGGCAAAACCCCAAGACATAGATAGACGGAGGGGGAAGTTGGCAATCCGGCTCGTTTATATCATCAGGTATTCCACACCACGAATAACAGCAACGGTCCACGGCCCACGGCAGCCAGAGGCTTGGAGGCGTAGACCTTAACCTGACTTGACTCTAGTCAAGGATCGTCACCGAACTGCCTGTCTCCCCTGCAAGAGTACCTCACGTACTGGGGTACGTACATAGCTCGCCACTGTGGCACGTGTGTGGCTTCTGTGGCATTCAACAATCACTACCACCAGCCACCAGCCGCCTGCATCTCGGCCCCCGCCAGGTCAACCCGGACGATCGGTCATGTCCGTCCATGGCTGGCAGCTGCTTAACTCCATGAGGGAAAGCCCCATCACCATGCGGTGCCTTTTCTTATCTAAGGTAGGCAATGTACGGAGCACCTAAGCTTGCCATTTCCCTCTCACTTGTACAGTACACGAATAACCAGAGCGACCATCATCTCCGCGGCCCGAGTCCAAGCATTTGACTGCAATCTGGCACCTCTTTGGCGAGTGTCCTTCTCTTAGCCGGTACCGGTTTCTCCCCGAGTGTCAGCTCCCAAACTCCATCACGATGCTACCGCCCATGTCAGGGAGTCGGCTACTCATGTCTCTTTGCCCGCCTAGAAACCCGTCCAAATAGAGAAATGATTCACCCTCTGTCCCGGCTGCGGTAACCGCAACACACACAGGAAACACCTAAAACCCACCAGCCACTCCTCACCTCGGTCGTGACCTGTACCTCTGCTCTAGCTCTACGCAAAGCGCTAGATGGCCATCGAACGGCGTGCGGTGCTGGCGCCGTCTCGCCGCTCGTCCGCTCACTGGCCCGGTGTGCCAGCCTTTCGCAGCAATTGCACTCCAGTCACCGACGGCAAGCTGACAGCAGACAAAACAGCCGACCAACCGTCCGTCTGTTCCACTGCCCATTGTCCGATCGTCCACGTTGTCCCCGCGAGCTCAAAGGGAAGAAGCCGGCGCGCAGCGTAGCAGACACACTATACAGGCTGACCGGGTATCCGCACGTCTAAATCTATTTCAATCTATGCTTCTTCGATCCCCTCACCCTATACCTCTGCCGACACCCAATCTGGTTCTGCTCCGTAGCTAGATGAGGCTTTTAATCAAGAGCTCGGGCTGTGCTCCGTACATTGCTCAACGTCCGATTGCAAATAATTACCACCATCACTCAATCTGACGGTAAAGACATCGTCCGGGACCTCGCTATCAGACCTACTGCCCAAAAGACCCCTCCAACCCCGCCTCCAACCTTCAAATCCTCTGCGCCTTCCTCGTCCAGCTGGACCGCCGGCAGTCCTGAGCTTGGCACCAATCGACCCCTATTCCCTGCTCCCTGCCTCATTCAGTAATGGCAAGCCAGTCGTTAGCGGGACTCGCAGCTGGACCCTGACGACCTGAACTCGTCCCCAGCCGCCATGGGATAGTGGACTGCGCCTTACCTGTGATTGGTCTTCACAGTCAGCGCCACACTCATGGGTCTCCACCGCAGTACCAAACATAATACCATTGGCCTGTACCATCAGTCCCGCTGACGCCATACCCGTACGCCACACCGCCGCGTTACGCGGCCCCCGCCAAGTCTTTCATCATCTGTTCCCTTCCTACCGCAAGACTGACCTCGCGGGATCCGCGCCCTCGTCGCCGCCACCCATCGCAGGCTGAATCGTGAACCTTCCACAGCAACAGCTCCACTCCCGTCGGTCAGGGTCCACAGCCCGCCGGACGGCGAAGCCGGTTTGTTGAGCGAAGCTCCCCTCTTCTCGGTCCTCTTTTGCCGAATCCTGGATCGGGGGCAAGTCCGGCGCGTGAGCAGTACTGTTGTAATCACGACGTTTCCATCAAAAAACGTGTCCGAATGTATTTATCCCACGAATCGTGTATGTCGTGTGACTGGTGAAGTCGGTGCTCGAGGCCGCTCCAGACTCCGCTGCCGCAGACGAATGGATGCAGAACGCTCCATTCCAAACTGTTCGCTGATCGTTCCACTCCCGCAGCGTGTGTCATCTCCGCTGCCGGGTTTTGGAATTCTCAGTCCAAATTGCTGGGTTCGCTGGAATGAGCGTCTGCTCCCGGCTGCATCTGCCCAATGTCTCGAACCACATTGTAGCCACATCGTCAACGAAGGCAATATCAAATAACCTCTCTAGCGTCTCACTCCTCCCAAATGCTGTGCCACCTTAGCTGCGCCGGTGTATCTACCGCCACTGAACGCCATGCCCTGACTAGCTTCCAAGTTGGCATGGCGGCCATCTCGTCCATCTACATCAGGAACTACTAACTAAGTAGCTCACGATCTTCCTCCCTCCAACTATTCCAGCTTTGTTTACATTGCACAGGCCCCCGTGCGCCGCCTCTCCTCCTCCTCGCAGGGGCGGTGATGTGACTCGCAGCCCGGTCGAACCAGCCCCCACCCCTCTCGGCACCATCCGACGTTCAGTAAACACGGCCTCCAGACAGATGGAATGGCCGATACCGCGGTCGACGCGGTAAACCGTCGCCTCGCCAGCGTGCAACTACCTCATCAGTGGTGATCCGCTTCACTCCGCTGCGTCGCCGCCAAGTGCTCGAGTTTTGCCTCCTGACCAATCCTTTCGTGGCTGAATATTCTGAGCGATTTTCATCTCCAAGGTCGGTAGTAGGTGACCTGAAGAGTAAACATGTGACCCTCCAGAAGTTCCAATCACAGTTTTATGGACAAACTTGGAGCAGGCTCCTCGCCCCCGATACGGCGATAGCAAAGGTCTATGACCATCAGGGGATTCGCGTCCACAGAGTTCCCACCTTTCCAGCATACCTAGTTTGACCTAAGTTGGCGGCTAGATTCATGTTACATCCTTGGTGTCAATCTCCTGACATCCTGACAGCTCTCATGGCTTAGAAACGCCATTCTACTACGCCTTGTAATGCGCCTGTTCAATGTATACAATGTTGTAGGTAGCGAGAGACAGAGTTAGCGAGAGAGAGCTGAGAGCTCCGTAGGTGCCCCCGTGGCGAGTTACACAGAAGCTCTTCTCGTGATAAAGGGTCAGTCAGTTTCTTCTAATGGCTTGGCCTACGCTTATTCTATGGGTTTTGATCATAAAATGTCTCTGCTAAACCCACCGCTTCTAATCGAAAACGCAAAAGCACTATGCCAGAATCATCGGGCCTAGTATATAAATCCACCACACACCCCCCAGATTTACTTCCCACTGACCGCCCCGGAGCGTTGGGAATTGATTTGTACAATCAGCGCAAGCGCTAGTTCAGTCCTTGCTGCCTCCCTAATGAATGTTAGCGCTCTGTGGTAACTGCTCGAGTTATCGGCAAACCTACAGCAAACTACGCGAGGAAGCTGTCTCCTCCTCGATTATTCGCCGCATACTTGCTAACACGTTTCCGCCCGTCAGTAGGACCCAAAGCTCTCCCTTGGTGCCGTCGTATTGACTGAGTACGGCTTCAGCCACCCTGATCACTTTGGTGAGGTGCTCCTGATGGTCCATAACCTGCCATAGCGGAACGGTTGCAATCGTCCCTTGCCCGATGAGTTGTTGCGCATTCTCATGGAGGATCCGTAGCTCCGTCAAGCCTTCGATTATGGCTACCACGTCTTGTTCCGCTTTTCGCAAATTGGGTTTAGTGATCAGGACGATCATCCAGAAGGTCAGTTCCCCGATTTCTCTCAGGAAGACGAAAATGAAGCATCCAACAAGACATGTGTATAATGGACGCAACTCCATCGATGCCATGATCATCGGCATCATCTCCGTGAAGTCTTGTCGCATCTCGAAATGGCGAGGTTAACTGCGGCGAGGCTGGTGTTGTACTGTGACGACTTGGTAATTGGGAGCCAAAAAGCTGTTGAGGATGGTGTGCGAATTGATCAATGTACGTGGGATGGTGACTGATGGATGTTGTTGGTGAAGAGCGAAAACTTGATGAGGTAGGATACGTTGGTTTTGTACTCGTCGCGAAGGGATCAAGCAGGCAGTTGCAACCTCCCAGAACGAGCGGACAGAACCAGTAGCTACTCCTCTCCTATTTGTGGACGAATATAACTTCCCTTTCCAGGCCCTCGGCGCCTTCGTTCTTGTCTTCGAAATCTTCCTGATTTGATCCTTCATCTCAGCAATTCTTTTCTGCCTTCGATCTTCCTTGCCTCCAATCTTTCCTCTCGTCGATCTTTCCCGTCATCAAAGCAACAATTGTATCGAGCAAAGGGTGTAATCCAAGTCCCGTCTTTGGTCCAAATTAAGCATCAACAATAGTTCCGTTATGAAACAGCCCAGTCACACGCGACAAGCCATCTGATCCCCTCAAGCTCAACCTCCCACGCTGGCTGCGAGATCGAGACACAGCTCCCCACGATCAACGGTGCTTTCTGTCCCAACCCCGTGAGCCTGCCCTCTCCAGCGAGCATCAGTCTCGCCGCGATCTCCTCTCTCGTACCCTCGCCCTCGACGATTCTGCGGCCGTTGACGAGATACATCCTGTTTCCGGGAACGACCCCGTCAACGGCAATCTGCATGACCAGGTCCGGCGCCCGATCGCCACCGCCAGCCCAGCCCTTGACCTCGGCCAGCCAGGACTGCATTTCGGCAGCAAGCCCGCCGGGGACGTATCGCTGGCCGCGGCGCTGCGGTGAGAAAGCGTCCGGCAGGCCCTCAGTACGGGCGAGTTCGGCCTCGGAGACCTTGAAGCGTGGTGCGCGGTGGAACGTCGGCTGGGTTTTGCTCGTTTCTCCCGCTCCGGGATCCGGAATTACCATGTCCTCATCCAAGTCGTGGTCGTCGCCGGCGAGAATAGGCCCATCCACATCAGATAATCCGTTGTCTTCACCGACAGGTTCTCGCTTCACATTATCAGCATATTTGTCCTCGCCAAACACGCTCATCGAGCTCTGCGCCGGCGAAATCGATATCCGTCTCCTCTTCGGCGTCCTCTCCGCTCCGTCGCTCTGCGTGTCACTGGACTCGATCTCGATGGAATCGTGCACCGGAACACCTGTAGCCCGCGGCGGCGGCGGCAGCAGCGGTTCGTCGTCCTGCGAATCACTCGCAAACTCCGAGTCGCTATCAATGACCTCCTTCTGCGTGCCTGGCCTGGCTCTCGGCCGCGTCACCGTCGGCGGCGCATCTTGCGAGCTATCTAGCGCATCGTGGATCGGATCGACCTTCCTGGATGACCGTATTGAACCAGGAAACGCTGGCGTAGAGGGCGGCACGCGCGAGGACGACGGCGGGGCGAAGCGCGGGGTTGCGTGGAAGCGCTGGCTGCTAGCGAAACCGGGGGCGCCGCTGCCAGGTGTCTTTTGCGCTGATGGCGGCGGTCGTTTCGAGAAGGGAAATCGTCTCGGTGTGGGTGTCTTTCATGGAACGCATCAGCAAAAGGTCAAGAACTTGAAGGGTTCAGGCCATCAGAACAGAACATACGGAAGGTGGTGGTTGCGTCATGATTCCCGGTTCAGCCGAAAGGACCGCGTCGTTGTCTCTGCATGGAATGAGAAATCGTAGTGATTAATTTCATGGCGTCAAGTATTCCGTGCGCATAACAGAGTCACTTGATGGGCGGCGATTGTGCACCTTGAAGCTGAAGGTTTCGGTTGACGTAGATAGCAGCCGTCGCGTAGAAGCGCCTGGAGGCGCGTTGGGTCGGCCGTCAAGGTGGGGCGCGACGCCGGCTTCAGTAGATGCATACACTGTGTATCCGCGACTACCTCACCAATATGACCCGAGACTAGACGAGATGCAGCGATTCTCGGGTCCAGATCTCGATCAACAAAGTCATTAATGGTTTCGCGTACTGAATGCTGATTATTTTGTCATTTTTCCTCGTTTCAGAACCCACGAGGCAAGGAAACCTCATCGTTAACTCAGTGATAAGTCGATAGCGGCCACATAAAGCTTCAAGAAACAGCTATCTTGATGCATTCTAAAGTTCGCCTTTGTTGTCGCACTACGAACTCCTATTTTAAGCCATTTATTGTTCCTGCCATCTCGTTGTCTTGGGCGCCATCCCCAAAGTAGAAGAGTGGCATCCAAGCTTTGGGTTTGGATTGCCGTTCAACAATGTTCGCGATACTTTACTTTCGTAATGTAACATCTCCCAGAATAGAGAGGCTCAAGCATTGGAGCTTATTCGAGGGCTATTAATATCTTTGAGTATTACTTAGACGTCCCATATCCATACACTAACAGAAATGCCCAGTGAGAGTTTGGGATGATGATGTCGATTCATCATATTGCTAAAATTTAATCTAGGGTCTAATTCGTGCAACACAACGTAAACATCTGGTCTATTTTCGATGCACAGTCCGAAATAGTTTCAACTATGTACAGGGTTGATTCTGCTTCCGCTTGTTTCGAGGCTCAAGAGTGAGCTACTTGTATCAGTCCTCACTCTGCACCAAATCCCTTCCGAAACTTGTTCAACTCCGCCATGATACCGACTATTTACCCGCACAGCTAAATAACATAGACGCACCACCAGGGAAATAAAGAAACACCCGGGTCCCAAATGTGACTGATCCCTCCCACACCACAAGATAGCATTGGGGCGTGATGGTGTGTAAGCACGGCATGGGCAACGTAATTGCCGAAGCAAATCACACCGCGCCACCCCATATGAGACGAACACATGAAACGGAGGCTGCATGTACAGTAGGTCAAATCAGCAAGGGGGTTAAATGTCACCTAGCTTGCAGTAGAGATGGTCCACATTACACTGCGATGACAACTGAGCGAATAATAGAACTCTTGGCCGAACACTGAACACGACGATGACGACGCCGACTACTACGAATTTCAGCAACGATGGCAGTGAGGGACGATGATGAATGAACAGTGCCAACCAATTACAAAACAGCGGATAGACCATGTCATATTGTTTGTGTACTCCGTCCGAGTGTGGCATTTCCGCTGCAAAGCAGGCGAGGGCTAAACAGATACGGAGAAAGGTGATATGACACTCTTCTTGAGCCGCAGGGCTCTAGACTTCGAGGGTTGGTTCGTCACCAAACGCCACAGTGACGAAGAACATCATCTCGTCGTTCCGCACACCTACACACACGCTGGATTCACGTCAGCGCTGACACGTTCACCTGTAATATCTCACCCCCACAACAAGAGCGCGTTTCAGTCTCGGAGAATGCCGATGCTGGTGATAGTAAGTCTTCTCAACCAGCCCATGTGTACATGTACTTGTTGTCATGGAGCATGTACTCTATGTTTCCTACATCCGTCATCCGATGCCTACAAGAATAAATAAGGCTGACTGTACCACACGTGTATAAGATGGAAGCAAAAGAAAGAGAAGAAAGGAAAGGGCAGGGAAAACACCAGACGAGACACTCTTCAACAGCCCGATCACGTAGCACGACGCGAGTGACACACCCGCATGGCATACGTCCGAACCCGAAGAAAAGAGTCCCACGACGACAAGCTCCCTTACCCATCACCGTAAAACACACCACAACTGTTGCCAAGCTTTCCTCCCAGACTGTAGGTCGACGACAGTCCCGCGGCCGGCTGCTGACGTGGCCCACCGACGGCCGGCCGCATCACTTATCCACCCACACACACGATGGTGTTGCAGAAAAAATGTACACACTCTCCATACACGCCCCTCAGCATCGGAGAATATCCCATTTGCCGGATACATGTGTCCGTCTGCCGTGTAACCGCCGGAGCCTGCAGCCTGCAGCACGAGTGGAAAGCCGGCCGCGTATGTGTGCTTGTACGTTGCGCCTGTATACATGTATGACCGTATTTTGTACGCAACAGCCCTGGCGAACCCCGAATCTCTTGGATAGACGCGGCCACGCCATCAGACGAATATTTGCCGGGGGAAGGAGGAGACGATCGACATGTGAGCGACGCCCCACGACTTCAGACCTTCTTCCTCTTGGCGTCCCAGATTCTGACAATCTCATCACGGAACGAAGAGCCCTCTTCCGCCCTCGACACGTCCAACTCCTCGGCCTCGATCCTGCCCTGTCGCAACCTGGCCACGGCAACGACGTCGATCCGGGGCCGTTCGCCCAGCATTCTGGCCAGGAAAATGTCTACATGTCGGAGTGTGATGCCGAAAATGCCCGGCAGGACGTTCAGTAGCGCCAGCAGTGTTCTGATGGCGGCCAGCAGCACCTCAAGGGTGACGCGGAAGGTGCCGCGGTCCCGTCTGGCCAGCGCCAATGGCTGTGCGACGACGGATCCCAGCTCGACCAGTGGTTGCGTGAGGAGGAAGCCGAGCATCTGCGGGTAACTGTACAGGCGCGGGTTGCTGGCAAAGAGCTTAGGCGTGAATGGTGATCCAAGGCGGTAGAGAAGCGTGTCGAGGAGGTTGAACACGCCGAACAAGACCGCCGCGAGGATGGCGAAAGGCGCTGAGTGGTATCATTAGTAGTGAAAACGCCATGGATCGTGGTTCGACTCACCCCTGAGAACTTGCAGCAGCATCTTTCCCAAGTTGCCATTCTTTCCATCACCAATAACCCTCCCAATCGCGTTCGAAACCCCTAGAAGCAATCCGGTCACCGGATCACCAGGACTAACCAGGTCGGGCCACTTCACAACCTCAGCCGGCCTCAACTCCTCCCTCCTCACCCTGCCACCCTGCACCAACACCCACGCCGCCACGGCACTCAACTTGATCCCTCCCGCCAGCTTCCACACCGCAGGCCGGCCCCCAAAGACGTCGCACCTAGCCCTCTCGTACACCCTCAGACTGCCCATCACGTCCTCCGCGCAGACCTCCTCACCAGCCCTCTCAGCCCCAACTCCCGCGGCAAACCGCTCGGCCGCCTCCTGGTACATCGGCCTCAACAACTCCTCCAAACGGCCCTTGAACCCTTCAGTGGTGATCCCCGTGATGCCGAATGTGGCCTCCGGTCCGCAGCCGACCTCGTGTATCCTGCTGCTCCAGAACGGCTGGTCGCCCGCCACGGGTACTACGAGCGTGGGTTTCCCACAGCGCAACGCCATGGCGGTTGTTCCGCTGCCGCCGTGACATACCACCGCTCTCACACGAGGGAATAACCACGCATGCGGCGCGTCGTCAATGACAAGAAGATCCTTCCTGTCTAACATGGCCTCTTTCACGAGGTTCGACCAGCCTTTGCACACCACAGCCCTGACGCCAACCTGCCGCACAGCTTCGAAAATCATCTCGAAAGTCTCCTGCGCGCGGACAAAGGACATGCTCCCGAAACCAATGTACACTGGCGGGGTGGGTTCTGCCTCGAGGAACGCGACCAGGTCCGCGGGCGGCGAGTAGTCCTCGGGAACCTCGTCGAAAACAAAACCAGACACCCTCACGTTATCGACCCAGTCGCTGGGTTTGGGGAGCAGGCGTGGCGACCAGAGGTACGTGCAGGGCACGTTGAGGCGGTTGTACTGGCTTATCCACCATAGGGGCGACATCTCCTCCAATCCCATGTTGATTCGCGTGTTATTGATGACGGATTTCATCGTCTGATTGAAGCTGGGCGTCTGTCAGCCATGTGGCTCTACTTTGAGAACCCCCATTCGCCCGACTCTGCTTCGTGAAACAGCCATCGCTTGATGTGATGTCGAGAACGCGCGCCGAGATATGGTATTAAGGGATGTAAACACTCACAGAAGATCCTGGAAACACCAGCTTAGGACGTTCTTCCACTGCCCTCCTCCCACTGCCCACCCAGCCTGCGAGTGAGGAAGCTCCTTGGAATAGATGCGCGGATTCATCCCAAAGAGATGCAGCGGCACGCCCAACCTCGCCGCCGCCGACGTCTGGCTGTATACATGCATCGTAGACAAGATACAATCCGCCACGAACCCATCTCCGTCTTCTCCCAGCCCGACGTCTCGGCCCTTGAGCCCCTTGGGCTCGTCATCCAGCCCTGCGGCATCGCCGACGCAGGCACCCCACCAGCGCTCTCCCATCTCAATGAACTCATCTTTGATAACGGGCACGACTTTTCTCACTTCGGCTGACGGCAATAGTCGGCGCTCCATCATGGCTTTGATGTCGCACCCCCCGATGCCGTAGAAGCCTATACCCGCTGCTTCGACCGCTGCGCGATAGGGCGGATGACAAGCGACCCGCACGCGATGACCGAATCGGCGCTGCAATATTTTCGCGACGGCCAGCGCAGGCTGTAGGTCACCGCGCGAACCCATGAACATGATGACAATGTTGAGCCGCAACGACTGGAGGCCGCCCGCGAGGTCTACGTCCCCGTTGGCATGAGACGAGCTCTCCAGAGGCTGTTTCGTCGCCATGTTGTGCGTCCACTTAAGCCCTGGCGATATCAAACGAATTGAACAGAAATATCGCGTGCTGACATTTTGCGAAAACACTGATGACAGCCACCGCTGATTATATTGGGCTCAGAATCTCACCCTCCGTAACGCGGTCACCCCTGCACCGGTGATGGTGACACTAGCTCCGAGCAAACCAATTAGAATCGGTGATTGCAGCCACTTTGTGTTGCCTAGAGTCAATAACGGCTGAGATTGTTCGATCCTACCTACGCTGGCGGAACAATGTATTGCAATCCTTCCAGGCACAAAAACGCTACCGAAAACAACCAATCCGGCAGTATCGGAAGCAGAAGTTCCTGGACGTGAGGAGTAAGACCGGTGGGCACCACCAACGGCGCCGGGACTGTGATTAAAGCGGGAACATTTGCCGGTGGGAGCCGGAGGGCTGTCGGCCGAAGCCGCCGCCTGCTCCGCGATCCGCGGGCTACCTTTGGTGTGTGTCTCGGCGTCTCAAAGCCAAGCACGGGAGGCACATGTCGTCTCTTATTCGGATTCGCCACTTTTGTTCTCACGGACCAGCCCGCTCGTCGTCATATCTTGTCACAAGCGTTTAACATTTGTTCTTCATGCTTCAGCAAGACATCAGAGTTCAGACCGAAGGGGCCGAACATGCCATGACCTAGCTCGACTTAGGCTCCGATGCGAAGGGCGAGGATGGGTCGAGCGCTGCAGTTGAAGTGCGATCGGACGCCTGTTCTCCTTGGGACTCTCTCCATTGGACGATATTACTTGCAACACCTTAATCGCCGTTTTGGAAAATCCGTAGACACCGAACAACAGAATCAGGGTAACATCTGTCCGCGATTGAAGCTCCCAGCCTGGCGACGCAGGGGGCGCCAAAAAGGCCAGGAGTTGAGCGACGAGGAAGGCCTGAAAGGTGGGATGCTTCCCAGGCCGGTCCATATGCGTGAGCGCCGCAACACTCCGCTGACTCGAATGGGAAACCAGAGATTGGATTTGTCTCAAGCGGTCGCATTCAAAGTCGCTTCCAGAATATGGCATGGAATGAAACAAAACAATACTGCGCAGGCAGGCGTCGAGGCCACGGGCCTCATAATCTTCTATATTCGGCAGCGTCGTTTTGTCTCATGGAGCGGATAGAAATTGGAGGATCTTGTGGAGGACAAGACGGCCCATTGAGCAAGCTATGGCGGTTCGCCAGCTGATCGACTTTGGCCGTCCGCCGACTCGGCTCGTTACCACGGACTTTGATCTTGACTCGCTAGCCTGGCCACGCTGGCGGCCAGCCGACGGCTGAGAGACGGGATCGAGTATTGAGGCAAAAAGATGGGTTGACGGTCGTGTCGTACATGCCCCGCTGGATGGGCCACGCCACACATACACACACCGTGGCGAGCAGGTGAGGGATTGCATTTCCAGTCAAGCGTCCTTCCCTGCAGGCGGCTTCGCGGCCGCCAGACAAGAGCAATGTCGCATGGCTGGGCCAGAGAAAGTTGCGTAGCGTAGAGCGTGTAAAGAGCTTGCAGAAGGCCAGGCGCAGCCAAACCATGGTTGGTTAACCTTAACGTTAGCGGCGTCCCACTGCAGACACCTGACACGCCTCTGCCGACCGCTCGCACGTACTGGCGCATACAAGTACTGGCCTCGCGGAAGAATCTTTCTTCAGTGATGGCTAGTGGTGTCGAGAATGAGGTGGTGGCAGTCACGACGTAAAATGTGGACAAATGCTCTTACGCAGCTGTGTTTTGAGACGGCGCCGGTCCACGTCGTGTTCAGCGTCGCAATCGCAAGGAACAGGCCGGCGACAAGGGCTTGTCGTCCCCTCATCGTTCGAACTCTTGGGGCTAGTACGTAGCTAGATCCATCGAGGGCGAGGAATGACGGATGGAAGGAAAACAACGGCGGAGGAGTGGTGGCGAGGGATTCTGGCAAATGACAGCGGCAGGTGGCAGTGATGGTGGCTTTGGAGAGTGGCACTGGAGCCGTATCATGATGGCGTCGGTGCAAAAGGCCAAAGTTGAGATGAAACCATTGTAAATCACTCGAGACCAGGGTCTGAGAGTGCAAGGTCATGGCCCAGCTGCTTCAAAATGATCGACGCAAGGATTTTGCCCTGCAGCGGCCCTTGTCAGAGGATGGCTTCGTCTGGTTGGACTGAAGCTGGCGGGGGTACCGCAGCGTGGAAACAGGTCGTCTCGTCCGCAGCAGTGTCGGGTCCGAGACCAAAAAGATGGAGTTGTCGTGAGAAGCGTGGGAGAAGCGGACGTCGCAAATCTTGACTCTGCGCGCTGCCCGTCGGGCTTGAGTCATTGCCCGTTCCGGAAAGAAACAGCATGCCGTACCTCGGGCCACATGGCAAAGCGCCTGCAGGCGACCATTTTCCCTCGTCGTCCCTTAGACGACACAGTAATTAGTAGTCGTAAATCAACCGACAGTTTGCCGGCTGTGATGGCAGCTAATTAATTGCCGCGTAGAAGCCAGAGGCCGGTGCTGGGAAAGGTCGGGAGCGCCCTGGAGCTAAACATCAGGCAAGGGTGTAAACCTGGTCGACCAAGCTTCCGTGGGCCGAGTTTGCGTCGCATCCTCTCCCCGTCAACCCATCTCAGGCGGAAGCCAAGCTTGAGATACCTTAGCTGCTACCCAGAGCACCTTACTTGAGGCCAAAGGGACGGCACTAGGTAGCACCCAGCGTCTCTAGTGGTAAATGGTAGATGGCCAGAATGTGATTCGGCACATGGCGCGCGTTGCCCACTGCGTACCCAGTATGACTGCGAGTATCTGTACTTTGTGTTCTTGGGTAGCATACGGTAGTATGGACGTCGGTGCTGGCCGATATTGGTCAGCTCGGAAAATACATACATACACACACGTACACGTACACGTACACACCTGGGCGAGGCGAAAAAAAACGAAGTGGTCAGCGGCCGACGGGAAGGGCGTCCGCCGGTGAACAGCTGGCTGGCGTGGGTTGGTCGGAATGGTGCGAAAGGCGCCGACAGCGAGCGGGATGACGATGATGCGTCTGCGACAGCGCGGCAGTCGGCAGCATCGCTTTCGTGTCAGGGTTGGTCTCAGCAGCACGAGCTGTCGGACTCCTTGGTCCGCAGGCAACCCGTCGTGGAGAGTGCGCAGATACTTTCTGCCGCGTCACAGACTTTTGCTGGACATGGAATGCGATGAAGCTTGCACGAAGCGAACGTACTCGTAGGTGGGCACCGAACGTAAGTACCTTACCTAAGGTACCTACCTGGGCGTACCTTATGTGGTGGAGGTCAACGGCATGGACTTTGCACTTGAAGCAGAAGGAACAGTATAGACGGGTGTGCACCTTCTCATCCTGGGCATGACGTTATGGATCACAATTGACTCGGGAATCCGAATGCTGTTGATGTTAATGGGCATGGAATGAATGCGAATGCTTTGACGGCATTTGGCGGGCTTCGCACTTTGCTGCCAGGCCACTTCACACGATGTGAGTTCGATTTCATCCCAAGTGCGGTGGCCGGATGTCGAGGTGGTCCGCCTTCGACTAGTGCCTTACCTACGATAGAAGAGGCATTCGGGGGCAAGGACAGCACAAGGGAACCTCAGCACAGCACAGCACAGCACAGCACATCATTTAAAGCACTATATCAAGCGTACTGCTGTGTACTGCGATTCTTACTCTACTGCGTAGGCGGGAAATAGCAAGAGGACTTGCGTCGACCGAGCAAGACACAGCACCTCAGACCGGAAGCCGGGTTGACCGTTGCAGAAGTTCTGAGCCTTCTCCTCCCCCGTTCCATTCCTGTCTCCAATGACAAGAGGAGTGGACATCAGCTGAAACATCTGTATCCTGTCCACCTCAGGGGGTGTGACGATGGCCCACAACACCCACTACTTGGCAATGGAGTGGGTGGGTTCTGAGCAGTATCGCGCACTTGTGCATGGGTGTTTGTGAGGCACCACAGTAGATACTGCGAAAAACGTGCCGCGTCTCTTCTCGTCGGCCCTGGCTAAGCTGACTTGCGGCTAGCGCACTCTGCGCAGTGCCTCAGGGATAGTTGGGAAGGCAGACAGTGTTGCATGGTGTCGCATTGACAGCCTTGCGATAGAGCATGCCATAGGCCCTGATAATCCTGGGCAACTGGTGATGCACAATGTGCTTGTTTGCTATGTCCGGTATTTCAATGGACGATGCGTCGTGGATCGCAGCATGGGACGGTCAGAGATGGGACAATCTTCGTTGGCGTACGTACAGAGTGTGGATTCCGCGTACAGATTAACAGTAGAAACTTTGCAGAGCACGACTGATGGATGGATGTCGTCCACACAAGTGACCAGCACATGTTTTTACGCATGTTGGCTAACAAGTGCTTTGAATAGGGGTCATGCCTGGAAAGCGTGGCCAAGAAAGCCAGACGCTGAGCATCCTGTTGCCTCGGTTGTGCCCTACGTTCTATTGCGAAAGCTTGACGCAGTAGGTATACTGCAGTAAGCAACTGGTCCTTTCCAAGTCTACCTTGTTCGTAGAGCATTCAGTCGCGTTTAGTGAACTCGATGTGATCATGCTGGGCCATATTGCACTTCAAAGCTTCAAAGTCAACGGCCTACGAAGCAACCCAAGTTACCTACCTACCTAATGTCACATACCTGAGGAGAGGCAGGTATATGGCATGGAGTAGCAGCTTCTCCTTCCGCCAACAATTTGCTGGGCATCTTTTATCAGCCAGAGCGACGTAAAAATAGAGGCAGGTGGGATCAGGAGCTCTTACGGCAAGTATCGACGCCGCCTGCACTTGCCTTTGCCTTTCGGGGGGGAAACTGGAATACAACATCGCCATATGGGAACGTCACAGCTACACCACCCACCTAACTTTACCCTTCAACGTACATCAAAGACTATGCCAGTCGTCCCATTATCGCCTTCCATATTGAGCCCTCGACCTGGCAGTTGGCGGGAATGCAACGGGAGATGCGATGCGCCACGACGGTAGTGGGCAACTACTTGATGGCACCTCCTTAATTATGCCACCATCTTTCAATCCTTCATTTGACTTCAGAGAAGTCGATACTTTGTACAAAGCATTGTGTTTTCCTGCAATGGCAGCTCCAGCACGGAGTACGCATACCATGTTGTACCGCACTGAGACCTGCTGTACGTTCTTTTGTACCCTTAATAGGGACATGCCTTCAACCTGATCTCTAATCGTCCGTCAGCCAGACCCGAACCACGACCGCGAACCCCGACCCCTGGAGCAGGCAAGGGCAAGGACGTGGATCTGGCCCTGAACCACGACACGGAGCTCAACATCTCCTGGTTCTGGGCCCGGAAACTCGCCCTTGATCCCCTCCCCTACCGTCAAACCCCGGACAAGACTCACCTCATGCGCACTCTGATGCCTCCGGTACGCCCCGCCATCCGTCAGTCCACCAGTCCACCTACCCACGACAGCAAACCCTGACCACCTCGTCAGCATGCAGTTCCAACATCAGCATCGCCAATACTTCACATGAGTGCCCATGCAGAGACGGCGCGAAGATCCGGTGGCCATCTTCACCTCATCATCCCGGATCGGTCCCAACATCATCGAATAATAATAATGATCCTCCGTCCCATCATCATCTTCACCACCATTACCAATCTATCCATCCTCCTCTCTGAGGACGCTGCCGCCACTTTCATTGCTGCCACCGTCGCGGCTTGATCAATTGGCGTCTCTTACTTGCCAGCTCCGCCTGCTTGCGGACTATGCCGGTCAGCGACCTACCCTATCCCGTCTCATGCATTCTCACGCGGCCTGCTTGGACGCATCTCACAACGTACATCCCGGCCTGCTGCGTCCCCCTCTTGAAACATGGAGCCAGCTGGCTAGGAACCAATCGCGAATGCCGCATTTACTTCCATTTCCCAGTCTATCCACACGCAACAAATACCGATACATGGTAATTACTGCACTGCACCGAATACCTGTACAGCAAGTCCACCGTCGGCCGAGCCCTACCGCTGCTTCTATGCAGCCTTCGCCCCTACCTCCGTTTCTCTTCCCTGCAGCACATCAGTCACCATCGCCGCCCAAGCTGGAAGACTTGATAACGGAACGGAAACAGCCCGCTCTGGCTGTGATACTTGCTGCATCGTCGCTTGAGTATAGGATGTAATAGATAGATTGACGCGGCTCAATCTACCATTCCACGAGCGACATGCCACGTATGTTACTTCAGGTACGATTGTTAGCGCCTGTCGATACCAGCTGTAACTATTTGACGGGACCATGTCACCAGATGGACAGTGCTGTCAAATGCTTGAGGTGCTGCGAGCACACGAGACGAGCAAGTCACTTTTCGCCATTTTAGCAGCCGAGACTGCGTCACACGACAAGGGTCACGAACCCTGTGTTCTTGTCATCTACAAAGCCGCTGATGCTGGTCGGAATGGGCTCCAACCTCGGATACAGTGCTTCGTGCCGCCGAATCTGGTTGTGGATCAGTCCGGAATGAGACAACAGGTAATCTGTCGGGTTGGAGTTACAGAGCACCATCATCCTTTCCTTTGTTAATAGTGGTATGTGAAACGGACAGGCAGATGCTCCGACGAAGCCACGACAATCCCACGACAATGCTACCTACGTGACGAGTATACTTGGCAACGGATCCTCATTGATTTTTAGCGCCAGTATCCAATTGAAGAACATGCGAAAGGTATCCTCAATTCGTCCTTGGCCTCTTTCCTCGTGCGTCGGCGTCGTCTGTCGTGTTGCCATGGGCCGCCTGAAGCCCCAGCAACGAAAGCCCAACAAACCACTCGAAGCTGTCGTGTCTGGAGGACACCAGGTACAGCATTGCAGAGCTCGAACAATCAAGCATCAACACGGACCTCTTGCCTCGTGTTAGGAAGTGAGATGAGCCCGAGTCCGCCATCTAAGAGAACTTTTCTACGGCAAAAGCACAGACTGGCGTCAGATTCAGAGGTAGCTTTGGGACTGAAGACACCAGAAAACTGCCAGAAGTTTGGCCTCGACCAGGCAGAGCGTTTCTTTGATATGATGCTTGATTCGCGCCAGATAGCCTTCGAATATTCGGATACCAAATCTCTCCCGCTCATTCGAACGTTTCCCAACATTGGCGCTTGGGGGCTTAGACGCCGTTGTGTGTTGCGATTCTCAAGGTCGTACGGTACAAGAGACACCACACAAGCGCACACAAGCACACACAACTTCGGAGAGGCCACAAAGAAGCACTAGACACTTGGCCGTTGGCGGGGCCGTCGCCTCTCCCGGCCGCCTTTGCCTCGTGGCGGGCTTCCATCGTACGCCCAGCCATGTGGTCTTGGTTCGACCGAGTTGTCTCATCCGTACAGCAGATCTCAATGACATTGTTCCAGTGTCGCATTCATGTTCGTCGTTGGACACCACCCATTCATATTCTTCCAGCAACCACCGCCTATTAACATTTACAACTCACTGCGACCGCCGGAAGCGGGACATGATGCGGGACAAATCGACAATATCTCCAGGCATCCGCTTCGGCATCTCCCGACCGACTGAACATTCACCTGCACACGCCCGTACGTGTACATGTTAGGCTGGCAGGTTCACTGATTTAGCCCCTCTCGCCCTTGACCCACGCCCATGCCCACGCGTACGGTCAGATACCAGTCCGGTCACAGGTGGCACACCTGAGCCCTGTCTCCATACGCGGTGCATGGCCCATGGCCCATGGTCCATGGTTCATGGTCCACGGTCCACCCCTCACAGATGCCCGGTACCTTCAAACGGGAGAGCTTCCTCGACAAGTTTCACGCCCAATCCCGGGTCTCAGCTTGCAGATCGATGAAATAGCTGTGCCTCAGGTCTTGTATCTGTCTGCATCAAGAGCAGATGCCGCATCGAGAGAAGTCGAATAGTGCATGGCGCATTCACTTGAAGCGAATGCGCTGGGCGGGGCAGCAACTGCGACGCGACACGACCTGCCAACTCTGGGTGCGCCAACAGAGCCAAAGATTGAGATAGATTTGCCGCCTGCTGGCCTGTCTGGCCTGTCTGGCCTGTCGCAGCTGTATCGCGTCCTCTATCACTCTGCCCTAGCTGTCTATTTGGAAATCTAAGCCCTGCCCGGACGTTTCCCCTGCGGAGATCATGGTTCAGACGGAGCATCTGACGCCATGATCTACCGCGTACTGCGGTTCAGTCTGATGCACAACTCGACGTCGAAGGAGTCGCCCTAGTCGACAAAGACGGCCATCGCGCCAAGTTCCCACGGTCGCCCATCTCGTTAGAGAGGGAACAAACGTAAACCATAACAGAGCGATGTCGACAAGTTCCCCCTGGCAACAACCTCATGGGAATTGGGGGGGCGTATGAAGGCCACTCTTCGCAGTAAAGCCTCGGCCGCGAATCCGGCACACGAAGGCATACACAGTACTTGACGGCTCCCGCGAAGGAGGGACGGATGACATGAAGGAAGGACGGACGGGCCAGAAGCCATCTCGACTTATTCCTCTGTGTGTGAGGTGCTTGCTTGTGCCCGTTACACAAATCAAACCCACACACCCCTGTCCCTGGAATGCACATGGACCCCCGTCCAGCCAGCGGCCAGTCGGGGGCTTTTTTTCCCACCGGCGCGCCCAAACCTACTGTGGGGAAGTCTAAACATCGACTACATCCCTTTCCCCCTTCGACGCATAATGCCCAGCATCCTTGCGTTGCCGCAAGTGGAAACTCTGATCAGATTCTCAGCTCCCACCCTCTCTGCCTTCTTGCACAGTGATCATGCTGGCTCCCGTTGCGAGCCTCCCAGCAGTACTCTTCTTCTTTCTCTGGTCTCCATCTTTTCCCCCGATGCTTGCTTGCGCCCTTCGGACCATGTCCCAGTCTAGTCTTCGTCTCTCGTCTGGCAGAGTTTAGTAGACAACGGAGGGGCATGGGTGTGTGTGTGTCTCTGCGTGTGTATACTTGTATGCGTGTATATGTGTGCGAGTGCGTGTGTGTGTGGGTGGGCGTATGAGTGGGAGAGCCTTGACCTGACAGAACAGCAACCGGGCTCGGCTCAGCCATCCGTCATTCATGTACACTACCTCACCTCACCTCACCTCACTCTTCTCAAGCGTCTTCAACTTACCTAGTCATTGCCTCGACTTGGGTGCTTCTTCTTTCTTGACCTTCGTCTCTACACCCTCCGCCCGGATTCCCAAACATCTACCGTCTTCAATCCCTACCGTCTCTTCATGCGTTCTTCAGCACAGCCCTACTCCTCGTTGTCCCTGGTCACCCGGGCTCGTCCCCGTCTCTCGCTGTCCATTCGTCCTATCTTTGTTTCTTCCTAGACCTTTCCGAACACTGCCCTTGAACTCGCCCCCCTTCCTCACTTCCATCATCAACTGCATCGGTCTGAAGCAGGTCGACGTCTGTCACCATTGGGTTTACCTCGAAGACCTTTGGTGTGCGCCTCATCCATGGCATGAAAATACCAGCCTTCGCGAAACGAAACTTTGACCAATTTCGCCGAGGTAGTCGTCTCTGTAGGCAAAAAGGACTGGGGGAGAGAAACAAATCCAGCTTTTCTAACAGCCGCCCGCCCTCCTCCTTTGTCTCGGTGGTCGATTTTTTGGTTGAGACGGGGAATCTTATCTTCAGTTTCGAGTACGTTATACGTCTCGAGACAGCACCTATAAGCATCATCACTCGGCGAGCCGTCTCTGCGTGCCCGACCCGGCTTCGTTCCTCGAACCGCAGCGGGCTGCACTAGATCGCCCTTGGATCGCACGCTCACATAACTTCAGCTACCGACGAGGTCGTCGTTTCCTGTGTTTCCCTCGGTTCAAGGTCGATCCGACAGCTGCGAACCACTTGGGCGTGTTCACAAAGGCAGAGGTGTAAGGCACTTTCGGATGACCCTTCATATACACCACTGGCCGGCTTGAAGGTGTTTCGGCTGTTTCAATCCACTTCGGGAACTGTCAGTGCGACTCTGAAACGGCGATCCCAACGATAGGTCTGATATTCTGATCGTTTGCTTCTTAACTTGTCACCGCCCTCCTGTCTTACCCTTTTCTTCTTCATTGCCTTCCGCCCCCTGGGCGCCACACACAAAAGCACTAGGGTCTCCCACAACCTTATCACTTATCCATCGTTCCTCTTATTGCTATCACTGTACACCTTCGTCTGCCCGTAGCGCCATCACGCAGCCCAGGCATACAGACGAGTATCCCAAGTTGCGGACAGCGTCCCAGTGATCAGATACGACATTGCGTTGACGGGGCAACGACGTCGATCGTGGCGGCGGCAAGGACAAGCTACAACGACGGCGCGGAAACCCCTGAGCGCGCGAAAACGATCTTGTTCGAGGACACGACGTGGGACTTCTCCAGTCCACAAGAGACAGGCCAACGTCGCGAGTTGAAACGGGAACCGACGAAAGGAACATCATTGTTGGCGCATGCGCCTTGAACTGGGACGAGGCGAAGAGTAGGAGGCCAGGGAAACCCATCACCGTCACCCCGAGGAATCGTCAAACTGGACTATTCTCGGAGACGAAAGCTTTCCCAAGTTGTCCGCGCTTGAGCGATGGACGTGACATCACTACTGAACGCAGCGGCGGGAAAAAAGCCCTTTATTCGGAACAACTCTCTCGAAATCACCATCACGCCCATCAACCACGGACAAACAGTCATAACATCATCGCCGGAGAAGACTGCATCTTCTAGGCGGACAAGCGACGCCCGAGCACCGCGGAGCCGCAGGCCATGGGATGCGGGCGGTTACTCTCTACCATTATCAGTAAACACCAAGATTCCTGCTCCGCCCGCGAAGCCTGCATTTTATAACGACTCTGACCCGGAGCAATCGACGTCCGCGAGCTCCT
Organism: Colletotrichum spinosum; assembly: GCA_004366825.1. Lineage (NCBI taxonomy): Eukaryota > Fungi > Ascomycota > Sordariomycetes > Glomerellales > Glomerellaceae > Colletotrichum > Colletotrichum spinosum. The sequence continues at coordinate 32,494 of QAPG01000101.1, read as the reverse complement.
ACGACCTACCTTCCTCCAGCTGCCACTCCAGGGCCAGCTCTCTCAGCTCGCTCGTAAACGAAATGGCACACTCCGCCAGTATCACTCCGATGACGAGCTCACATCCCGGACGGTACGTAGAAGAACGTAGACTGATGGTTTTGCGTTGCGCGATGTGCGTGCGAAGTTGTCGGTTCCATTGTTAGGGCAACGTCGTGAGGAACTGCCTCGACGATGCCTAGTAGTGGCAAACGAGAACACCCTCACTGACAGCTCGAACTGTGGATGGATGTTTTGGAAACGGCAAACGTTGAGCCTTTCGTTTTTTAAGCTTCCCTGGAGATGGAGGACTCGATGAACAGCAGGCTAACTTTGCCAAGACCTAGCATATCTGTCGATTCGGACTCGCAGCTGACAGCAAGGTGAGCACTAGCCTTTTCTACAGAGGGCCATACGCGTCTTGGTTCGAGTTTTAGAGCCAGACGGTGCTCGTCACCGCTTGATGACACTCAAGAACACGAACCATTTCGTTATCCTGTTTTCGAGTATGTAGCTGATGCTGATGTCGACATAGACCGAACTTGTCACGGGAAGATGATGGACAAAACATGACGGGCGGATTCCCCAAGTCCCCCAAGCATAAGTTCTCAGACAGCCATAGTAGTTTGTCTTCGTACACGTCTTCGAATCAGTCCGGAGGCCACTCTAGGATATCGTCTCTATCTACCGTGAGTGGCATCCAGCCATTCACGTCGCTACTGAACGATGTTACGGCCTTCGACCCGAAACTGGATCACCAGCAAGGCATGTCTATGCCCGGCATGGTCGACATCCAGCCGCCCTCGCCGAGAATCGCCGGGCACTCGGACTTGGGCATGCCTCAGCCCTTGGACCCTAGCTTGAAGGGTCCCGGTAGACCAGGTAGTCCATCAGACGCGATTCTAATCACTCGGGGCATGGGAAGTAATAGGTCAAGCCCAACAGATGGTCTAAGGTACGTGGACATGGGTGACTGTAATCATCACCAACATCACTTTGCATCGCTTCACAATCCCCCTGATCGTTGATCACACAAATGTCGTCTTGGGGATCATCGCACGTAAAGTTGCGGCGAAAGTACAGACGCGAACAAGTTGGACTGCGTCCAGTCACGTCACAACTCTCATCCCTCTCTGTCTCCCTCACTTTATTCGACTTTCTACTTGGCTTCACCGCGCCTTCCTCGTCTACGATCGCGCCCCTTCCCACGACGGCCTCCCCAAAGCCACTGCACTACAAAACCCGTCTCCCTCATCACCAGACAACTCTCAGACCTACACCTCGACACAACACAACTGCCACAACACAACTGCCACAACCACCACGCAATATAAACAACCATCACACAAGGCATACCTCACGTCACTCAGCCCAAGGGATCCTCATCTCAACTTTGGCATCGCTTAACCGAACGTCTACGAGATTTGGTGATTCACCCACATCGTCCCGCTCCTTCCCTCTGCGTACACTCACTCGGCCCTTCACCCCTTCACGTCAACCACCACTATTTAAACCGTCTCTTCTTCCTCACACACCGCGTCACTTCTCTCCCAAACAACACTCGAGACAACAACGCATCCAAACACAAACCTGAGCTGGGCTCTGCTAATCTTAATCTTCGATCAGTCCTCACTCCAAACATCAACAGGATAATCTGAACTACCTTTCACTCCCTCAAGACCAACTCCAGCCAAGAACTCACAAACGCACTGTTTCTGCGCCTGACTTTGCAGCCATTTCTGCTCCCACTTTCCAACCTTTCCCTTCGGTATCTGAGGCTGTCCCATTCCCTACCCAACAACCTTACGCCATGTCTCCTCCCGACTCTCCTCCGGCTGTCACCAGCAACGATGAGATCAAGTGCATGTACATTGAGAATTGCGACACCGGATCTCAGCCGCGCAAGGCCATCTCTCACATCTTCGGCCGCAACAAGCTCTGCACGCGCATGATACCTGCTCACGTCTGGGTTCACTTCTGCCGCAAGCACTACCAGCGCAGTCGCTACCGCAACGCCCACGAGTATTCCAAGCTCCAGGTCGATCTCGTTCAGAAGCAGATCGCTCGCGTCCAGCAGTGGAGCGACGAGAACGAACGCGCCGGAAAGGCCGGTGTCGTCAACAGCTGGTCTCTCGCCATCCGAAAGCGCGAGCAGAAGCGTTTGGAGGACAAGAAGGAGTCCAAGAAGCGCGCCTACCAAGACGAGTCGGACGACGAGCAGTTGGACGGTGCCATGCTCAACGGAACTGCGGTCCCCGAGTGGCTTCTTAGCAAGTGCGGTGCTGGTTACACCACTGCGGCCATCCAGGAGATTGTTGCTCAGTTGAAGACAGAAATCGACAATGGCGGCCTTAGCCAGATCCCCGACATCGAGATCCTCCCTACCATCAGCAGCGATGGTCCCGACGAGAAGCCCAAGACGTACCTCAAGCGCAAGACGAGCGGCGGTGCAGCCCACAAGCGCTCGCAATCGATGGGTGTTGCCCTCCGGCCCGAGGCCATGCCCATGGCTCGACGTGTTAGCCAGCCCAATGCCTACTGGGGCCAAGAAGGTTTCGACGCCTCCCCCTTTGAGAAGCGCCAACGTATTACTGACATGGACATCGGCTACTATGGAGACCGCAACGCCATGCCCGGTATGCCCAGAGTCCAGTCTGGCATGCGCCGCATGAACATCCCCCACCGTCCCGCCTTCGGCAACATCCGCGAGGGCCATCCCGAGGAAGACTACTACCGTCAGCCTCAGATGGGAGCTGGTCCATTCGTCTTTGGTGCCGGTGGTCCTCAAGGCGGCCCTCTCCCTGCTCCGACCCCCCAGCGTCGCGACAGCAAGTCGATGGCTTCCCACCTCGAGACGTCGACCACGAACATGTCGGCCTACCCCGATCCTCGTCGCGCTTACCACCAGCGTTCCCAGAGCGAGATTGGCGGCTTTCATCAAGGACAGGTTCCGACGTACCGTCCCTCTTCCTCTTCCGGCTACGCTCCCGCCGGATACGGCTATGGTACTGGCACTGTCGAGCAGGACGCCTACGATGGCACGTACCCCCGTCCCCACGACAACCCTTTTGCTCCTCAGGCTGCTCCGACGGCATACTACGAGGATCCTCAGAGGCAGTACGCCTACGGAGCCCCTCCGTTCCAGCCTGCCCAAGCGTCGCGCCTCGGCCCCGTGGGTGTTAACAGACACACTCGGCACCAGAGTACCCCGAACGCGCCCCGTGTCATGCATCGCGCTCCCTCGGCTCACGGCTTTGCGGTCGGTCCCAATATGAATCCCCGCCACGACCAGCAGGGATACGAGCAGCGTACACCTTCGGAGCACTCGCGTCACTCGTCCTACGCCACGCCCCCAATGCAGCCCATGCAACCCATGCAGCCCATGCAGCCCATGCAGCCCATGCCGGATGCCGGCCGCCACTGATCAACTCGTAGATCGAGCAAACGCACTCTTTTGCAACGGCCTTCCTTTATACCCTCACATCATGTCTACTTGACACGGCATCTATTGGAGCATCACATTGGGGAAGGCAAGCGGTCATTTGATTTTCGGTCCTTATTTCCTCTCTTTAATCAGACCTCTTCTCTCTCGTTCTATACACGGGTCAATTGCATGAGGACATTGGGGATCACCAAAACCGGCTTATACGAACTTTCTTTTTCTCTTTTGGGGCCCGACGCCATCTGGGGTAATACATGGCTTTCGTGGCGGCATACATGATGGATGACTGGACATCGGTGGCTCACGGTACATTCGGGACACGGCTTTGGGATCGCGTCTTAGAAAAAACCTCGAAAAAGGGCGACTTTTCCATCTTTGCATGGGTTTCTTGATCAGGTCAGTGGAGAGTGGCCTAGGGATAAGACAGGAAGCGGCTGTGCGTTCAAGCTACAGCAATTTGAGCTGGAGTTCTGCGCAATAGGTGGCCATCTGTTTTCGCGCCTAGCCTGGCTGGGGGTTTTGGAGGTGGGCGGGTGAATCGACCAAAAAGGGGCGTTTGGAGGAGTGCGTCTTTGCTCGACACGATTTGCCTCAACGTCTTCATTTCTATTCTGCTTTTTAAGTGCGAGGCGAGAAAGGCCTTAGGAGGATGTGCAGGGGAAAGGTCCTTTACAGTTTCTCGACAGATGAATTTTGACTGCAAGTCTTTGGTTTCTTTTGCCAGTTTCGCCAGGGAACCAAGCAGGCCTTGAATGCTTAGATAGCTCAGCCTAATGGATATGCAGTTGACACATGGTTGTTAGCAGATGTGATGATATGTGATGCTGGACTCATGGCCTATCTAATTACCTAGGCCATGTGGTCAAATAAGAACCTCAGTTGTTTGTATCTGCAAAATGATTACTATATATCCAGTCACAGGAGCTGCACCTGACTGCATTGTGGTGGACCTTGCCTCAGTCAGAAGGTCTTATGATGTAAACTCTATATTAGTCATAGGTTCCTGCGATGTGGATATGGCCTTTGCTTCGGTCATGCAATCCAGCGATACAGGCAAGCTAGTGTCTATCTATGCGGTCTTCACGAAGCAACTTGATTCCCGCCATCTCATCATCTTGCAGCAGCATTCAAGGTCTTTGGTCACACCGTCACTCCCACCCCTAGAGATTATTCTTACTACAAAGAAATCTCCCTAGACTAGGTGTTTCTGCAAATGTATGTCTTTTTTTTTAATGTTTCCTTCTTTCTTTTGTTTTCTTCTACTTTTGTTTCTTAGATGTACTGAAAGTTGAGCAACTGACAAGGTAGAATAGGTCAGGGACTAGGGAAGCCCTGAAAGTGAGAGCTTTGTTGTCTTTGTTATCTAGAGTGGTATCTCAGAATAAGTGCGTACGACTGAGGCCAATTGAACCAATAATAAATATATGCAGTATGTGCCACCTGGCTACAGGTCTCTTCTAATTTCTGTTTTGGATGCAACAGTTTGCCATCCAAATCTACCTGGCCTGGAAAACCCCAGCCAGCAGTCGCAAAAATGGCGTCGCTTCGGGAAAACGCGCTTCGTTTCACTCCCGCTACTCCCGCAGCATGATGGAACCGCCGTCCCAGTCGGCCAACCTTCCTACATTCGCCCTGCCCTTGGTCTCGAATCCCAGCCGCTCATAAAACGGCTCAACACCCCTCAGGCCGATGAGCCACGCCATGACGCCCTCCTTGTCTGACTGGCGCAGCCCCTCCCTCACGAGCACGGAGCCATAACCCTTGCCTTGGAAGTCCGGCGAAACGGCCAGGGTGGACAAGTACCACGCGTTCTTCCGCTTTGGATGCGCCGGGTCGTTCAGGATGTCGTCGCTGGCCAAATGCGAGTCATCAAATATATTGAGGCTCGCCACGTCGGCAGAGCGTGCTGGCCAGAGGTAGCCTGCGAGCTTGTTGATGCCGAGTAGCACTGGCTTGAGCCACCCGCGGATGGTCAAATTGCCCTCGACGGCGGCCTTGTCGGCAGGTGTGGGGTATGGCCGGCGCCACCAGGAGAAGGCGGCAATTCGTTCGCCGGAGGGTAATTTGGCGTCCGGCACGGTGAGAATGTGTAGCATTTGCTGCTCTGGACCCCAGAATCGGCCGTAGAAGAAGCGATGAGCCCATGCTCGGAAGTCTTGGGGATACTCGCTGCGTTTTGGGTGCAGCTTCCGTATGATCCAGTCATCGCCAAAGGCGGCAATCCAAACGTCGGCTGCCTCAGCTAGGTCGGCAGAAGCGCCTGGACGGATGCGAAATTCTGGCTCCGTCATGGTATGAAGTCCTGAGAGCGTAATGATTTGTTTTTGCGACTGAAGTTCCTTGGCCAGACTAGAGATTTGTGAGAACGGATATTGGAGGTTGGGATTGCCAGTCGGGTGAGGTTGGACAGGAGTCCTTCTCGGACGGTGCTGTCGGCCAGCGAATGGCGGGGTACCTTACCTGTGTTGCGGCGCAATTGACCAATGAGGTCGTATAATACCCACTCGCACGCAATGCCACAATCCGCGACTCTACCGGATCAAGTCAGGTTCGTGTCCGTGAGGATGTTGTTTCTGACAGAGCTGAAGTATATGTTGTATTTGAGTGAGCGAAGCCGAGGTCCAACGGCCGACCTGTTGGCGCGAGGATCCGATCGTCTCGGGTCGGTGAATGACTCAACCGGTGAAACGCAGCATGACCCCAAAAGTTCCAAAGGCTCCTGTGCACCCCGGTCGGCTGGGGCCATGACGGGACCGGTCCGGGCCCGGCAGCGGGCATTGAGGCCGGCTGACAAATGCGTTCCGTCCGGCTACATGGAAGACAGGCCGTCCGTCTCCTTCGATCGTGGGTGCGGGCTTCCCAAACGGACGCCAGCTGGCAGGCGAAGGGCATGTCAGACAACGACCAGCACTCGTCCCCGCGCCACATCCTGACAGATCATCCAAGCCAGATCGAGATAAGTAAAAGGATAGCGGGATCCACGATGATGACCTGCACAATGCCATCAGGTTTGTGCGACGTCATTCTCTAGCCCCATAAGCTGCAAGAGGCCCAGAAGGCTGGGCAGAATTTCCAGATGCCTGGAAAAGCAAGACGTCGTATCCTCCACGTGGAAGTGACGGCCGTTATCCACCGCACAGCAAAACACAGCGCGAGTCGAGTCGACGCCAACCTTGCAGGTGGTGCTGGGCGGACCAGCCCGTGGGCACCCACTTCGTTGGCGGAAGGGCGGGACGGAGGACGAAGGGAGCACAGACATAGGCACGATAGGCTGGCGGCTCCGAGATATCGGGAGCCGCTGATCAGTTGACTTTGGTGGCTCTCCGCCTCTTTGAGCGTGGTTGAATAGGCGCAGACCCCGGTGGCAGCGTTGACGGCGGCGGTGTGGCGGGTTGGACGAAGTGCGGAGAGATTGCTGCCGCAAACGCTGTGTAACGTCGGTTAGACGCAGCCTAGGGCCTTCATGAAGCCATTTCCATGGCTGTCAAGTCATCAGCCCTACACAAGAAGGGCAGCCAAAGACCAAGGACGGCCAGGGCAGCGATGTCTGACTGGACCGGGTGGCAGATGCCAGCAAGCCGGACCGGATTCGGGGCATCAGTCGTCGCGGTTGCATCGATGGTATTGGTTCTGGAAGGTTGGGAGAGGTGCCAAAACGGGCGTGGTGAGACGGCGTGACATGGCGTGGCATGGCGCTGCGGCGTCTGTTTGGTGGCTGGTGTCTGACGCCGAGACACACAGCAAAGAGGGTGATGGGAACTGGTGCAGGAATTCGAAAGGCCTTTTGGCTGCAAGCGGTGATATCAGTGCCCTCATTAGGACGCAGGAGGGTGGTATCGAGGGCAGGTCAAAGGCGTAGAGACGACATGTGTCAAGGATGCTGTCGCAAGTGTCGCGATGGCGCTAGATCAGAAGCGGTGTTGTGGCCCACGGGAATTTGCTTACTAACAGCGACCGCCTCTGATAACGACGGCAGGCAGACACCTACCTACCTTACCTCAGTACTCCTACCTACCCCGATGCTCCTCCTACCTTGATGAATCCCCCTTACGGTACCGATACCTCACCTTGGTAGGTAGGTGCCTCATCTGGTAGGTACTAGGTGCCTCATGTATCTTGTTCAAGGTGAGCTCGGTAAGCGACCAAGGTAAGCCTAGGCCTAGACGGATGTCGATGCAGACAGGACGTAGAACTGCCGGCGAACCATGAAAGACCCATGCCCATGGGCATGGGCGTTTGTGCGGGCGTAGGATCATAAAAAAGATCATGGCCTGGCATGGCATCGAGGATATCGAACGTGTGTTGAGACCCTTTCTTTGTGCCACGTCTTGGCCTGTCTCTGTCTCTGATCTGGACCTGAACCTTGCAAATGCTCTCCGGTTATAAACTCAAGTCTTTCAGGCCCCCAATAGTACGTGGATGTGGTACGCTTCTGTTTTGGCGTCGAGGTTTTCCGACAGTTGTGGTTAAATCTTCGTCCATCTAGTCTTGGTCCTGCAAGACGCGGGGCAAGATGCACGTCGAGCTCTTCGTCGAGCAATCAGGAAAGGCCATGGCAAACGGGTCTGTACCCGTAGGAGGTCAAGTCCGTCAAGTCCAGAAGCTCGGAAGACGGGATCCCTGTCACACCAGCATATCGTCCTGGTGTTGCCATGCCCTGTCCTACGTTACACAATGTCAGAATTTAGGGCGCATGCCATTTCTGCGTGTAACTTTGGGCGTTTATTCCGTCTATCCCGTGTCCAAGATGCCTCTCAACGCTCTTCTGTGTACTGCCAGCAAAAGCCGTTCTCGTGTAACACAAGAACACAAAGGAGCTGACAGGGGTGGTGTTGCCGCCGTCTTCAGTGGTTCTCAATCGCCATGGTGGGGCCGGGATTAAGGCTTCATCGAGAAGGGATCCGCTTAGGTCTGTCTTTCCCTTGATCCCTCCTTTTTTCTTCTTCATCTGTTCGCTTTGCCGACGACCCTATCCCATTATCCGTGGACGGGGGTGCTTCCCACCGTCGCAGCGGTGCCCGTTGTGTTCGGTCGGTGTTTGGCTACCGAGGACGATTGTGGTGGTGGTGCTGGTGGTGTTCGTCGTCGTCGTCGTCGTCGTCGTCGAGATGGTTGAGGTCTGGACCTGTGGATCAAGCCCGGCCGGCACTAGATAACTAGGGGCCTTGTCTGCGTGAATGTAGGCACTTTAGTGTACCTAAAACATATTCAAACATCGCAGCAGACAGCACACCAATCCGGGTACTCGAGGTGTACCTGACCTGCCTCGCAGCCAGCACACCCAGAAGATGGATACCCTACCTGCCTTTGGCACCTAACCTCCTTGAGATACCTATCAAGTACTGTACTCCGTACCCCCTGCCTTGTAGGGACCTAGCTGGCTTTATTTTGGACCAGGGCCTTCGGATAGGGACTTCCTCTTCACTTAACTATCCTCATCCCCAGTCCAACTCCCGTCGTCGAGAGCGAAGGAGCTTGGCGGGTTCCATCACTGCTTCCTGTTCGGCCTGTGTCGTCGTGCATCTTCGCCGTTACAGTTGCATTTGCATTTGGGTTCACTGTTCTGCGTTGTCTCTGCTTTGCTTTGCTCTGCTTGTGGGCTGAGAGACCGTGGCCTGTAACAGTCGTTCGTCTACATATCACCAGGATCACCGTCTTAGGCCGTTGTTGCTTCGTATTTTCCTTTTTCCTGGCAACATCAGTCCAAATCCAGGCCTGAGCAATAATCCTGCCGATTTTCTGGGCGATATCACCTCGACCTGCCTTACCCAACACGGGATCCTACATCTCACCCCTCGATTTAAATATCCGAAACGGGACGATACCTAACGACAGAGCGGTGCAATGTCGTCGAGACAACTGCAGCGGCTGGCCGTAACACCGCCGTCCGAGGATTCTGACAACAACGTCAACACCAACTCACGTTACACGGGTCGACAGGCGAGCTCGACTTCTTCGTCAAACCACCAATCCCCCGCAGACGCCCCGCCACGCGCACACCGCGCCTGTGAAAAATGCACAAGAACCAAGAAGAAGTGCGACAAGGGTCTTCCTGCCTGCTCGCGATGCACGAGGTAAGTCTCCTAGTCGAGCCGAGAAAGCAAATGCCTGGCACAAGACGAGTTGATGGGGTCTAATACGATTCTAGACTCGCCACTAATTGCTGCTACGATTTCGTCGTCAACCCACCCTCGCTCACGATTGTCGAGCACAATGCCGCCGCTCACCATTTCAACGTTGCCGGCGATGCGCGTCCAACCTTTGAATGGCTCAACCAGGTCGACTTCAGCGCCGCCCAGATCATGCAGCTCCTGACGAGTCGTGGCATCAATTGGAGAGCTTCCGTCAAAGCCTATTTCCGAACCATCAACACTTGGCTTGCCATTATCCACCCGGATGTGTGGCATAGGCGCTGCGCCCTGGCTCATTTCGACACAAATCCCAAAGATGCCGACCTGGCTCTGATCGTCTTGTGCATGCATCTGTTGACCATTTGGAACTGCAACGAATTCTCTGCGACGGCAATGCTCGAACATCCATTGTACCAATCCGCGAAACGTATGTGGACCCTTCGAAAGGCATTCTCAAAGCCCAGCATCGAGAACGTTCAGTGCGGCATTCTCCTTTCCCTCTACGAGCTTGGTCACGGTGACATCACGCGCTGCTACCAAACGTTTGGCGAGGCTGCCTCCATCGGCAGAGTCATGAACCTCAGACCGGGCAAATATGTCGAGGAAGAGGCCGACGTCCCTGCCGATCCTGAAGAGGAGCAGATTCGAACTCTGTGGTGGTGCCTCTTCATCATGGACAAGTAAGCCCGCACTTGCCCGCGGTGGACTCCGATGCTGACTGCCTAGGATTTCTCATGAGCAGTCTGCGACTCTGTGGGCTCCGCTCCAGATGGACATGCCCCTCCAAGATGACCTGCTCCCGACAGAGCATTACTTGTGGGACAGCGAGAAGAACGCAACAGTCAAGATGGTGAAGCGCCATCCGACGACCATACCGGCCTCTATTCGCGTCGGCGCTTTTCAAAGATCTTGCCAGGCCGCCATTCTCCTCGGCTACGCAGCGCAGTGGGAGATTGAGAACTCGAACCAGGAGGAGTTTGACATCTACTCCTTCGTGCCACTGGAAACCGCCGCGAGAGACCTCATTGAAGCTCTCATCACCCGTTCCGAAACTTGGGGCGAAAACCTCAACACCTACGCTCTCTGTGCAAGGTACGTCACCTAATACCAATCGAGAAAACTCGTTGACCGACTTTCTTTAGTCTTTTTTGCCTCTTATTCTACTCCTTCATGTACTCGACAAACAAGCCAGATGCACCGTCTCGGGATCCTGAAACGGACATGGAGATGAGGAAGGCGGTTGCCGGAATCAACTTTACCATTGGTCTCGTCATTGACGGGTCGAACGGCATCTTGAACGCCTACTCTAATCCAGACGACGCGCTGGGACGTTGTGCGCCAGTGTGGCCATATGCCCAGTACCACACAATGCAACTCCTCTTCCATTACGAAGCCTTGCTCCAAGATGCCGAGGCTCGAATGGCCGAGCTTAGAAGGAGTGTGGAATACACGGCGAAGCGGTGGGGTTGTTGTCGTAAGTTGCCAATGTCACTTGGTGCTGAGATCCCTCTAACTGGGAATTCAGGCTATCTACTGGAGGAGTTTGACAGAGTACACGCCGCGCGAAGAAGTGGAGCGACAATGTGCAAAAAGTGAGCACCAAAGCCACCATCTCGAACTGTCAGCTGACCCTTCAGGTGCACCATCGGAAGCAGGACCTGCGGACATTGTCCAGTGCCCGAATGAATGGTGTTTTCCGTCACTGTCCAATTTGCAGTGCGTGCCATACGAGCTGTCTCACATGGCCAAGCTGTGCCTTTGGCATAGCAACTTCAGCCATGAAGTCCTGCTTCTGCGTTCAACGCAGGATCATGCGACTCTGCCCTAAAAGATGGGCATGAGAAGCGGCTTCGTCACCAACAACGTCCGACGTACCTCAAGTTGATCCGTGTGATCAGGGGCATCGGCGGCGCATAATCAGGTTCCGTCATAATTCAATGGCCAGACAGCTTCACAGGCCTCTCTCAGATGAAACTCTATTTTCCTACGAGATTGACAAGACCTCGCGGGCTACGTCAACGGCAAAACTCGCTGTTCATTCCACTCGGGGCGGCTCGCCTGTTACGATATGCTTGGCGAATTGCATCAGGCTGCTTTCCGCATTGTGCTTGGGAAGAATGGAGAAAAAAGACTTGTTAAGTGAAAGCTTCGTTATGGACCAAAGCTACGACACCTTGCATTCGCTTGCTCGACATTGGTGGTGGAGAAGTCTACGACACCCAACCCAACTCGCAATCAATCTTGTTACGGAGGAACGTTTCGTCTGAAGACGAACCCTCAGGTGATCACTTGGAAGGGCTGAGGCGCGTCGTCTGGACCTGGCGATGCGACATGGAACCAAGTGTGCTACCCACGAGAGGGCTCGAGGCATGGAGGCTGAGCCTGCAGGTGACGGACGGGAGCTTTGTGTAACAAAGCCCACGATCGGGTCCATGAAGAGTTCTGGTTTCCTTGGAGGGAAAGTCTTTGAGAGAGTGCATAGTGCTGCTGCTGTTTCCTTCTCATCCCCGTCTGAGAGCCCTCGAAAATAAAATCGCCCCGCCCGGCCTCCCGACGTATAGCTAACTTGGCTATTCTGACGAGGCGCTTCCAAACCACTTGCATGTACCTTGTCCGTTCCCTAAAGATGCTGTGCGACGAGAGCACCACACCCCTGCAACAGTTGTGATGCTCCGCGATACACTGTCCTGCGCCCCGCGAGTCTCTGTCGAATCGGACCGTAACTGGGTGCGTCGGGTATGGCACACTGGCACACTGGCACACAGGCACACCATAAACCTCATACCGGTGAAGACGGTGAAGAGGAGTACCGGACACAGGCAGACGGAGGAAGGAAAGAGACGGTGCGGTGCGTATGGGAACACGACTGCCTCACCGTCGGTAACTTTCCCTGTCTCAGACAGCTCTTGCATTCCCTCCTCCGCCATTGGATTGTCACTGACCGGTGAATAATCGCCATCGGAGTTTTATCTTCTTCCTCCCTACCTCATCTTCGCGGTGATGCAGGTATGTCGGATGACGTCTTTGTGTACCCAATGCGAAAGCACAAAATTCCTCCACGTGCCATTTTGATGCCATACCCGCCGAACATGAGTGTATGCATATCAGTACAGTGTGCCCATGATGGCAGCAGACTAGGGGTCCATCAGGGTACCGGAGCAACCAAAGCGAAAGAAATCCAGCGATCTGATAACAAGATTAAAGGTGACATTGCAAACGGGCGCGAAATGAAACGGACTCGGCGTCATTAGGTAATAGCGGGATACCCTCACCATCGCCGACGGGTGCGTTCTAGTCATGAACCATTGCTTTGAACACTCGCATATACTTGTAGGGCCAGACAAGGCTAGGCTGTGGATCAGACGGTGCAAGAAAACCAGCGACCAGCACAGAAGACAAAGCTCTGCTTGGGGTTCCCCGTATTGGGGTTTATGCTGTGAAGCTACTCAAATTTTTGTGACTCAAAACGATACCTGCCCGACTCTAATAGTAGTGGTATCCAAGCGATGAAAAAAACAAGCAGTGATGCAACAGGCAGGTATCTGGTCGACACGAACGCCTCTGAGGAATTCCCCAGTTCCATAAAAAAAGGGTTGTCAAATTCTCATCCGCCTGCCAGTCCCACAAATTCAAAAGACCCTCTCGAAAGACCCGCCGGCGATGCAGTATGACATAGGAAAAAGAAGGACCCAAGGAAACTGGAAGTGGTGGTCGAAACCGGGGTGTCATCATCCGGCGTTGCCCACTACCAGGACTAGGAGCATGCCGTTGAGCACGCAGGATGTGATGAAACTGCTGTAGATGGCCAACCGTTGCCAGATCCCGATGGGGTCGCGACGGTAAATGGTCATGCCCAAGGCAATGCATGCGCTGAAGAGACTGGCCACAACGCCGACAGTCACACCAGCATCTACCTCGACTCGCAGCTTGTGGCGGCCGGTAGCGATGAGGATGCCGGCAACCAGGAGCAGCAGAAAGGAGACACCAAAGCAGCCAATCGTTGACCAGAAGAGCACGCGTTCGCGATAACGAGAAACTTGCTGCTCGTTGATGCTCGGCAGCGCCGCGTAGTGGGCAGTATACCCAGACGCTGGAATCCCATCTGAACTGGCGTACTCATCATCCGTGTCCGTACCAAGAGGCGAGATGCCACCGTAGCTCTCCAGTAGAGGGCCATTGCCCAGTAGACGCTGCCCCTCTGGACCTTGCCGGCGTGAGAACCAGGTCTTGGCGTGGCGGAAAGGCGCAGACAGAATAGCGCGCATGGAATCCAAGCCGGGAAAGCTTATATCGGCGTCAGGATTGATATATATGGCGTACTCGTCCTCCTCGCCTCTCTCGCTTCCGTCGTCGTACTCGTTCCAGTAGTGCTGCTGGGGTTGTGTAAACTGGCGGGTAGGCTCCTGAGCAGGTGGCAGGGGCGGGAAGAACTCGTCTCTCGTGGATGATCGGCGTGACATGTTCGGCTGCTCGTCGGAAGATGGTGAACTCGGCTCACTTAATTGCGGTATCGAGGTGCGAAGGGTGTTGAGTAGTTCTTCGTAACGAGTTTGGAGTTGGTTGAAATCTCGGCGGGTGAAACTCTTGGGGTTGGCCAGAACTGTCTCGCGGAACCTCGCGCCAAGCGTGGGTGACCCTGTCCATTTCTTGACTCGTGGTCAGCAAGAGATAAGGAGCATTGTGAGACGGCGCAACCTACCTTGTACTTTTTTGTGATTTTGCGAAAGGCGATGATCTGGGCATTGATGAAGCGGGCTAGCGCCAGGACATCCTCACCGCATCGCAGTAGGTCCCTTTCGTACTTTGCGAAGCGGCGATGTCTCTTCAACGAAATTCGGTCACTCTCCTCGGCGCACTTGACGATGAGTTTATGGACCTGGTCGGAAGTGTACTCTGACACTAATGTCAGCCATGGTTTTCCTGGCGTCTGTAGTGTCGGACTTACGAAGTCGCCGCGATATCTCGTCCGCCTTGCTCGTCACGAAGAGGTCGACACGGTCGTGCTGCTGGCACAGTTCGTTGTAGAGGTTATCTTCGAATCTCTTGAGGGCGGCATCTTGGTGGCCGGGAATGGCGATGGCGGTGGCTTGATCGCGAGATGTGTGGACTTTGATTTCGTGCTTGAGCGAATTATAGTCGACGTTATCTGCAGAGTGATTCCCAGTTAGCCAAGAGCCAAAAACATCATCTTCACGTGCCAATTGAAGGATAGACGGTGGACGCAGTCTAGCGGCAACGACAGGAAAACATACGTAAGCTCCATCCTGGAACGGAATCCTGCTCAAGCTGTTCGCCGTATTTCATATCCTTGAAAATTGCCTCCGAATCGAGAGGGATCGTCGCCAGTTGCGTGAGTAGTAGGTTCGGAGTAAACGGTGCGCTCGGCTCGTGGTCTAAAAGTCGGCGGCGGCTGGCTGTATTTAGTCGAACTGGTGGTGTGCCCGAGGGATTGGGACCGAGTGTGTGTGGCAGCAGCAGCCAGAAGAGTAGAAGAGAGGCCCGGGGGTTCTAAAGCGGTTTGGGATGACGCAATGCCCGACGGTCTTTGCTTGTCAATTCGTAGCGCTGGCAGATTTGTGCAGGAGACTATAGTGTGAGCACGTCCGATGCGCTGCTGCTTGGGGTTGCGTGCAGATTAAGAGTAGGTGATTATGTCCGGGGCCAGGAACTGATTCGTATGGGAAAGGAGCAAAGTATAAGTAGGACTGGTCAACGATAAGACGTCTGGGCGAAGAATGGACAGAGACCAAGTACCATGGGGATTGGGATTGGGATGGATGTTAGAGCTTAAGCGCACTGTGAAAGGCAAGGAAGAGAGGCCACCCACTGGACGGTTGCTGGGCTGCTGGGCTGCTCTGGGAGAGGTTGAGCCGGGGGACCTGCCTTGATAAAAAAAGGCTACAGGGGTTGGATGAGATGGAGTTGAGGGGAGGGGGAGACGTTTCCAGGATGTGGGCGGGCGAGAGGAGGGGCGGGCGAGGCAGTGAAAGCACCGAAAGGCGAAGGGTCTGGCTGCGACTGCAAGGGTCTCCAGGCCGAGTCCCTGTCTGCAGAGCGCTGTGCGCTGGACGCTATACTCCGTACCAATGCCAGGTACATGACCTTGCAAATACCATCCTGCGTAGGTCCTTCTTACGTGCCGTGCCATATTCCGGCATGGGGGCGAGAGTGCCGGTATCTTCTTTTCCAAGGTGGCTTGACTATATCGTCGCTGCGTGCAGTCTATGGATGGAATTGCTTAGAACAGCGACGGGCGACTAGGAATGCACTCTCAATGGGAGATGGGACATGGCAGAGGAAGAAGGAATGGAACCGAAGACGTTTTCTAACGCCAGGTACCTGAACCATCAAACACACCGCACTCGATGTCCGTACGGATACAAACACACTATCCGGCAATATCTACGTAGTATTACATGTAAACGTCCATGTCTGGTGTCGTTGTGTTCCTTCATTGGCTGAAGCCTCGCTATCTGCATGTCTCTCCTGCTCTCGTCACTCCCGTCCCGACTGGCATCCCTCCTTCTGCCATCACACCCAACTGCACCAGCTTGCTTGGCCAGACATGGCCGTTGGTCAATGGAATTGGTGGTGGTGTGTGGTCCCTGCTTGCGTTCTACTATTCTGTTGAAGTCTTATCCGTACTGCATTGCTTTTCTGGCGCTGTTCAACACGTGCTACTTTTGCCATCCTTCACTTCGAAAACAGGCACTCGATTCACCAGCAACAGCAAGAAGCGCTGCAACGGACCATCAGAAACCAAGCACAACCTGTCACTTGTGACTGGTCGAGTGAGCGCAAGCGGGTGCCTTGGAAGCAACGCCTTGGCTCGCAGCTGGTGGAAGTTCTACATAGTAGTAGCCGGCGCAGGTGCAGCAACCCCCTCGCCTCTATGACGCCGGTAGGTGCCACACGGAGGGGCCTATGAGAAGTCTTGGCTAAAGTAAGGCACGCGATCAAGTTCCTCAGATTCGACGATGAAAGTGATCATCGACTTCACAGACGGCCACGGTGTTGTTGTCTCTTGGCCCCGAAAGCTAGACCAAAGACGAGATGTTTAATAGATTGGCATTCTTCTCGCGAGGTACCCGCTTTAGAGGCGCCTCCAGTCCCTTCGACGGATAGTGTACGTTCCCATGAGATACGGGCCCTTTTCGTGGAGGCCAGGACAATCCCACTCTCCAGCCCGGGAACGTTGCTCCAGCGGTATCCAGGGTCCCTCCTTTCCAAATGGGCGTGTCCACTCTTCAGCATCCTCGAGCCAAGACCTCGAAGCCGTATCACTGCACGTAACCGAGTGGCATGGAACTGCGCACGCATGGATACCCTTATCAAGCGTCGGCTGCTGTCATGTGACGCGACGAGGACAATGGATTGCGTGCAGATTGGTTCCTTCGCGTTACCCTTGACGTCGTCGGTGTAGCTGGAGCTCCGGTACCCTTCGTGAAGCAGCAGGAGCTGCTCCTCTGCTCCTCTTCGCTTCTGCCTTGGCTGTCGCTTTGTTGCCCTTTCTGTAAGTAGGTACCTAGGTAATTAGGTAGTAACAGACCCTCGCTCCCACGCTCTTGCCGTGAGTCCGCACATACTGCGAATGCAAATGTACATGATGTATGTACTTGCAGTACAGCGCAGTTCCGTCTGGGAAGGAGGCCCTGGCTTAACCTGCCCCCTCAATGTACACCCCGACCCTTGCCCCAGTCGTTGCTGCCCTGCCCTGCGACACGGAGACTAACCCAGCGCTCTCCTCTTCATGTTAGGCAATTCTTGCTCATCTCGGCCATACTTTCCCTGACCGTTCAGACTTTCCACCCATTTCCAGAAACCACATGTACATGCGTCAAAGAACCAACAGCAACTGTTTGCGCTGGCCTCACTGACGATGGATCCCAAAATCCCACAGTCATCGCTTCTCAACTTTTCGTGTTCGCCCCTTTACACTGTACACCCGACTCGGCCGCACCCTGGCACCAAAGGAATTCGAGTGGACGCTGTGGCGGACAGACGAAAAATCTCTGATTTCTCGCATCTCTTCTGCCTTAGCGCGACAGGGGCCCGGTCAACCATTCAGCACTCGTTTCTGCATCGTGATGGTCTTTGCAGTTGCCCTGTTTGGCGCCAATGGAACACATCACGCCTTACCAGCAAATCCAGGGAACCCAGACGAAGCAAGAACACAAGATCCAGACCATACTTGTACACAGGCGCTGCAACATGAGCCGTGATCCGGCTCGGAGGCCGGCAACATCGACGGCCGCGTCGCCGCCTCCTCTTCCCAGTGACTGGCGCTTCCGGCAAGTCGGGCTGGTACAACTAGTTGTCGACGAAAATTCAATTTTCTCGCCAAACTCTGGCCCGTCCAAGTCGCATTCAGCCTGCGGCCAGGCCGATCTTTGCGGGCCAGACAGCTGTTCGTTGCCTTTCTCGCTCAACTTCTCGTCCATCGGTCGATTGGCTTTGCTGTCTTCGGCTTCCTCGGCTTGTTCGCCATTTACACACAACTTTGTTTCTCTGTACAAGTCGACATGCCGAAGCGACGAAGATTGCGCT
This sequence comes from Colletotrichum spinosum, assembly GCA_004366825.1. NCBI lineage: Eukaryota > Fungi > Ascomycota > Sordariomycetes > Glomerellales > Glomerellaceae > Colletotrichum > Colletotrichum spinosum. The sequence continues at coordinate 14,356 of QAPG01000101.1, read as the reverse complement.
TTGGATCAACCCACTTAGATTATGGTCTCGGATCCTCCACTGGTACACCCTTAGGCTGGCCAAACACGATGCAACCCAGCTTCAAGATCCAGCGCCTCGGCAGAGATAAGCTCGCATTCGGAGGCGGCCCCAGCGGATGAACCCAAGACGGTCAGTGAGCACATGCTCACCTGCTTCATTTGACAAGTGGCTGTCGCACAATCAACGTCAGATAACCTCCGTGTTACCTCTTTTAATATATTCTGCCACCATGACTGGTCTTCTCACCCTTGGGATCCCATGTCGCTGCTACGGCGCGTGTCATGCTGCACCATGACACCTCAACTTCCCTCGGGATGCATGTACCTTGTACCGAAAACTTGCTGCCCATGCCAGCTTAGCACGTTACTCCTAACTCGACTGCGTCGATCTCTACACCGAATCAACTTCGATTTCTTGGATTGAAAGGTTGCATGACGCCAGCTCTGCGCCGAAAGATGGCACAACAGCGAAAGTTTCAACATGGCAATATTCGTTACCACCTTCAGAGGCCCTGCTTGTTGTGAGGGCGTTGACCGTTGAGTAGGCACGAGTATCACACTACAGCAACAGATGGCTATCCATCAGATGAGTTGACTAATATCCTGACTATCCTGACGGACTGATCGTTCCTGGTGCCTCGGGTGGCCTCCAACCGAGCGTCAGCTTGACCTGGGGTCCGGAGGCCGGAGGCCGGTGCTAATCACTGAGTAACCCAAGGTGTAGTTCAACCCTCGAACGACGCTTAGACGATCAACAAAGTCGAACTTGATAGTACAGCTCTCTCGGTCCACATCGAGTTAGTAATCGTACGGGTTTTCTCCCCATCTCTCCACCTCCACCACTAGAGATGCGTTAGGATGGAGCATCCTGTAGCCAGATTCAAAGTCGCCTTGACCACCCTGCTTCTTCCGTCCAGGGTCCCGATCCCCGGCAAGTGGCCCGCGACGAGCCGCTTACAGTCGCCGTACATGCAGACCTCCACTCTTTCCTGCAGTGGATCAGCAAATGCTTGCCCGTCAACCTCCCACGTGCTTGGTATAAGAGATCTATTGGTCTCATTTCTCCTCTCACCCTGGTTTCATCTACGCAGATGTGCCGCCGACGTGCGTCACTAGCCGTGGAGTGGTATTTTTGACGTACTGCCCACAGTGGCGGTTTGCTACCGATAGGCCATTCGACTTTGTCGTCGTCAAGACAAGAACATGCCAAGCACCATCGGCTCAACTGGAAGAGTTCCAGCACGTTTTTCATGGCAATGACGAACATGTGCCTTATCGTTGCTTACGCTGTTCAGTCCACTGGCCAAGTACATGCCCCTACAGTACATGACATCCATCCCGGCCATCGACGAAAGATGGCGTTCGGATTGGCGCGGCTCAAAGCACCCGTTTCAAGCTGTGCGCCTTCTGATAATCTGCACAACTGTGGACCGTGAGCACCTGGTAACCCAGCTTCACGATGCATGTAACGTTGGAAGGTCGAGGCCTTCGTACGGGCATGCTGCCTTTCCAGGGTCTCTACAAATTGGGGGTGGAACTGGAGAGGATTTCGGCTACGAGGCCCCCAAACAACTCCACCATGGCGCGGTTCCGGAGGGGTAGAGGAAGGAGACATCGTCGATGGTTGCGTCAAAAAGTTCCTCGCGTGAGCGAGCCGTGAAATCTCAGAGCTGCGGAGAACCTCGGCCAGACTCACAACCGCACCTGCGGTCATGCTACGTAGTATAGCTCAGCGGGGGCAACCGGGAGCGGGTTGGAGGGTCGTTGACCCGTTGTCCCACCCGCCGGGCTATTCGAATGTCAAGCACGCGACTCCTGTCCGTATCCGTCACCGAAAGGTCACTCGAGAGAGTCACCAATGGGGGCAATCAAGCCTCCTGCGCCAAACGCACCTGTTCGAGCCGGACCAGCTGCTCGGAGCGGTATTTGCTCGCGCGCTCAAACCCTGTCGAACTTTGAGCATGTAGACTCTTCTCCGCGGAAAAGTTGTCGAGAAATCGGTTTCAAACGACTTCTTCACACAGAAACCTCTGGAGCCACCAAGACCAATGGACGGATGCCGGAATTGTGGTGGCGCGTTCCCGATTACCCGCTCCCATGGGCCCAGGCCCCGAACTCCAGATCACCCTAAATCTCTACCGGCGTCTTGTTCCCGAAGACCCGTTAACAAACCTTTACTCGAGGGGTTGAGCTAGTGCTCGGTCAAATCCCACGGGCTCGACAGTGGTAAGGGTCTCGGGGGCAAGACAAGTGGTAATTAGTGTCGGCCGCACTTGTGAATGGGGCTCCATGTGCTTGAGAGTCACGACGTTGCGGCGATGGCCTTCTCTTTCCATACGGTCTTGTGGCAAGATTGGCCGCTTCGGAAAGTCAATCGCCCGGGATGATGACAGTCCCATGGACGCCGGAAACACGGCTCCGAGACCCGGAGGCCCATCGCAAATCGGCCGGCATCCTCTTGTTCTTCGCGGGGCAGTCAACCACTGCCGGATTCAACAAGTGAATTCTTCAGTGTCACCACATTGCGTCCGATGGTCGTACCATGGTACGAGAGGCCGAGATCGAGAATGTTGCAATGGAACGAAAAGCCTGATGGATTCAGTTAGATCGCGATGGCCAGTCTACTGCATGTTGTTTTGTTGCAGACCATTGCCCCAACTAGAAGGACCCTAGCGGGGCTTTGCAGGTCGAACCAGTTTGATTGTACGATGGGGGTTTTGCAACGCAAACCTCGCACCCAATCAGAGCCCTCGCAGGGCGACATGTTATCTTTGTCCTTGTGTATGTGTGGTGGAACATTGGTCATAATGCTTTAGAGCTACTAGGTAAGTTTCCCAAAGTCTGCATTTCCGGAAATATCTCCAACGCCGAACATAAGCCTCTCGCGAAATAGCCTCGGACTCTTTTCTGATTCGGTCATTCTCACGCATACGGACAGAATCTACCAACAATGCACAGCGGCTTGGCGCCACTGTTCAGAATGTTCAAAGAGGCTATGCCAAGCACGGGACGCCAAGGGGGCGTACGGATGCTACCTCACTTGAGATGCATCCTCGTGGGTCCCGGGTGACCGGTGGTTTCGGGCCGGTTGGGAGGCGGGACTGGCTGACCGACCCGAGGAGGCCCTCGGTTTTCCATCTGTGAAGCGGCCCACGCAGCGATTGGGGACTGCCTATAAATGGGGACGTCTCCGCTTACCTCTTTTTCTCCGTTTATTGGGGGTCCGTTTGGCGGCGAAAGTCCACGAAGATGCCACTGTATTTGGAATATTTCGCTACGGATTTCGAAGTCAGCAGTCTTTGACGGTCGCTGTGGTCAAATGTAAAGACATTGTTAAAGCCAAGAAAGACCAAACACACCACACGTACCACTTGCTACTCTCACTCGAGGTGTTCATCGGGGAGCCTTCTCCATTGCGTGGAGAGGAGCACAGGTGTCAGCCGTTATGCCAATATGCCTTAGGCAGTAGAAGAGAGCCCGTCCGTCGGATTCCGGCGGTTTGACTGCTCTGCGGATCCGGGTGGAGTCTAGTAAGAGACTAGTTCACGATGAGTTGTCGCTTACGGTTATGAGACATTCGGATGGTGGGGAGTTTGGCAGTCTGCTTCAACCGCGAGTAAGCGTCCCGTTGAAAAGAAGCAGACTTTCTACACATCGGAGCGGTAAAGGGGACTTTTGAGCGAGATCAATTGCAGGGTCTTCCCATAATCGTGCTCTTTGAGATCGGAGACCACGGCTAGAGGTCGAATGCCGTCCCAGGCCGGTTGCTGCTCACTCGACATCTACCCTGCATACACTGCCGAGTCCAAGAACCGTCTTGATGATTGACGTTTCTGGCATGGCAAGTTGCAATGGATCAGGCCACGATGGTTTGCGTAACAAACTCAGTATCAAGCAAGTCCAACGCATACTGTGCCCACTTCGAGGCTGTCGCAGTGGCAGTTTGAATCAATGATGATGCGACGGATTTCATGCTGTTTGGAGTATCCGTTACAACGAGAACTCTGAAAAGTCCCCGATTCTCTGTGCCTGTATTACCTGGCCAACAAGCGGCAACGTCGACTGGTTACAGGGGAAACACTGTCAATGATTGGATAAGAACACATATGTTGCGGTATAGCTTCCATGTGCATCACGCGTGTATCGCAACTCAAAGTTGTCAGGCGGCCACGTGGCGGGACTCGAGTGTGACAAAGGTCCGTCGAACAATGTCGGATAGATGATTTCCACCACAGGCATGGTCACACCTCACGTGGAGGGTTTGAAGGGAACAGGCATGAAATCTACCACTCTATCATTATTCATGTAGCGCTTACAAGAACACAACAGGCTATGAGTGGCATTTAGCACGGTATGTAGAGCCAGAACGAGAGTCGATTTGACTTTTGTTGCACAGAACATCAAAGCCCAATCAAATGATGGACAGATGATTGTGTTACACCTGCTCGAGGTGAAGAGTCCGTATTATCAATCACTGCATCTACTGCCGAGTCGCGAACACTGTTCCAGACCAGCAATACTGGCGTCCGGCGTTTTCAATCGTGTATTCGAGTGCAGATGGCCGGATCATTGATTACAAAGCTGACACAGGCTCCAAAATGGTGGAAGTTGTTGTTGTTCTGACATGTTCGACCTGGAGATAGTTTCCATCGCAGATCCAGAAACAAGAGGAACACCTTGTTTCAGTGCCTGAAGAGTCCGAGATCGAGAATTAATCCGCTACGGCTCTTTTAAGGTTGCCTTGTACCCACATGCTTATCGGATAGATGACATACTTCTGGCTGCTGACGGATGGTAGGACTGGTTTTGAGTGTTCAACTTCTGATGCGCCTTCCGAGTGAGGTCTGTCAGTAAAGGACGCAGGACAGGCGCTTTTAAATCAGCTCAAAATTTCGACTTCTCTCTATCCCCCGAAGAGATACAAGTGGTTGTGAAATATCTGTCGGCAATGGCAAGGTGTTCAATGCGTTGGGTTGTTGAGGCTGCCTGGTGTGAGGTCTATGCTCTCGTGCATGGGTGCGACGAATGTTTCTAGTTTCTACTGTACCGCGACAAATATACATATAAATATGAGGCCCGGAATCAGCAGACAACACCTGCTTCAAGGCAGATGTGAATAGCCTCAGTTCAGGGGCAGACTTTCAAGACCTCCAACTCCTGAAGCAATGTTGCCTGTTTTGGACTGCCAGGAGGATGCTTTCGAGGTGATTGGATGATACGCTCACCCGCTGGCTTGTGTCGGACTGTAATGATGCGATAGGAGAATTGAGTGCTCGTTGAGTCTCTCAGGTAAGTTGGTCCCTGACAGGCTTCACCAAGTATTAGCGCCAAGCAGACGGTCGCTTGTACGTAGTACAGTCTCCAACGTTGTTGTTGAAACTGTGGCTACTGGCGACGTCAGCACGTAATACTTCCGCGCAATGACCTCCATAAACATATTGCAGTAAATCGACATGGAGAGCCCATCGTCCGAAGGGGCAACGAAGCGGTCAGAGATTCAAGAGGCTCACGGCTTCCCGAAGGTATGGCGCTGCAAGGAACGGATAAAGAGCGACAAAATGAATACGAGACGAGTTACCAAGCTCAGAGACGATCGGTAAGAATGATGAAAGAGCAGACTGGAGAGTGTCTATAAATCACAGCACTTTATGAGCTCCGGTTTGCACGTTATAGATGCATTAGGGGGCATTCGAGAGATATCGAGGATGACACTTGACCGCGACAGTGCCGAGATTTCTTAGCCGAGACAAGATGCCGTTGGGGACATGGTGATTGCGGCTCTGAGCTTCTGGGACCTGCTGCGTACTAGAGAGGTTGTTTAAAATGTATTTAGGCCCCATTTTTGATCAAAACACTGAAAATGAAAGCCCGATATCAAGATCAAAGCCTCAACTCTTGTAACCCAAGTGTAGTACTCTCTGAACATGGTCTTACTATAGGACTTGGGAAGGTTTTCGACAACAACATTTCTAGTAGAATCAACATCTAAACTCGTGCACAATAGCTATTTGTTGCTTACGCCCCCAGATTCTCGTCTTTCTCTGTAGTTCTTCTCTGCCCATGAACATAGCATAAGTCTATTTTAGGCGGCTTGGTGTACAATAGGATATTACTCTCCCTTTCGGTCGGGCTTGCACTCTACTATTGCTGTGTGATTTTCCTAATGCATTATAACTATAGCTTTTAGACAATCTCCTATTCGTAATTATCTATACCTATTTTTCATCCTCGTAACATAACCCCTAAGTTAGGGCGTACTAGTAGCCCCCAGCTAGCCCCTAGTAGGGTTACTGCTTAGTTATCCGTAAGAGGGGTATTTAGGCTACGATGGCTAGGATCCCAGTTAGAAGAGTTAGATTCGAATATATTAATAACCCTATACCTATATTTACCCCCTATATAGATCTATTATTTAGATATTAGTATATACTCCTAATATATTTAAATCTCTATTTATCCTTAGGAGTTCTAATTAGTAGATTATATAAGAAAGTACTAGTACGGTAGAAATAGTAATTTTAATATATATAGTATTAATAAAACTACTTATTATATAAAGCTACTTATTAAAACTATTAAGAAAAATATATTAAAATAATACTAGTATGTTAGAAATAATAATTCTAATATATAAGATACCTATATAAAGCTATAGTAATAAGACTATTATAAAAAAAACATACTAGAAAAGTACTAGTATAGTATTAGTATAGTAAAAGTAATAATTTTAATATATATAGCTTTAATAAAACTACTATATAAAAATATAATAAGGTTACTATAAGAAAAGTATACTAAAAGAGTATTAATATAATATTAATATAGTAGAAATAATAATTTTAATATAAGTAATTATTAGTTATACTATACTATAAGGTATATAGTAACTATATGTATTATTATTATCAAATTAATTATGTTATTATTATTGAATCTAAAATTGCTTAGGAGGCTATAGAGGTATTAGATATTTTGATGGGAATGTATTAATATAGTTTTATGAGGTATATACTTAAAGTATATCTTTTTCTATTTAATATACTTTTAGGGAGAAATCTCTAGAGTTTTTTTCTACTTATATAAGTTTTATAAATAGATTTAAAAATAGATCTTTTTATTTATAAATTTTTTAAGAAGGTTATGTAATTTTTAAATTTTTTTTTAATTTTTTAAATAATAGTTAGTAGTTATATAAAAAAGTGTTATAATTAGTTAAGTAGTACTAATCTTATTTTTAATACTTATTGTTTTATTAATTAAGAATTCTTAAGTTTTAGTATAAGTTGTTAGTTTTATTATATAGTTATACACCTTACTTCTTCTTTTTTTAATTATGAATTTTTATTAAATAGTATGTGAATTTTTAAAATGAATTCTTTTTACTATTATATTATTAATTTATATAGAGATCTTAAGATATCTTCTCTTATTTTTAAAAATTCTTTTAAAGAAGTTCTTATTACCCCTAGTATGTTTCTTAATAATTCCGAGTTTATATAAGAAGTAATTAAAAGTGTTATTTTATTTACTGTTAATATAACGATTAGTTATATAGTAATTAATAGTAAGACTACTAATTAAAATACTAAAAGTATAATTAATAATAAGAATTTTAAGGAGACTTCTTATCATTTTAAGAGAATTATAAAGTATCTTATATTTATTCTTAAGTTATTTATTCTTATTTTTAAAAAGTAGAAGAGATTTATTACTACTAAGGGCTTTTTTATAACTAAGAATACTAAGTTTCTTATATTTAAGGTTATTAAAATAATTCTAATTTTATTCAGTTATAAGTATAAATATATAAGTAAGGATAATAAAGAAGAGTTTTATAAATTTTATTTTAGTTATTTATCTTTTTTATTAAGAATTATAATATTTTTAAAATTTATTACTAAGGTTTTTATTATTAGTATAGGTATTATTTAATTAGTAGTATTTATAAGGTAGGTATAAAGATAACTATTTATTTTTATATTGAATTCCTTACTATTTGTAATAATAAGAGTATTAAGTTTATAGTAAGTATTTTTTATATAGTTTTCTAATTTACTTTCTTAATTTATATATTTCTAGATAGTTTCTACTAAACGCTAGGAGTTTTATAATATTATTACTATTACTTATACTAACTATACTAAGGGTTGGTTAATTTTTATACTTATTTTTTATATTTTATCTATAGTTTTTATGGTTCTTATGGTTCTTATTATTACTATAGTTTTTTTAGGTAACTTTTTTATAGGTAGTATTAGTAGTATTAGCTTTTTTTTTAGGTAAAAGTTTAATTACTAATTTGTATTGTTTTTTTAATATTTACTTCTTATTCTATTTAAATAACTATATTTCTAATACTTTCTTTAAATTACTTTTTGATATTTATAAGTAGGTTGTTTATTATAGTGGTTTTTTGGGATAGTAATATAGTAGTTTAGTTTGTTATTTTAGGTTTTAGTTCTAGAGGATTAGTTTTAGTTTATAGGTTTTGCATTTTTAGATATCTTTTTACTTTTAGGTTTTAGTTTTAAATTTAGGAATATTTTGCTTTCTTATGTTTTTAGGCTTAATAGTAATTTTATGTAGTTTGTCGCTTATCTATATCTTATACTAACTTAATTTAAAAGAGTTTAAATTATATTTTTTTGTTTTTCTTAAGGTTATTTATATGATTTCTTTTAAAGAGATTTTGTTTATAGTTTAAGTTTAGTTATCTTTAGAACTTTTTAAATAGTTATATTAGTAGAGTTTTGGTTAAACTATCTACTATTAGTTATGTTAAAAGAGTATAGGTAATTAATAGTTTTTTTTTAGAGATTTCTTAATAGAGCTAGTAGTTATAAATATCTATATATTTTAGATAGGTTTAAAGTTTTATAAGTTCTTTAGAAATAAAACCTACTATCTAGAGGTTATTATATTAGATTTCTATTATTATTAGTTAATTTTTATTAACTAGGAATTTTATTTTTTCTAAGTTTCTTATTAGTAGCTAGAGTTATAGTAAGGTTAGTAAGTAGTTTATAAATAATATTTCTTTTATTACTAAGGAGAGAGAGTAGCTTGGTTTTTATAGTTAATATTATAATTATAGATTGTTTTATAGTTTTCTAAATAATACTCCTCTTAAATAGTTTTATTATAAAGTTTTAAGAGTTTTTTTAATTTTATATATTATTTCTAAAATTTATATCTAAGGAAACTATTAAGGTATTTTCTAAACTTTTAGGTTTTATGTTATATTTAAGGTATAGGTATTGAGTTTTATAGATATAGTTAAATACTTAATTTACTACTTCTTAATACTAAGGGTTAGGGTTTTAGTTGAAGTAGGTTAATTGATTAGTAGTAAATATTATATTAGGTTTTATTATGATTATTATATATAGTATTATGTTTATTTTTTTAGTGGAAGTTTATTTTATAATATAGAGTTTTTTCTTTATATAAGAAGAGTTCTAAGTGTGTTATAAGAGATTTATTTCCTATTTTAAGTTAGTATTTTTTAATAGGAATTTATAAGTCTTCTCTATATATATAGTTTGTAAGAACTATAGTTTTTAAGCTTCTTGATTGTATAAAATTTTAATATTAAAGAATTATTATAAGTTTTCTTTTTTTTAAAGTAGTATTATAACTAGAGGTTTTATATAATTTGTTTTATAAGATTCTTATATGTTTTTAGGAAGGTTAAGATATAGTTATTAATATAAAAGAAGAAAAGGATTTAGTTTTTATATTAATAATAGTTTTTTCTAGAAATATAAGAAAACTATAGATCCCTAAGGTTTTTCTTAAAATATTACTATTATAATATAAAGGATTATTAAAAGTTATAAAGTGTTTTTAAAAGCTTTAGGATTCTATTTAGTATTTTATATCCTAAAGGTATTTATATATAGATTTCTTTATTAATCTTAGTATGAATAAAAATATTTATTGTGTTATACCATAGGAACTTAAGGTTGAAGTATATAGTAGTTATTATAAGTATTCTAAATAATATTTTTATAAGTATTATTATATAGGTATCACACTTATCTTTAGGTTACTAGTTTCCCCTTATAATTAGGCAAGTTTTTAACTTTAGTAATTATTTATATTTATTAAGTTTATAAATATAGATTTAGTAGTATTTAAAGATTGTTTAGTTTTTTATAGTTAGTTTGTTAATTTTGATTTATAATTATAACATCTAGTAGCTTTTAAGGTATGTTTCTTTAGTTTTTTAAAATTCTTAAGTTAATAGGTAAATATTTTAAAGGTTTATATTTTTTTTATATAGTTTAGATATTTTTCTTAGTTTATAAGCTATTAGTAAGATATTAAGAGGGGAGGTAATTCTTATTAGTATGTGTTTTTAAAGCTTAAGGATTTTATATTATATTATTATAACTAGGATTTTCTTAAAAGTATATAAAACTCTTTTTAGTTTTACTTTAAGCTTTTTAAATTACTTAAGAGTAGTAGGTAATTAACTAAGTAACTAGGATACTACTTGTATTTCTTTTTACTTATTTTATATATTAGTAGTTTTATTACTACTTATTTTAAATTATTTATTTTAATAGGATTTTTAAATTAGCTAGGTTTTAAGTATCTACTTAAAGAGGTGATTAGTTTTATATAAGTTTTAAGATCTCTATATATTTTATATCTTACTAAAAAAGCTATTTTAAAAGATATTTATAAAGTAAATCTTATTATAAGTAAAGTTTATAGCTACTTTTCCCTTTTATGTTTTTTCTTTAGTACTTCTTTGAAAACCATTATAAAACTTATAGGTTTTAAAAAGAGAAGAAGAATAAGTTAGGATTTAAATCTTATTTTAAAATAAGTAGGTTTTTCTTTAGAGTTTTAAATATTTATTTACTTAGTATTTAGTTTAATTAAAAACTATTTAGTAATTTTATCTACTTTTGTATTAATATTTTACCTTATAAGTATATTTTTTAATTATTCTATAAGTTTAGTAATCCTCCTTTGAATTTCTTTAAGGTTTATCTATAATATCTTATATATAAACTTTTTAAAGTTACTATTAAAAAACTCTTTCTTATTAAATATTATATTTTGAGTTGTAAAAACTTTTTTTTAAAAAAAGTTTTAGATTCTAAAGGAGTTATTTAAAGTATAATTTATTAAGAACTTTAGTAGGATTCTTAACGCAAGCTTTTAGTATTAGTTCTATTTTAAGTAAATTTTACGAATTATTATATAGATTTAGTATCTATATACTTTTAGGTAAGAAAGGTTTAAAGTTAATATATAGGTATTTTTATTTTTTTAGAAATATTAATAGAACTATTTATATAGTATTTTCTAGTTTTATAAAGCTAAAAGAATATAGTTATATATATATATATATAGTTACCTTAAGGACTTTAAGCTATAGATTATAAGGTAGAGATATTTTAATAGCTATGGACCTTATATGCTTTTTAATTACTACTACTATTTTCTTTATTCTTTTATTTTATATTTAGGTATTTAGTATAGAAAGTTTGAATTTAATACTTTTTTTATAGATTTCTATTTAGATTACTTTATACTTCTAGATTTTGTTATTTATTTTAATTTGTTTAATTATAATTTTATATATTATTTTAAAGAAGTTGAAAAGTTTTCCAATTATTCTTAAGATTTCTTTTGTTTTTCTTGAATGAAGATAGAAGTTTTATATTAAACTAGTTGTTTAATCTATAAAAATTACTACTAATATATAGTTTTTATGGTTTTTATTAAAGTTATGAAAGTTAATAGTAATCTTCTCCCTTAGATTAGTATACTATACTACTTCTTTTAGAGTTCTATATATTATTCTATATATCTTCTTTTTTATATATATATTATAGTCTATAGTTAAAACTACGTAAGATTAGGATTTTAGTTTTATTCTTCTAGTAGATATTAATAAGTAGTTTATTATTTTAAGGTTTAGGTATTCTAGCTTTATGTGCTAGAGCTCTTGAGATTTAACTATAAGGTGTTTTTATATAGAAATAGTATATTTATATTACTAATAGAACTCTAGAGGTTTATTTTAAAGTAGAAGTTTTGTAATTATAAATATTTTAAAAGTAGTTTTTTTAGAGAGTTATATTTAAATATATATTATTTACTTATAATTTTAAGAGAGTAGAGATAGGTCTTATTTGTTTTTTATATATAGTTATTTCTTAGGTTTTAATCCTATTATAAACTTCTTTTATAAAACTTCTTAAGTAAGATTAAGTTGCTTATAAGGTTAGGGTAAAATATTATATTATAAAGCTATAGTTTTATAAACTTATAGGAGTTTTAAATATTAATTATTATAATACTATATTTTTTAATAAGGATTTTCTAAGCTTTAGTCTGGAGGTAGTTACCTATAGAGGATTTTATAAGAACTTGAAACTACTTTATATTATTAAAAATATATATTATTAATCTTAAGTTTAGAATTATAAAGTTTATTAACATATAGGGTTTATCTAAAGTTATTAAAATAGTATTTATTATATTATAAGACTATTCATATAGTTAAGAAGTTGAAATTAAGTTTATAATTTTCTTTATATATTTTATAAAGTTTTTATTAGATTTTATCTTCTTATTTAAAATATTTTGGATTTTTTAGTTAAATTTCTAGGTATAGTATTAGATTCTTTTATTAATATATAAGTATTTCAAGAGAAGGTATTTTATTTAGTAAATTTTATAGTGAGTACTTCTATTTGATTTATATTTCTTATTATTATCTAAGTCTTATTTATAATACTTGTTAGTATGTTGGCTAGGAGTGCTTTTCTTTTTCTAGGTTTAACTTTAGTTTTAATCTTTTTATAAAAAGAAGAGATCTTTCTATTATTTTTCTATTATTTATTTAAATATCTATAAGGCTAAATATTTCTTTTATTAGTCTAGTTTTTATTAAAGTGATTTTTTAGTTTAAAATAAAAAAGTAAGTTTAGTTAATAATTTTAATAATTATTAGATTATTATGTTAAGTTTTCTAAAAGATTATAATTTAATATAAAAAGATTTAAGATTTAATTTAAGTATTTATAAAGGTTATAATATATTTTATAAATTAAATAGTAAGTTTATAAGTATTTAGGATTTTAGTATTAAAATATTTATAAATAGCTTTTTCTTATTAAGAAATTTAAGTTTCTATATTACTTTTAAAGTTTAATTTCTTCTTAATAGGCCTTATGAGTATTACTTAGTATTTTATAATTATTTCTATTTTTTTCTATTTTACTATAGTTTATATAATTCTTAAATTTAAATAGTTAGATATTAAAACTTCTTATTATATTATAAGAGTATTTTAAGAAATCTAGAGAGATTATATCTCTAATGTATTCTTATACTACTTATATTCTTTTATTCTCTTATAATACATTTTTATTTAAAAGGTATATTTAGTTCGTTTTTTCTTATAAAAGGTTATATTAGTAATTAAGAAGTATTTAAGGGTTATAATATAAGAGGTAGTATCTCTTTTAGTAAGAATAATCATAATATTCTTTTTAATTTTAAAGGTTGTAGTTTAAGATTAGAATAAGGTCTATAGTAATTATTAAATTCTTATTAAGTAGTTAGAAATTTTAGGGATTTTTAGCTTAATAGTAAACTCTTTATATTTTTCACTAGATTTTCCTAAGAAAGTTTTTTTATAAAATAAGGAATTTATAAAATCCTAAAAGCTATAGGATTAATATAGAAACTTAATCTAGTTAATCTAGAGGATTTAATCTTTTAAATTATTTAAAATAATTTTTTTAGAAAAAGTAAATATTTTTTAAGGTTTTAAGAAGTTTCTAATTTAGATAGTTTTTTTATAATACGTATGAGATTTTTAATTATTAAATTAATTATATTATTATTATTAAATCTAAAATTGCTTAGGAGGTTATAGAGGTATTAGATATTTTAATAGGAACGTATTAATGTAGTCCTATAAGGTATATATTTGAAGTATATCTCTCTCTATCTGATAGCTATATATATAGTAGTATACCCTCCACGCCCTATTAGTAATAAGTACTAAGTACTTAGTATTAGATATAGCTAAACGCATAGTAATTAGTAAGTAATTATTATACTATAGATCTAGAACTTTATATAATATATAGTATTATATAATATAATAAAAATAATAATAAATAACTAGAATACTAATTTATACCTATATAGTAAGATTATATATAGTATATATTACCCTCTAGATTAACTAATACTTATACTTTTTATTAAGTTAAATATAATACTAAAATAATTAAAATTATAATAATAAATAATTAAATAGTTAACTTACTTATTTAAATTAATTAGAATAAAAAGAT
>QAPG01000100.1:108676-131236 GCA_004366825.1 Colletotrichum spinosum | reverse complement strand
GTTTATCTTATAGTTAAAATATTAATAATAATTAATATATATTATTTTATTTAAAATTTAATATATAGGATTTAAATTAATAAATGTATTACCTATAAGTATAAGAGAATAATTATTAAAAATATTAGTATTAGTGAAGAAAAAGAAAAATAGTGATAAAAAATAATAAGGAGATTATTTTAGTATATTAAAATAAAATATAATTATTAATTTTAAAAAGAGCTAGCTAAATACTCCTATTAATATTTATAAAAATAGTTGAATATATAATAAAGTATAATAAGTTTATTATAATAAATAATTTCTTTTATTTAAATACTTAAAGGATTATTTTAAATACTATTTATCCTATTTTATTTATAATAATATATTACTTAGGATTTAAAAGTATCTCTAGTAGCTCTACTACTAGGGGGGTATATAAGAATAAGTATAGTACTAAGGCTACTATGTAGCTATACTAGCTTATATAAAGTCTAATTGCTCTATTTATACGCGTTCAAGCGCTTCACTCTAGCTTGAATAGATTATACCTTTTAAAAACCTACATTCAGACTGTATACCGTGTTATTTGTTTATCATAAAAGCAAAACCCGTCTCATCATCAGCTTTTTCCAAAATAAAAAAAACATATCCAGATCATCACAAGATACCCATATCAACTCCATGACCTGTGCATCTATAACGCTAAATCAAACCGCCCCTCTTCACATCTACAAGCGGTCCAGCAGACCCTGGCTCTCGAGCAGCAGGACAATCTGGTGCACAATGGAGCGCACAGTCTGCTTCTCCACGTCGACGACGAGGTCGGGCTTGGAGGGCGTCTCGTACGGGTCGTCGACGCCGGTGAAGCCCTTGATCTCGCCGGCGCGCGCCTTCTTGTAGATGCCGCGCTTGTCCGTCTTCTCGGCGTACTCGAGCGGGGTGGCGACGTGGACGAGGAAGAAGGGTCCGCTCTTCTCGACGAGCTCGCGCGCCTGGCGCCTGGCGTCCTCGTACGGCGCAATGGGCGCGGCGATGACGGCGGCGCCGGCGCGGGTGAGCTCCGAGGCGACGAAGGCGATGCGTCCGACGTTCTTGTCGCGGTCCTCGCGGGAGAAACCCAGCTCGGACGAGAGCTCGTGGCGGACCGTCTCGCCGACGAGCAGCGAGACGGAGCGGCCGCCGCCCTGGTTGAGCGTGACCTGCAGCGCCTTGGCGATCTGGTCCTTGCCCGAGTTCTGGTAGCCCGTGAGGAAGATGGTGAAGCCCTTTTGCGCGGGGAGGGGGTTCTGCTCGCGAAGGACCTTGACGACCTCGGGGTAGGAGAACCAGGCGGGGATCTCCTTGCCCGTCTTGAGGCGGTTGCGGAGCTCCGTGCCGGAGATGTTGGCCGTGTGGGTGCCGGGGGCGATCTCGTTGGCGGGCTGGTACTCGTCGCGGTCGGGGATGTAAATCATCTCCTGGAACTCGACCATCTTGATGCCGAGCTCGTCAGAGTACTTTTGCACGGCGACCTGGGCGTCGTACGGGCCGTAGTGGTCCTTGCCGTTCTTGTTCTTGCCGGGTCCGGCGTGGTCGCGGCCGACGATGAAGTGGGTGGCGCCGTGGTTCTTGCGGATGATGGCGTGCCAGATGGCCTCGCGGGGGCCGCCCATGCGCATGGCGAGGGGCAGCAGGGCCAGGGCGGCCATGCCGTTGGGGTATCTGGGGAGGAGGGCCTTGTAGACTCGCACGCGGGTGAAGTGGTCAATGTCGCCGGGCTTGGTCAGGCCGACGACGGGGTGGATGAGGACGTTGGCTTGTTGGGATCGGGCAGCGCGGACCGTCAGCTCTCTGTGGGCGCGGTGCATGGGGTTACGCGTCTGGAAGGCGACGACCTTGTTCCAGCCGAGCTTCTCGAAGTGCAGTCTCAGTTCCGCGGGGGTGTCTTGGGGCCGTTAGTATTCGTCTTGGCCATGGTGTAGAGGTTGTTACTCACATCTGAGGTCAAGGAAGTCGTAGTGGGCGAGACGCTGGATGGCCTCGAGCTTACCACCGACGTAAAACTCCTGGGTGTTGTTGAAGAGGTGCTTGACACCGGGGTGCGTGTCGTCGTCACTGCCAAAGACCTCGATGGCCTCGACGGTCCTTGGGGGAAGTCAGTCGTCTGAGCTGCGGGGTTACAGTCGATTTCGGAACCTACCTATCGGGTCTGTAGACATCCTCGACGGTGAGGATGGCGAGGTTGCGGTCGTCTCTCAGGTCGCGCAGGGTGATGCGAGCACCGGGCTTGATGGACAGCTCGTCGATGGTCTGCTGGGAGACATCGAGAGTAATGGGCATAGAGAAGAGGTTGCCATCAGCGAGGCGGTTGTTCTTGACGACTCTGTGCCACCCATGTCAGCAACTCATCATCCCGAATCCCCCTATATTCAATGTCGGTGTTCACGTACCCGTTGTAGTCCTTCTCGGTCATAAAACCTGTGACGATGTACCTCGGTCAGTCCCACTGGTCACGTAATCGTGGGGGGAATTGCCCCTCCAAAAAATCATGGCGGGGTCGTCTCCGTGTCGCAGCAGCAACGCAGCTGAACCCCACCATGGGCAGAGAGACAGAGCGCTAGCAGTGCCCGCGCAATTCCCAAGGAGCAGCGATTGATGAACACAACGAACCTTCGAGGGGAGAGAAGCCACCGTTGAGCAGAAGCTCAAGATCGCAGAGGTGGCGCTCGGTCAGGACGAGGGAAGGCAGGTTGTCGGCCTCAGCGAGGAGCTCAGACTGGCGAGGCGCGTCGCGCGCGAAGAGGTCCTTGAGGACACCGCCGTGGGGAGAGTTGGCCATTGTGAATGTAGGGACGAGGAAATCGACGCTGGAAAGGTGACAAAAGTTGCTGGAACTCGAGACGAAGCTTTTTTGGAGCTCTTAACGACAGTATTCACAACCCAATTGAGCGGCTGCGACGAGAAGACAACTGCGTAGATGGTATTTTGGGGATTTGTATGCAGAGAGAGAGAACAAGAGAACCAGCAGGAGGAGGTAGACAGCGAGCAGACGAGAGGGCGCAATGGGCGTCCTTTTATTACAGACGAAATGCGGGAACGAAAAATGCTGCTCAGTCGTTTCCTACCGGCGTCGAATCGGCCTCGCGGCTTCGTTTCTGCGTGGTGTGCACCACTGTAGCCTGTCCAAGGTAAAAATGGAGGCTGTATTAGCTCAAATGACGTGATCGCTACCTTGCACATGTACCTGCCCTTGGCGGGCGCGGACGAAGGCGCGCATAAGTCATGTTCGCCACGATAAGTTGCCGTAGGAAAAGATACATTCCAATGGAGACGCTCTCCTTGTCAGCGCACCGCGGAAAAAGCAGGCCTGACAACGGGTGGATGGACCCATGGGGATCCATGAAGTCGTGGAGTCGGTGGTTTCGTTTTGTGCCCATTGCCGCAATGCGACGACGTCCATCGCCGGCTCGGTCTTCCGGCATCCATCCGTTTTTCTTAGACCGGACGGATTGGTAATGCGCGGGTCTTTGTCATGTTTGGGTGAGTGAGCTAGGTAGGTGTCCCTCGGGCGTTGAGGTATGCCACGTCAGTTCGATCTGAAAGCGACAGTCCTTTTATTAGGGTGAGACAAAAGAAACGCAGTAGCCATGATCATCCGGCGAACTCCAGCATCGTTTCATATCAGGATCTGTCCTTCGGCGGGATAATGGTGCAAGATGAGCGTGGGATAATTACCCCGCCAAATGTGGCTGGTACACTGAGAATCAGCCTTCAGGGACGCCGCGCCACGTAAAGGCAAAGGCAATTCGAGCATGAAAGCAGTAAACGCTGCAGATATTCGCCAAGTTGCAATTCCAGCCGCGTCTGGCGTGCTGGTGCCCAGCCTCTTGGCCACGGGCTAACCAGCCGTAAAGTCCAACTTCACCCGTCCACGCGCGGGATGGTTTGGAGCCATCAACGTGCTACGGCCCTTGGCAAAATATTGCTGCATCCGACGGTCAAGTGAACAAATGATGGCTTGTCCTCTGCAACGGACATGTGAGCTCGTAACAGATCGTCAGTAATCTCGCGCCATTTGCCTTCACTCCGCTGGCCTGTCAGTCTCCTAAGGCACGAAAACGTGCACGTGGCCAATGACCATGCCCTGAATCTCCAGATAACCCAATTTTACATATAAGGGTCTTCCAGACGCAAATCTGACAGATTGCAGATCACGTCCGCTAGCCCATGATCCGAGATCTCATTCATTCTCCGACGAACACGTCCACGGAGACACGTCTTCGGTCAGCTCGGTCAGGAAGGATTACGAACGATTCAGTGGGGTTCGGCCCCGACGTCCGTGTCGTCGATCGGCCTAGCGGCTGTCGGCAGCCGGATGCCGCGTTTTGCGGGGTTGGCCCGATATCGCTGGAGACCACCGACAGCCTTAATCTCCAGTTTTTGGGACACAAAGCGTTGTAGTTGAGCCCATCGATGACATTCCATCATCCACTCTTTTCCAGGACCCATTTTCGTGATCCAGAGGAGCCCCAGTTCCTGACGATCTACTGACGCAACTAGCCAGTAGCTCTGGTGCTGATTTTCGGCATCCCTTCGTCTCACTGGATGGTTGTCTCTGGCCTTGCTGCTTTTCCGAGGTACCACTGTACATCTCGGAAAGTTTCCATCGGACAGCAACATGCGGCTTTGAAGAATCTAATTGTTAGAGATTTCAACACCTCGTCTCCCTAGTTTGCTCGTGGGAAGAATATGTGGGTCTGCTGCAAACTGGGTATGTACTCCTCAACTTGTGTGTGAAAATTGTAAAACTGGCATTTTCATCTAGTAGTATGTCATCCCAACTTCTTGTGATGAGATGAAGTACAACTACATGGGATGAATATATTCATGTGTCATTTTCTACACAAGCTGAGTGCCACCTCAACTCGACCCTGCTTCAGTTGCTTCACTTACAAAAGGAGGTTTGAGTAGGATTTGTGATGACAGTTCTCAGTGCAGCAGAATATGCATTTAGGCAGTTATGCCACGAATTAGTAAACCAGGTACAGTGAAAGGAGATTGAATTCCGAGCCAGCCCTTAGCCGACTAATATACAGACCAGTAACTAAGTTACCTTGAGAGGAGATTGATCCTGTGATGAGTGTCTTATCTAGTGCCAGCCAACTGATATACAACCAAAACCAGAAGACCTCCAAATCGCATCTTACTCGGTTGTCAAAGATGCAACCCAGGCTCCAGTTGATTATCGTAAAACTCTTAGATTTCCAATCCAAGTGATCGCCTGTTTATTTCTGTTTTTCTTCACTTTGGCTCTTCCCGAGGATTCTTCGGCTCCTCCACTGTCTCGATGGTGTGACCAAGCTGTCGGGAGTTCCGGCTTAGCTGTGCTCGGAATTGGTGGATAGACTTTTCAGCTTTGTCTCGGGCCTCTTGGCGCTTCTGTACAGCCTCTATCGTAGCCTGCTGAAAAACCTCGTCCGATGCTTGGACCGTTTTCAAGTGGTTCTCTACTTCTTGAACGAAGTCTTCCATCCACTCCATTATCTTAAGAAAGGCACTGTCTCGCTGCTCGCAAATCGAAGCTGTGATTCGTCGGGTCAATGACGGAATAAAGTCGCACACTTCAGCCATAATGACAGAGTCGATATCGCCAATGTTACGCGAGGCAGGTGGAAGTTGGCTGGCCGGGGAACGCTGCGAGGCTTGCAGATTTCCAACGTTGGATTGCGCTGCCAATGCGTCTGCAGGTTGGTTTGCGTTTTGCTCTTCTGCGAGGCTGGCCCCATCGAGCACCGGTTTGCTCTCCCGTCTGTGCAACCCCGATGCCGAAGGAACGGCCAATGGTCGACCTTGAATGGGCAACGTGTTGTCCAAGGTCGGCGTGGGTGACGCATTGGCCTCGGTCACCCTCTGTTGAGCTGCCAACGGTTTCGGCACAAGATCTTTGCCCTGGTTCCGAAGGGCCGCTGATGAGCGGGTAGGCTGTTGAGTTTGATATGCCTCAGCCGAAGGATGTCCAGTTCTTTTGCTAGTGATGCCGTAGGATGCTGAAGCTTGAGAGGAGGACGGAGGAGAGGAAACCTGGATGGGTTTCGACAATGTGCCAAGTGTCTTTGACTTCTTAGTCTTGGACGCTCTGAGATCGTCGGTATTGGCCTCGTTTTTTCTCTTGTGCCGTCTTTGGTCCTCCTGCTTTGCACCTTCCGATGACAGCGATGGAGTGCAGCATAAGGCGGCACTGAATCCCGCGTTTGCCAGCAGCTCGACCACGTTCTTTGGGACGCTACCTCCATTCATCAGTCTCAGGGCTTCGCAATCGGCCGCGGAGGGAACTGAAGGCTTCGTGCCTTTGGAAGCGGGAGACCAGACGCGTTGTAGAGCATGAAAGGGCTCTTGCAGCTCCGCGGGCAGTACAGTTCCGGTCCTCAAATTCATTTTGACCTTGCGAAGGTTCGACTTCAGCAACGTGTTCTCTTCGTGGAACTTCGGATCATCGTAGGCCGCCTTTTTGACACTTTGAGCCCACTTGTAGAAGTTAGACTCCAGGCTGTCTGATGAAGTCGCGAACGACCGAGGAATGTACTCAAGAGGCATGGTACGAGATAGTGCCAATTTGCCTCTAGGTGTTGGCAGGTCCTGCAGTTGTGGATGCGGGGGGAGGTTTTGGTGTGAAGTGGTACTAGTGGAAGAGAAGGCGATGATGTAAGGGAAGGTGCTGGTATGGGAAAGGTGTTGGTGTGAGGGAAGATATCACTGTGAAGGAAGGTATGGCTGTGAGGGAAGGTGTTGGTGTGACGGGAGGCGTTGGTGTAGAGGAAGGTATTGATGTAGGGACAGGGGAAGTGTTTGGCCTGAGAGAAGGTGTTGGTGTGAGAGAAGCTAGGTATTACTGTGAGGGAAGGTGGCGGTGTCATGGGTTGTGTTGATGCAGGGACAGGGGAAGTTTTTGGCATGAAAGAGATGTTGATGTGAGGGAAGGTATTGGTGTGAAGGAAGGTATTACGGTGAGGGAAGGTGTTATAGTGAGGAAAGTCGTTGGCCTGAGAGAAGCTTCCGGTATGAGATGCAGTGCCATTTTATGTGTCTTGTTAGTACAAGAGAAGGTGTCAGTATAGGGGTATTTGTCAGTATGAGGGGAAATGATCATGGTAAGGGAAGTTAGAAAAGACTAATTGTCAAGATAGAGATAGACATAGGTATGTTCAGTAGTTGTCAGCTCAGGGGACGTTAGGAAATTCTGCTCATGAGTGAATCAAGAGACGTCTGAAGGTGTGGAAATGGAAGAACGATTTAGACTACATATATACACATATAGAGGGCCGGGTTTACGAAAGTATCGTAGGAAGACTACTGAAGATAGAGTAATTTACGTACCCATAAGCTCGGGTGGATCCTATAGTTATTAACTTAAAAGATGTAAGTGAGAAAGCAGCACGCATATAAGTACATTCAGGTTACGTATACTTAATAATAGAGATGAAAGTTTGCCTTATTACATTAGTTATGATCAGTGGTGATGCTGTACAAATTCAACATTACTTTAGCAAGACAGCTTGAGTCTATTAATGATGTGAACTAAGCTCGATGGTGATTGACACAATATAGAGGTGCTTGTTCCAACGAGGGAGATCGACCGCCTAAGAGTTAAAACGTTAGGAGTAGTACTTAACTAGTCAAGTAGAAGGAAGATCCCCTGAATGTTGCAGAGAGAACGTTCGGATGTTTGAAAAGATGCTGGAGGTTTTCTTTTCCAGTAGATGGGGTATCGAATGGAGGGGAAACAGCGAAATGCTTCCAAAAACGATCAAGTAATTGAAGCAATCAACCGAGACAGTACCACGGTAGCCAGCTGCGACCGACAGAGCAAGTCGGTTGGCAAGCAAGCGAAGCTTTGTTCTGGGGTACTTGGAGCAAGTCCGTACTAGGTTTGTGCCGTCAATTGGAGGTGTGAAGCCACCTGTGATAAGGTACCTAGGCTGCGATGGGTAAGATGTATATACATACTACTTACGTGTTCTTCCGTTGCGAATACTTGGCTAGCATGCGTCTGGCTGCACATTATCATATAGAAGCCTACATGATCAAATCCGGTATAGGAAGGCTAGGAAGACGAAGACTGACGGAGGGTACAAAGTGAGGAAGGGGACAAGGCGAGACAAGGCGAGACAAGGCGAGACAAGGCGAACATGGAGATGGAGGCGCCTGACAAGGGCCAAGTCTCAACGTCCCCTCTGGTGTCTGTTTTCCGTCGGCGAATTACGATTTTGCGTCCACTCGCAAACCACGATAACCTTTTGCTTATAAAATCCAAATAATCTTGCGCAAGTTAGCAACGTTGCTATACACCGTTGAGAAATCGAGAAATCAGCCACTCCCTCTAGTTTCAGAGGTCCTAGAGTCTAGTCATCCAATTTGCCGATGAGAACACGCAAACCACTTGGTTTTGAACAGACGGAATATATATTAGACGTATTACACGATCCGAGCTGACTGAATTACTTCTTAGGCCCCTCAAACACCGCTCATTGCGAAATCAACGTCTGTAGGGTTGTACGTTGCAAGGGGGCCAGAATGCACGGCATCTACGTGGAAGACGGATGGGAGAACCGTTGCCCTGACTGAAACGAAGGTCGGAGAAGACTAAACGTCGATATCGTCGATACGGTGTTTTGGACTTCTCATCCCATCCGAAGTTAGTAATCTTCTAACGCAACATCCGGATTGTACGGAAAGAGAGATATGACAGGTTGAAGTGAAGCCCTGGGCATTGGAAAACATACTTTTCCCCATCATAATGAATTCGTTCCAAAACACCAAGCCAGAATGTCTTTCCTGTTCTTTCGTGGGCATTAAGAGTCCCAATGACCATCTTTCCTTTCACTCGCAGTTTTTGTGCGAAAGGACCGTCTACGTCTTGCTCCTTCATTCGATGACAGCCATCGCCGCCTTATTCGTTCTTCTTTCCATCAGCTTGGTCGAACAGGTTTTTCACGAGGACGAATACCTCGACGACTACTTAATCTGCCTGAACTTCACGTGCTACACGCCTTTGAAGTTGCATCTCAGGCTCAGCGACTTGTATATCCTGTACAGAGTCCTTTCTGTGACCCTAATGTCCCTCATGGCGCGCCCTGTTGGCTTGTCAAAGTTATTCGCCCCACAGAGTTCACGCCGAGGACTATCCTCTTTTAAGACGGCGTTCGAGTAGTACTTCCGCTGCCATGCCAGCATCTAAGGAATTAATTCGTCTCCCCAGATCCGGAGCACCACTGCTTTCGATGCTCTTTACATGGTTGGCGTCAGTAGTGGCTCACATACCGACCAGGGAAGTCGTGCCCGAAGAGTACGAACAACTATGCACCTTCGCCCGCAAGTGCCGAGCTGCCACAAATCTGTGTTGGCAAAGCAAGTCTGAGAGGTACTCAGGCCCGAAACTTCCAGCTATCCCCCTCAAGTCTGGAAAAAGAGCGCACTACCACAGCGGACTCAAGTCCTGTGTCGACTTATGGTGCAGTCTGGTGAAGAGGAAAGCTTCATCCCCACATAAATTCCGCGGATCATCACTCTGGAAAGGGAGTCAGGAAAGAGGGAAATGACCAAGAATAGCAACCTCTCCAAGATATCAGAGGTCGAGAGACTATACTTGGACTTTCAAAGGTTATTGAAAATGAATCGTCCGTACAGCTTCTCCGATTTCCCAGGCTCCTGGGGAAACATTGGCAACAGGGACACAGTATTTACAGGCGCCGTCGTTTTTAAAGGAACTGTACAATATCTACGCAATGCCGACCATTCAAACACACCATCTATCCTGAATTGCGTTCTTATGCATCTGAGCTGACAATAGCTTGAGCACTGCTACTTTGAAGCTTCCAAGAGGCTGTATACGGCTTGGTAAACTTATGGCGGCGAGCCAAGTAGTCAAACGGCGGACAATTCTGACTGAAAATTCCCGGTGCTTTCAGTTCGTTTAGATCAAAACTTGGGTACCATGCGATAAAATGTGTATCAAGCATGTTCCATTGGTTCAAATACATCAAGTACAAACACAGTGAACAGGTGTGTAATTTCTCTAGCTAAGCTGAATCAGTGCATGTTCAGTTAGACAAGTTTTCAGGTAGCCCCTCCCCCCCCTTATATTTGAACTACGACCTGAGAGTTCCGAGATTATTCCGATAGCCCAGTTTGGAACTAGACCACACCTGAGTCTTCACTGATCAGAAAACTTAGTATAATATAGCAACAAGATATATAAAGGCCTTTCGAGATCCATTCCAGACCAGAAGACCAAACCGAGTGAGAGGCAAGGTTGCCATTTTAGCGCTAACAACAATAGTTGAAGTCATGGAAGCATGAGTGCGTGTGCGTAGGTGTGCATACACAGATAGATCATCACAGCTGAGAACCTAATTCTTGACGAGTATACCCGAATGAATACTCAGCGAGATATGACGACCAACAGAGAAGATAAATTCAGGCTACCCATCTATCCAAAGTCCTTATTCGAAACTTCACATGGCTTTCCGTTCCGATACAAACAATTCCCATAAAAGTCAACCTGCCGTCCACTGGGACCGGGTCATGCGAGCTGGTGAAGATACTTCCAAAAGCTAATGGGAAGTGGACGACTTTATATAGCAAAGCCCAAGACCATCTAAACACATGTTGGCGCTAAAAGAAATTCGAAACTTGTACAAGACTAGTTCTCTTGCATCACACAGAATCCAGGACTAACACGCAGTAACCCCAAGATCATGGAAGGAGCAGCTGAATTACACCATCCAGAAGCAGTATTCCGTGGCTGGCAAGAGAGCCATCAAATACTACCAAGAGAGCCACGCACTATTCCTTGACAAACCCTGTATCCGTCTTATCTCGAGGTGCGAGTAGTATCCTCAGTTACATGCCAGTAAGACTGATCAACATGCAGTACGAGTTCGTACCTCTATGTAAAGCTTTGTTTTCTGGCCAAACGTCCCCCTTGAGCTTATAGGCCTCGATAGACTATGCACCCACCCTTTTCTGATGCTCAGTGACTTGCGCAGAACTATTACGAGGCGCCCCCAGTCACATCAGCGAGAACACCGCTCTGTGTAGCTGAAAGAGCACTTGTAGAATGCTTGTATATTAATCAGGTAGTATTCTCTTTTACCTGCTTGACGAGACGACAACAGAACACTTCATTGTCGACGGGCACATGGCTTTCTGGCTTCCTGAACTTGTCTGAACCCATGGAGTCATAGGTCTCTCGTTCCGTGATGTATAATCCACGGGCGACAGAACTGCTGGACGGGGCAGTTCATTCTTCTTGAAAACAGAAGTAGCGAGAGAGCCCTCAACTATACACGGAGTTCTGTGGAGAGATATTGACTACAGGCATGCATCAGATGCCCACCCGTAACTAGGAAAATTCCCATTGTTTGTATGAATTTGAAGACATCATATGGGTTAATGATCGCCAATATGTTCACTCTGAAAGAGGCGGCGTCCCGGCCATCACCCATGCGTATGAAACCAGACTACATTCGCTTCTTTGGATCAAACTGCGCGATAGGATGGCGACGGTCTATCGAATAGTCGATCTCGACGAAATATAGAGGCAACGCCAACAGTGATTGAACAAGTCATTGTTGCTGAGCATCGCAAGTATGTAAAGCGATACACATCGTCCATCATCTCCTTAGTATCCCTCGTGGAATATGCTGAGAATGCCTACCCAAGCCTGCTCCTAGTCTGTGAGGCCCTTTAAGAAACAAGCCATCTGGGCCACCGATCCCGATGGTCACTCCGGAACACTCATCCGCAACACCCATAGCATCGACGTACCTAGCGGCACCTGCTTCTTCCTTTCTTTTCCCCCTTTCCTTCGCCCGAGGGTCCCTCGGAATAGTCGCCATTGCAGTATACAATAACTCCTGTGACCTCTGAACAGTTTGTATTCGCCTTCACATGGCGATTCGTCCCTTTGCCTTCCCCACCTTGAGTCAAATCCGACAACCGGCAATTTCATACCACTCTGCCAACAACTTGCTCCTTCTGGGGTGTCGCGTTTGGAGAAGACTTACTGTCCTCGCCATCAACTCGGTGCCAGTCCAACTTCCCTCAGATTACCTTTCCGTTGGTGTATTCGGGTGATAGGACGACGAGGACGAACGACGAAGTTGGCATCCTTGTCAACTTTGTGAGCTTCCCCGAAGACACGGAGATCATTGTGGAACAAGCTTCAAGGATCGCATGTGGTTACTACACCTACTCACCTTTCAAGCCAACCCAGCCACTCAATCTAGGCCTACTAAAGGATGCAAGCATGGATGCTCTTCACCTGTTTTTATAGTGTCGGACGTGGTATCTATGCAATAGCTCTGGATTTCCTGAGCTCTGAGGCTATTCATGAGCTACGAGCTGGCCCGGCAAGAGTCGGTAGAACGAGGAGCAAAAAACATACAACACCAGGTATTCGCTGGTCGTCACCGACCCAACTACTAATCCGGCCCTCACTGGCTTATCTATGGGAGAGCGGACGGGATCCCGAGTTCTCCAGTGGGTATGGTCGTTATACAACACCAGGTATTCGCTGGTCGTCACCGACCCAACTACTAATCCGGCCCTCACTGGCTTATCTATGGGAGAGCGGACGGGATCCCGAGTTCTCCAGTGGGTATGGTCGTATGTGGTAGCTGGGTGGGCTGGAGATGGTTATGATGGGCTTCCAGCCTCCCAGCCATACCACCGGACAATGTTTTCTCTCTTAGGGTTCACCCCTCTTGTATACGAGTACAAGTTCCATTGACACTTCCATTGAGCATATAGCACAGCAGGCCCCCCCTTCGCTCGAGAACATTGGTCGCATGTTAGGGTAGCCCTGAGTTGCCCGGTTCCAGATCACGAGCATCAACCATACCAACACGAGATCGAGCAATGCCACATCAACGTCAAACTTAGGATTTGAAGCTTCTTTTCCAGAGGTCCAACCCACCCTAAACAAAAGCATCCGGACACCATGCCATGACCCACAAGAAATGGGAGGAAAGGACGAGAAGAAACAACAGCTGGAGCTGCAAAAGAGAAGAGGGGGCGTGAGAGAGGACTAGATAAGCGCGACGCTGTGCTGCTGACCTTGGTATCCCTAGAAATAAAAGGAAGAAAAATAGTAGAAGCGATTGGTCCTGCCTAACGCCAACCCCTGTTTGCGCTCTTGTGGTATCATTGACGTGAAGAACCTCAGCTGCCCACTTCTGACAGAGGCTATCCAGCTGTGACACTTGAACATGCCCGAGCCTTGATGAAACAAGCAAAAACCGGCATGGCCACCGGCTTTTCGAAAGATTTGAAACCAAACACGTTTGCGCGCGGTGCAAAGAATCGTCTACTCATCATCGAAAATCTCATAGCAATTCTGCAGAATCGTATCGACGACCTTGATTTGCCAGCCCGCGTCGGCAATGCTAGTGGCCGGGTCGGTGCCCATGACTGTGGGGCCGAAGATGACGGCAAGGTTGTGCGAGTTCATGCGGTTAATGTGGGAGTTCTCCATGACGCGGTGGAGATGGAGTGTGAGAGAGCGCAGGGTAGCGTAGTTGGGATCAGGCAGGTTATTGATGATGGCATGGAGGGAATCGCGGCGCACTATGTCGTCGTCGTGTTCTGGAAAAGTTAGAATGTAGATACACAGTCCATTCCATCTGGAGGAAACTCACTGGCTGCGTCGACAAGTTCGCTGTGATGCTCCGTTGTAAGCAGGGGGTTGGGAAGATCGCGCAAGAACATCTTCAATAGGCCCGTAACACTATTGACGTCGTGGTAAAAGTTCTCTGGGTTTCTGAAATCCAGGGCGGCGTTGCTCGAGTCGGTGTCGAACATGGTCTTGAGCTTGTTGATGTGTGTCAGCGAGCCAGACTGGCGGTAGATACCCTCAACGCCGAGACCGTAAAGATCAACTGCCTGGATACACTGATAGACGACCATGGGCACGGGAAGACCGTCACGCTCGTACAAACGGGTAAGGCTCAGCCCAAAAACGGGCCTCGCCGGATTGGAAGCTCCCATGGGAGGCGATTGCCGCTGTTGAGGGTAGCCGCCTACCGCTGGCGGACCCTGCCCAAGACGTTGTTGCGACGGCGGCTGCGGCTGCTGCAATACCGACGGAGGTGGCGGGTACTGACTTTGTTGCGGTGGCGGCGCCTGCTGTTGCTGCTGAGGAGGTGGTGACTGCGATTGCGCCGTCTGGAACGGTAAGGCTCCCAGCTGTGGCGGACCCGAAGAGGAGATGGTGCTACCGCCGCCGTTGTAGCGAGACTGGAGAACGCCAGAGTTGCGATTCGCTTGGAATTGCTGTTGTTGACTGGGCTGCTGGTTGAGCATGTTGGTGCTGAAACTGCGGCCATGTTGCGACACCGAAGGCGAAGGTTGCTGCTGGGAGGTCGGACGTTGTTGTTGAGCTGCTGGCATACTAGGCGGTGCGTAACTCGAAGGAGACTCTGCAGGCTGCTGGAAGTTGTTCGGCCTGGCAGGAGGAGGCATTTGTTGCTGCTGGTTCTGACTGGCGGGCGGCCCAGAAAACTGGCCACTTGAGGTCGTTTGCGGTACATTGGTGACAGAATGATTGGGTTGGTGGCCCATCGCTTGCTGACGCGCAGTGGCCAGGATTGGATTCTTCTCGTACTTGATTTCGGTGTTGGGCGGCATCTTCGAATAGTGCGACATGAGGTAGTCGTGGAGATCCTTGTCGTTGTTAATGGCAGAGACGGCCTCGCGAAGACTGCGCGGCCCCCCTTGAGAGCCCTGCCCTTTGATGGGACTGATACTAAGGCCGTTACTCAGGAGGAGCTTCTCGTTGAACGATGCTGTACAAGGTTAGCAGAGCAGCAATGACTGTAGCGTTGTCGCTTCCACCTACCAAACTTTTGCATCTGAAGTGCCAGTCCCGCATCTGTGTCCCTGATCAAGTCCTGCAGAGCCGAGATGGCCTCCGGTCGTGTTCTAGCGACCAGTTCGGCCTTCTCGCTCTGCAGCGTCTGGACCTTGGCCTGATAATCTTGGTCGGCCCCCTGAGCCTTCCGCAAAAGATCCTCCTCGTGCTGAGGCCCCGACTTGGACTTGAGACTGAACATCTTGCCACTGTTCCTGCTGGTGTCGCCGGTCCGCACGCGGTCGTACTCTTCCGCCAAACTGTCGTACTTGGTCTTGGACTTGCGCATCGCAGCCTCCAACTCTGCCACGCGGTGTTCGGCCGCCAGTCCGTTCGCCTTCCAGCCTTTCCTACTGCGCTCGGCCATGGCAGCCATCTCGATGAGGTCGTCGTGCATCGTTTGGAGAGATGCGGCAAACTGCACGCCGTTCTCGGCCATGCGCTCGTGAATGTACATCATCTCGGTGTATGCTTGAGCAAAGGTGCCTTGTCTGTGTTCGGGCTGGTGCATGGTCTCTTGGCTCATGCGTGACAGCTTCTTCAACGACGATGCATGGCTCTCCTCGATGTGCGATCGCTTCTTGAGAAAGAGGGCGAACTCCTATGGATGGTTAGCACACGTCATGGAATCGCACCAATGGATATGAACAACCTTCGCAGAGGCGATGCTAGCCTTAAGTTGGTTGAGCATGGTCGAGACACCGATCTAGGCTCTGGTCAGTACTGAACGGCGCAAACCGAAGTAGTTGACATACGTCTGACGATAGCACTTCTTGGACCTGGCGCGAGATTTCCGGACTGGGTGCGGCGCCAGTGTCGGCACCAGAGGACGCGCCATTTGACGCGGTGGCGCCATTTTGTGAGGGAGCCGCGGGCTCTGTGTTTCCTAGCGACATACTGCTCGATCTATCGCGCTGTTCGTTGGTTGATGGCAGGTTGTCATCGGATGGGGAGCGGAGGTCGGCCATTTTGAGAGAGGGCGGGTATCGACTCGGCGCAGGCAGGAGTGTGTGGTAATACGAGCTCGGGGCTTCTGTGGCGATGGCGGGAGGCTTTGATCGGTGGACGGGCAGAACAAGGAAGACCCGGGATGAAGGTGGTTTCGAGGCGATTGCCTGAGCTGTCCTCTGTAGTGTCGTGTCTCTGTCGAGGCAGGTTCCCGGTCTTTGTGGTATAGGGACCTGATTAGGTGGAGAGACAAGGGGTGAAACGGGGGAGATTCATGCGACAGAGGGCACGATGACGGGTTCGCGGGACGATGGGTCGTCCAATGTGAGCGATGGCACGGGGAAGAAGAAGGTATCGTGCGGAACGAAAGCTGGCCTTGGATAGGTGGTGTAGGAGAGAAGGAATCTCTCGGCGAGAGGTGACAATGTGTGTGTCCGTCAAGCTGCAGTGACCGGGGAGCACGGAGGACGGAACAACGTGGGACGATGGACGTGGACGACGGACCTCGAGGGGGTACTCGGCCTATACAGTATGGAGGCACACGGAGGCAAGGCTCTGAGGAGACTGGGGTGGACGGGGATTTGTGGTGGACGGGTGGGTTTGACGAGGGTCTACCAAGCTGGGCTGAGCAGTCAGGGCCCAGTGATGCTCGTGTCGTCGTTGGCGTCGGGCGTCGATGGTGTCGCCGTCGACGAGACCACACAAGTTGACAGACGGCAATAGTAACAAGAAGACGAAAAAAAAAAACGATTAACAAAACAGAGTTGATCTGGAAGCAGGATAGAATCTTGGTTTGGAATGTCTCGGATTTTGGACGAAACGAGACCGGACTACCTCTGTGCCCTGAACTTAGCGCACCCAAACTTCGGTGTAGATGGGCTAGGTGCCTACCTACCCAGCCAGGACCTCTTCAGGCCTGGAAAGTACAAGCTGTAATGCACAATCGTAGAAGAGAAGCGCCTGTTTGTTAGGTGCCTCGACAGAACTTCAGGGAGGAGAAAGCCAAGACGGAGGCTGCTACCGAGAGGCGATAGCTGTCGCACGGTCGTTACCTTCTGTGATGCAATGCAGATGCAGGTGCGGGCCAGGAAAATGAGATGCAGCTGTTACAGCTGGATATTGGATTACTAGGTACACTCGGGTTTCGTTGTGCTTGTTCAAGATGCAAACCAGACTGTCTTTGGAAATGACCAGTCAGGCCCGGCAGGCCCACGAAGGCTTGCGACGCGCGTATTGGAGGCAAACTACGAGGCGAAGCATCTGTCATGAGTGCTGAGATGCGCCCACGAAGACAATAGAGTAGGGAGTACACATGCGACGCAACCTCGACACGCAAGACGGACGTTGATCTTTTATTGGACGTTATTCATAGTCAACCATTCAACTACCATTTTGTGCATTTCGCAGGTCAACGTCCGATGTATTGACACCATCTCGAGACTACGAACAAAGTAGCGTCTGAACATGACCAACACACAACTGAGATCGTCGGCCGTGGTCATCTCGAGCGCCGTCGCCAGCGCAACAACAACTAATCAGCGCTGGATCCTCACTTCATGGAAATCTCTCCACCATGCAGGCTAAAACGAACAATCTAAATCGGCCAACAACCACAGACCTCGCACCACCCACTGACAGTCGCGGGTCTCTTCCACCTCAGTCCTCTTCAAGCCTAGTCTCCTTCAGTTGAGAGCTGAGCACAGCCACCGCTGAAGAAGAATGACGCCGAAAACGTGGCATGTCCTCGCCTCTGAGCTCTTGACCACTTAGTCTCTACGAATACCACGCAGGTTCTTATTTCGGAACAGCCGGACAACCTGAAGCACCAGCCGCACATCGTCGGCGCACAGGGCAAAACACAGACATGCGAGTCACAACGAACCCGAACCCAAAGCTTCACTCTACTTCACACTCTGTCCAGTAACATACACCTGACCGAATGCAAGAACGGAGACAAATCATTGATATCGCGTTACGTGTACTTGACGACACTTGGCAACCGGCTAGATGTTAATGGTCCTCTTGGTGGGTCTCTTCCAGGTCATGCCTGCTTGCGAGGACTCGTATTGGAATTCGAACTGGCAGGCGATATTTACAGTCGCACGCAGGCCGAGTTGTTCAATGATTACAGATTGCCACAGCACAGCTTCTCGACACAAAGACTGCTAGGGCACTTCAACCACCGCCGTCACACATTTCGCGTTGAGAAACGTGGCACTTCACGCCAGCATCCCTCGGCACCAACCTCTCACAATGCAAGCTCCCGACACATCCATAACTGCCGTCGTCCGAATGCCTCCCCTCCTGTTCCTGGGCGTCGATCTTGGTTGAATTGTGTCAACGCGCCTGGCCCCTGTCCCAGATAACCACCATACGCGACCATGTGAGAGCTTGCCCACCTCGCCATATCTTGGCATTTACATAGTGCAAGGCAAGCCTGCTCATCTCACGCAACAAGCTTCGTCGACCTCGGCACTCGAAATACCTTTCTTGGCCATCGTCGCAGAACAGCAGCCTCCGAATGCTCGACGCTGCACACTAGGTGTGGTGCTTTTCTCTGTGCGTATCTACGTAGTATTCCACGGTCTCGTTAGTCTTGACAGCTCCCGGCCAAGGTGGCTTGCGTCTGGCCCAAAACACCACCCGAGAGCTCCGACC
Organism: Colletotrichum spinosum; assembly: GCA_004366825.1. Lineage (NCBI taxonomy): Eukaryota > Fungi > Ascomycota > Sordariomycetes > Glomerellales > Glomerellaceae > Colletotrichum > Colletotrichum spinosum. The sequence goes on along the minus strand of QAPG01000100.1, from coordinate 112,758 downwards.
CAAAATAGCAAGGATGCGGTAGTCTGTCCAACCTTAACAAGGCCAACAAGGCCAACTACCCTGTCGCTTCCAGAAGATTATACTAGGAGAGAGACTCAAAGATGAGACGACAGCTGAGCATGGTGATTGACGACGGCGGGCGGTATCCATGAAAAAGCAGATGCTGGCAGAGAAAAGCCACCGCATGCTTCCTCCCGTCGGTGACAACAAAGCCAGCTCGACTATTATTACTCGGATACTTGCCGTGATAACGGCAGGCCTCATATACACCACCAAAACGTCGGACGAGTATGCATAAGGCAGAGTGTTCCATGCGTGCATAGCGCATTCTGCAGATGCCAGCCGAACCTTCCACGGACGCGGAAGCGAGCAACGTCAAACGGCCGCCTCGCATATCGTGACCTCCTAGACACTCATCCGCCGAGTGTGCATCCAGACGCCGATCACGACAATGACACCTGTTTCACTCACGCAGTCGCCATCCACAAAACCGCGAGAAACGAGACCACCTGTGTGGATACTGCCAATGACATCTGAACAATGAGCGGCTTTCGCCGTCCATCCGATTCCGCCTCACCCCCGTTGCATCACGAAAGGACGGGCCACTCCTACGTTGACATCCGTATCCTCGGATGCTGCGTCTTTTGGTCTTTCCGAGACCTATATGTCGTGGTATGTAAGGCCGTCACCTCAAGTTTCGTCCAACACCAAACACAAATGCCTACCCAGGTTCTTGGACACTGGCTGCCACCAATCCCCGTTTGTCACCTCGCCGTTGGTCACTAGTAGAAGAGCAGATCCAAGTGCCTCTTCTCGTCCGTGTACCTCTCCTTGAGCTCCTTCCGCGTGAGCCATTTCGCGAGCGGCATCATGGTGTCCTTCATGTCCATCACGCCGCGCTTCTTCTGGTCGATGTGCGAGGCGTCGACCACGATACGCTGGACCTTTTCTAGTGACAACGCGCCTGTCTCCCCGTTAGTGTTTATACCGTAGGCTGCGATGAAGTCGGCTGTCCTCACCATTGTCGGCCAACTCCATGAGCCTAGCCGGCGTACCGACCGCGATACCCGTCCGCGTGCCCTGGAGGAACTTGACCTGCTCATCGACCTTCATGTGTTTTGCAAACTATATCCAGCATTAGATTTTGTGTTCTTGTCAAAAGGAGCATGCGTGCAATAAATGGGAGAGTAAAGGAACGGTAAAAACTCACCAACTTGGCCACGGTGCTCTTCTTGTTCTGAAACTGCCTCACCGCCCTCACAATGTCCGCCGCGCGCAGCCCCGCCGCCGCGACGATGATGGTGTGCGGCGCGCCCTTCTTCTCGGGCGCCGTGGGCAACTTCTCCGGCTTCTCGGCAAACTTCTCCAGAAACGCGGGCAGCTTGTCGAGGGCCCTGGGTTCCGTCCACGACGTGGTGTCCTTGATTGCGTTGGCTGGGCCGGGAGGCGTGAGCGGAACCATTCTTCATATATCAAAGCAACTCCTCATGGAAAAAGAAACCTCGTTCGTGTTGTCACTTGAGTAACCCAGCAAAGAATGGAAAGAATCTCACCTGAAATGCTCAGATCCGAGAGCTCCACGGGACTCAGATCCGTGCCGAACCTAGCCAGTTTCTGCGCCGTGTAGTCCGCCAGCAGCTGGTTGTCCATGACGGCAAAGGACTCGTTGATGCCCAGCTCCCCGTTGAGCAGCGTCTCGTCGACCTGGTACGCCGATTTCTTCTTCTTGCGCTTGCCGCCCTCGCCGTCCTGCGCGGGCGCCGCTCTCTTTTTTGAGTTGTACATGATGGCAGGGTCTTCTATCCAATAGTCTGTGTGAAAAAAAGTGATTGAAAGACGACGTTCGTGTGAGGTAGTGAAGGGTACCAAAGTGTGAAGAACTCGGTTGTAAGAGAGCAGAGGTACCGCCGCCGAGGCGAAAATTTCAACCTGTTTGGGCTGGAAAATTCGAGCTCGCACTGTGACTGACTGGCGGGGGGCATGTCGACTAGACCCTGAAATGCGGGCGAAGGCGCTGGATTGGACTGCTGGGACTTGCACAGTGCGCTGAAAAACTTAGCTAAAGCAGCGCCGGTAGCATGGCACCAATCTAGGTATGAGCACCATGGAGCTGCTCCAAATCTCCAAGTCGGTGAAGAGTACACGGTAGAAGTCTGGATTCGAATGGCCTAATAAGTTATCAAGATAGTGTTTCGGAATATGACGTCTGTGACCATAGTGCTATTCTCCAAGCAAGACCGACAACTTTTCTCCCACGCGGTGTTCGTGAGCCGCCATGGCTGATATAAGATCTCAGATTTGGACCATGAACAGAATGACTTGAACACCACATTTGGCTCGCAGGATAGTTCCAAAGGGTTTGAATTGAATGGAGGGGAGGCAAGGACATTCCCATCGCGAATAGAATCACAAGGAAACCAGTCGGAGAGACAGCGAGAGCACCTCATGGGTGGTATCCATCGACTCTGACGAGAACCATAATACACGAGTCTCGGTACACCAATATTTGGACGAGGAGAATCAAAACTGCAACGCAACCATCCCCAATCACTCAGCGCTCCTCCTCCCGAGCCTCCGGCTCTCCGATCCATCAGCACCGGAACCCGACCCAGGTACCCACAACGGTCACCGAATAGGCCGCATCAACCTCCTCCAAAAGCCGCCCACACGCAGCGGCACTCAGCGTCCATCCCGGGCGATGGCGCGGTAGCAGTAGCGCGCGCCCCTCCCCACAGCATATTTTCTCCCCCCATTCAGTGTTTCCTTATCCCCCCACCCGAAAGAGCGCGATAAGAAAATTTCCCAGAAGGAGTCTCAGTCCCTTGGACGACCGACCAAACTTCCAAAATAATCCTCTCTGGAAGGGCCCTGTCGTCGCGTCGAACTAATTCCCCACCGCTCTTTCTGACGTCGCGACTTTTTGGTATTTTACTTTTGTTTTATTGTATTCCGTTCGGTGCCCTTGCGGAGCAAAGTGCAAACAAACAGGAGAAACAATGGCTTCCGCAGAACTCTCCTCTAAGAAGCGCAAGCGCGCCGAGGCCACCGACGACGCCGACGCCTCTGCCAAAAAGTCAAAGTCGGACAAGAAGGAGAAGAAGGAGAAGAAGGACAAGAAGGAAAAGAAGGAGAAAAAGTCAAAGAAGACCGAAGGCTCCCCCGAACCCGCAGCAGCAGCAGCAGCAGAACCCTCGCCCGCGCCCGTCGAGAAAAAGGCCGACGACGACTTCATCGCCCTCGAGGAGTCCAAGAAGGACAAGAAGGAGCGCAAGCGCAAGGAGAAGGGAGCGCGCAAGCTTGCCGAGGAGGCCGCAGCCGCAGCCGCCGCCGCCGCCGCGGCGGACGAGTCCGCCATGGATGTCGACCCCCCCGCGTCTGAGGAGGTGACGAAGAAGGAGAAGAAAGACAAGAAGAAGAAGGAAAAGAAGGACAAGAAGGAGACCGGCGAGGAGGAGGTCAAGGTGGAAGCGAAACCCGCACCCGCTGCCGAGGAACCCAAGAGCAAAAAGTCCAAGAAGGCAAAGAAGGCCGACAAGGAGAAGAAGACGGACTCCGCCGCCGAGCCCACCGCCGCCGCCGAACCAGCTGCTGCCGAGGAGGAGGAAGCGCAGCCCGGAAAGAGGGAAAAGTACATCGTCTTCGTCGGTACGTCACACACTCCTCCTCTACCCCCCCTCCCCTCGCCTTCCCAGACGAAGCGCAGGATGAAGAACCACGGCGCCTTTCTAACAAGAGGACAGGAAACCTCCCCTACACCGCCAACAAGGACTCCATCGCAGCCCACTTCGCCGCGTACAAGCCCACCGGCGTCCGCTGCCTCAACAAGGACGGCAACCCCAACGTCTGCCGCGGCATTGCCTTCATCGAGTTCTCCAACGGCTCCGTCATGCGCACCTGCCTCGACAAGATGCACCACACCGAGTTCGACGACGGCAAGTCGCCCGCGCGCCGCATCAACCTCGAGCTTTCGTACGTTTTCCCCCTTTCTTCCCCTTGCCCATCCGCGCCCCCCCATTTACACCTCGCTTACTCTTCCCGTCATTCTCTCCTCACCGTTATTCATCTCCCCCCCCCCCCCCCCC
>QAPG01000100.1:0-108610 GCA_004366825.1 Colletotrichum spinosum | reverse complement strand
CCCCCCCCCGTCTTTTTCTCGTCTTCAGCTTCCTGCGACGCTCCAGCATGTCCCAATGATGACTAACACTTCCCAGTGCCGGCGGTGGCGGTGGCAAGAGCAAATTCAGACGCGAAAAGATCAAGGAGCGTAACGTCCACCTCGACGAGAACCGCGTCAAGCGCATGCAGAAGGAGGAAGAGTACAAGAAGCAGAAGGCTTCCGAGGGGGGCCACAACACTCAGCAGGATAGTATCCACCCCAGCCGGCTTGCCATGATGTACCAATAGACGCACAGGCGTCGAGGTGGTGGGTGTACTCAGAGTTTCGTCATCGTATAAAACGGTCAGTCGTAGGGGCATGATTGAAGGGTAATGTTGGATTCAGAACTAGTTCGGCTCATTGCAACACCTCAAAAGTACCCCGTCTAGATATCCCGTAATGCATTTGAAATAACAGTCAATTCCCAAAGCGAAGCTCATGTTCCGTCCGTCTCGGCCCGACATCTAAGTCCACCGTAAAAAGGGTGTGTGTTTGTGAGACTGTTGTGCTATCTACAGAAAAGCTCGGGATATCCTTTGTGTGTGTGATGAATGCTAAACCTGCCTGCTGCCAACGTATCCCGCCAAGCGCATGCTCCCCTTGCTCTTCCGTCATGATAAGAAAGGCAGAAACGGCAAGCTCCTTTGCCGATCGCGGCCCTCGTCGCATGACAAACGAGTGGAAAAGGTCTGTATCCGGGAAAGTTGTGTATCTGCAGGAGGATTGAGGCGCATCCGTCCGAAGATGCTTCTGGACAATATAGTTGTTCCTCCTAAATAGTGTGAAGCGCTGGTCGAGAAACAAGCTGGTGCCCTGACGGCCGGGGGCGAGGAAGAAATCTCGTAAGCACCTCAATACGCCGTTTCCAATGTGATCCGCAGTGCTTCAGTATCGTTCGAATCGTTCACAAAATCGTACACTTCGACTTCTTCTTCTGCTGCGCGACGGGCCTGGGGTTCAGGACAGCACTAGAAATATTAGCCGGGATGTGTACACGTCACATGACTCAACTCACCGAATGGCCTCGTCAAAAACGCTCTTCAGATTCCTCTGTGTCAGGGCAGAACACTCCAGGTATTTGTGTGCCTTAATTTCCTTGGCGCAGATCAGGGCTTGATCGTACGACACGGGCTCCATCCGCTTTTGGCGGAGGGACTCGAGGGTGTTGGGATCCTCCCTCAAATCCAGCTTGGTGCCGACGAGGATAATGGGGATGTTGGGGGCGTGATGATCGATTTCGGGGTACCACTGCGCATGCTTAGTGCTGATCAGCCACATGTGGCTGCGAGATAACATACCTTGGCCTTGACGTTGTCAAACGATGGGGGGCTGACGATGGAAAAGCAAATCAGGAAGACGTCGGTCTGGGGGTAGGAAAGCGGTCGCAGTCTGTCGTAATCTTCCTGGCCGGCAGTATCCCACAGTCCCAAGCTAATAGGCTTTCCGTCCACCATTACACTCGCCGAGTAGTTGTCGAAGCTAATTTGTGTCAGCCCGAGATCATAGACAACGTCTCTACAATTTCCTTACACAGTAGGAATGTACTCGCCAGGAAAGGCGTTCGTTGTGTAGGAAATCAGCAAACATGTCTGCAGGGCATGTCAGTCCTGAGTCGAGGCCACCATCGCGAACAACGCAGCTTTACCTTTCCGACAGCACCGTCACCCGTCACCACACACTACAATGGTTGTCAGCACCTTATCTTATACCTACGGCAGTGTCGACTGCACGACTACGAGCGGCGCGACGCACCTTCAGCGACTGAACTCCTGGTTGAGCCATGTTGGTTGTATTTGAATAGAGAGCACTTCGAGTTCGCGATGGCGTCTAGCGCGAATAGAGTTCGCGAGTTAGGGATGGCGGCGTCAAATTGGGGGTCGGCGAGGTCAGGTGTGACACGAGCTCAACGAGAATAAAGGGACAGGGAGAATTGGATTGGATGTTTCTTTGCGACGGGACTCCCTCGGGGAGGATTGATGCTAGGGATTCGCAGCGACGGGCGTGCAGTATAGGGTGCTTTGGTATAGCACGGTGGTAGATGGTACGATGTGGGCGGTCAAGGTTGGGCTGGTGACGGGATTCGTGTCGAGCAGACCGAGCGTATCAGTCTCCAGACCACAAAAACAGGGCCGGATCGGATCAAATCGAGAGCGGTCGGTCGCGAGGACGATACTCTAGAAATCGGGCGGTCGGTGGTTAGGTGAAGTGGAAGATGGTATGTAGCAGGTGGGTGTGGAATCGAGGCAGAACAGTCGAGGAACAAGCAAGCCGGTGCTGCGCGGCAAAAGCAGATGCAAAGGCGACGAGTCTAAGCTCTGGTGGGTTCCGACGGCTGCATAAAAGTTCAAGGTCAGAAATGTTTTGACACAGCGGAAGGGATTAGTGCCGCAGGAGGTGAAGCTGGAAGGGTGATAACGCTACCCTGTACGTATGTCGACCTTGCGGTAAGGTAACCTTCTTCTCAGGCAAAGAAAGTGGGGATGGGGGCAATTGGGAAACCTGAGGGAAGGTCAAGGGAAGTGGAGGGGGGTGGTCGGGGTGGGCAGGCAAGACAAGACAGGGCAAGGAGAGGAGAGGAAACGCAAACGAGGCAAGGCAGGGCACGGCGAGGCGCGACTCTTGGGTCTGGGTACGGTAGGCTACCTTAGTTGGCCCACGTTGCGGACAGCGTACGTAGTGCAGAGCAGAGTCGCAGCGGTAGGGTCGTCGTACGGTCAAGTCACGTCTTGTCTGGCTGGCCGGGAGTGAGCGCTCGGTTGACGAATGCTGGATGGGTGTTTTGGCGGTGGTTTGGTTTGGTTTGGGTCAGGCAGAGGCCAGGGAGTGGAAGTCGAGGATTGATGGACGACAGGGCCAAGGGGGAGAAGGAAGAGGAGTAATAGCCGACTGGGGGTCAAGTGGTGCCCGGGAGAGCGAGCAAAGAAGAAGCGTTTGAAGCGTGGAAGCGTGGGAGAGGAATGGATGGTGGCTACTGCTTGATGGAAAATGAACGGACTAGACTGGGCCACCCGGGGGTTAATTACCTTGAGTAGGTAGGTAGGTATGGAGTACGGAGCGCTGTGATTATTATACAGCGTCGTCTGGTGTGTTCGTACTTGCAGACCGACCGACTACCTACTTCACACCCTCATACGCTTTCGAGGGCCGGGCCTGGGGTGACTCTGACGAAGGAAACGAAAGACTGGAAGCCAACCCTCTGCCGTCCGCCTAAGCTCTATTCCTTTGCACCTGCGACGGGTTGGAGCCAATGGGTCCAGCTTCCGGTCTCGAGGTCTGCTGGCGTGCGATGCGATTTCGATGGCGGCTTTGCAACTTGGTTGAAAGACAAACGCTCCAAGGCGGAAGAAAGCTGAACGGGGACACTGGGGAAGGACAAAGAAGAAGCCGAAATAGAGGCAGAGGCAGGTCAAGAGGATGATGGACGGATGGCGGTTGGAGGTTACTCACTCTTTGGATGATGCACTACCTGCCTTGGAACAGCACTTCATACGCAGCAGCAAAGCGGCAGCAGCAGTAGCAGTAGCAGGAGAGCGAGGCATGGGAGTGGGCAGAATCTACACATACTTTCTTTGGTATCTGTACATTAGAAGTTGAAGGTGACCTTGCAGCAGGTGCTTGCATCGGACTCCAGAGGAGTACGGATACTGAGAGATGGTAGTACGTCGAGCACGTGCCGGTCGGTGGTCTGCGACGCGATGCGATGCGATGCGCTGCAGCGTGGTGCGGTTCGGGGAGCAAGGAGCTCCTGGTTGCAACAGTTTCGGCGTCAACGCGCCTTGTCCCAACAGGGAACTTCAGTCCATGACTTGGAATTGGACGACTGACTGATGCTGCAAGGACGTCCAGGACAGCTCAGGACTTCACAACCGTCGACATCATGACTGACCAACCGACAGCTGGGAATGTGGTGGTGTGGGTGTGGGTGTGGGTGTGGGTGAGTGTGTGTGTGGCCGGCGTCAAGACCAGACTACTCGGCGAATGATGGGAACAGGGCCACATCTCGAATTGGTGCGCAAGGCGAGGTGAGGCGACCCTGACTATGGATGCTATCCAGCAGCCGCGAAGACATGAATGCGCTACACATTGATGTTTGGTGCGGCGCGGCGCGGCGTTCCTTGGTGCCTGGCTCATTTGTACACTTCATGTGGTATCAACTGCCACCCGTCCATTGGCAGGGACGTGGAGGAATGGCTCAGATAGGCCAAGGAGACCCGACTGGCGGGCACGGTGCGGCAGCCAGTGGTGTTGCTAATGGTGTGAAGTCGAAGCGGGTGATGGTGGGATGCACTAGACGGACTCGTCAAGATGACCATGTTGGTTGGTCTGACGATTCGATACGGCGCTTTGGATAATGTGGGTGATGGCATGATGGACTGGAGCACACAGGCACACGCCAAGCAGTGTTGCTGCGATGCAGCGCTGCCATCGGCTTTGCTGCCGCCACAGCTCACTGCTGCAGAGCCAAGAACCTGGAGAGAGGCGAGAGAAGAAGAGAGGCAATGCATCTGTATGGCTGTGGTGGTTGGCTCCAATTCGTATCAGCTGTCTGCCAAAACCAAGCAGCGGCAGCGAGTGATGTTCAAGCGCCATCAACGCTTGTTGGCCAGTATTACCTACCGGAGGTGGAGGTGGAGGCGGATGAGGGTACCAAAGGTTGGCGACTAAGCTCAGACAACGTCTTATATTGAGGAGTGACGACTGGTGTCTGGCTTCAGACATCAGGAGCCAAGGTAACAGGAGCTCGGCTCGGCTTGTGTGTGGACATTACTCTCTTAATTCACATCAGCTGACACTGGAGCCTATGACCGCAGCCGCTACTGCCAGAGCGACTGACATGAGGATGGTCGTCGTCAAGCGGACTATCGCCTATTGGCCGTGATCACAGCAACGCCAAACAGCTGGAATGGTGACCATGACGGTAAACCGTGGGCCAAGAAATGTCAAGCACTAGCTGTGACGATAGTTGAGTGGGCTGTCTCTGGGTGACAGAATGTTTGTCTGCTGGAACGCAGGCTGCTAGAATCGAGTCCGTGTGGCACTCGAAGCCTGTCAATCCTACCCGCCAACTCTCGAAACACGTCGGTGAAAAGGACTTTGCCGTTGAATAGACCGAAGCAATGCTGGGCGAGGTTTACCGTCACCCAGGTGTGTTGCGCATAGCTCAACTGCGTAGGTTACGACCGGCCGGTGATTGAACTTGCACCTTCAGTCGATGGGCTTAAAGTATGCGCGCCTTGCCTCATATGGAGTAGAAACAATCGCGATTTTCATTCACAGGGAGTCCGCCCTTCCTTGATCCCTGAGGGTCCCTTCAATGAACTTTCAATGTTTTCTTCCCGACCAGCGCTCGAATCGGAGAGGACCACCATTTCTGGGAATCAAGAAGGGGCCCCCTTTCCAGTGGACCAGACAAACTCGCTATCGTCACCAGCATCATGTCATGTATGTATACCTCTCTCGCCCTTGAGCTTACGTAAGGCACTAAGGGGCCAGCCGACGAGGAAAGAAGCACTGGGCATGAGGGACGTGGAAATGGCAAGGAGGCAAGTTCCAATATAGCGGGGTCACTGCTTAAAGCGGTCTAGCCCCGGCTGCTCTGAGAATTGTCCAAACTTGTGAGCGGCGTCTGGCTTCTGGCTTCCTGCACTAACGCTGGAAACCGCAATATTGCCATGATGCTGGCAAGCAACCGACGTCTGTCCATTATCTCCAATTTTCATCATCCTGGCAAGCTTTTCTGACGATTTCCTACCATATCTCAAGCAGCGTGCAGAGTATACACCATGCGAAACTATCATTCTGGCCGGCAGTCTCGTTCATTCATTCAGCCGCCTTTTGCATGAGCAATGAGCGGCCTGCAAGGTGGCCTCGTTGACGTTGCCCCCTGGCATGGACTGGCATGGACTGGACTACACAGCACACCTCACTGTCAATTCGCTGCAACCTGAGTTCAGGCGTCACTTGACGCAACTTCTGTTACAATCTCGACACTGCTGACTTTGATGGAACACACGAGGAACGTTTGAAGCTCCTTCTTTTCGCCTTCCACCCCGTCTTCGGCACTCCCGCCATCAAGGGGTGCCCCGTCACCGGCCACACTATCAAATTTCTTCAACTTCTCCATCCTCCATCTTCCCCTTACTACGAAGCAAGCACACAGCGCCTTTTTGGGTACGCGAAGCCAGGTGATCCGCAACTGTGAGATTGACGAGCCCAAGGCGGAAAGATGGCCCATCTGATTTGCTGGGATATGCGACGGGTCTGTGGTTTTATTGATTTCAACCGCCGCTCATACCCACATGCCCACACCCGACCTCGCATGCTTCAACGTTGCCGTTTTCTAGGCACGGATATTGTATCCTTGGTCTAACATCCCCGTCTTCATTGACTCCCGCGCCACCCTCTCGCCATCCTTGCGCCTGCCTCCCTGCCGCTCACCATCGTCGCAGTACACCAGTCGTCGTCGTCGCCGCCGCCCCTGCCACCCACTTCAGCCGCCTTCGGTTGGCATTAACCACACCGTCGTTGGCCTCTGTGATCGGCCATCCCGTCACGTCACTTCCTTGCTGGACATATTCTGACAGGTTGAAGAAACACTCGTCAGATCATCCGCCTGCTTGGCAATGGCCTCTACTGCGTGCGGTAGTTCCGCTCAACGTCTGCTGCTGCTAGCGATTGTGCAATCCGGTCTTCACAGCTCTCCATGGAGCACTTTTAGGGCCAGGACGTATTGCCGTAAAACCCTTTATCGGCATTGGCCACTTCTCGTCTGCTCGCCGTTCCAATTCGTGGCTTCTCGCACAGATCGCTACCACTCCATGTGCAATGGCGCCCGTTTCTCCAAGCGCCCAGATAGGTACGCACCAGGCATCACGGACATCGTCTATCACCGTCTGCATCTTGGATGCGCAGGATGGTACGCCGACAGGAGCAGTTCACCGCCATGTTTGAGAAGGGATGCAACGTATTGTGCTTACTGGGCAGGACTATCGTCGTATTCCAACGTCCGGTTGCACGTTTGGGATGTGCGTCTTCGTTGTTCTATCGAGAGTCGGGCGATGCCGCTTCTTCCAATGCCAACATTGCGGAGTGTGACTTGATGTTCAAACAGCCCCGACAAGGTGCACCAGTTGCGCCCCGACTTCCGTTACCACACTCTCCGTGTTCTCATACATGCGGCCCAGCAGCTTCTCCCCCTCCGTTGCGTCTGTCGGAATGCTCACGGTAGGTTGCTTACTATTTTCACTGAAAATGCCCTTGGCAAACGCTTCAGGAAAATGCTTCTTCGCGAGCTGCCTTGCCTCGTCAAAGTCCACGTGTTGCGAGAGAAGGAATGACCGATTTCCCGCAATGGATTTAGACAAGGCTCTGACATGTGCGTCCGCAACATCACCGACCGAAATGTAGCCGGTGTTGATGGTTGTCTTGTTCATCTCACCCCTGAGGAAATCGAGCAATATGCCGTTGGAACTCGACAAGAGGGCGACCGGCGTCGTGGCGAGCTCCTCATAGCCCCAAATCCAGGCGGGTAGGATGGAGATGAGGTCGAATGCCGGCTGACAAGTGCTCATCCACTCTTCGGACGCCCCGAGTGCGGCGGTCTTACTCGCGCTATAGGCATCCTCATAAGGAGCAACGGGAACCGGGAGTCGGGACTCATCGTTGAATGGCGGCCGGTTCAGACCCTCTCCGCGGAAGCAGGCTCTTGGCATGACGGCAACAATGGAGCTTGTCACCACCACCCGTTTCACAGTGGTTGAGGCGTGCGCCTGTGCGCTCTTCAATACACCGACCACCCCAGAGACCGCGGGCGTGATGTAAATCTCCTCGTCTATTCCGGTACGGCCGTCAGGACGCAGTTTCGGGACGGGAGACGCGCAGTGAATAATGTACTTGACACCTTTGACAGCCTCGTCGTATGCGCCGGCTACGGTGATGTCAGGAACTAGGGCCCAGGAGAGCTCATCGTCTGATGGCTGGAGTTTCTGGATGGTTTTTGCTGCGAGGATTTTTTCGATGCCGGACATGGACCGCACGGCGCATCGGACCCGATAGCCGGCAGTCAGCGCCGTTACGAGGGTCTTGAAACCAACGAAGCCAGTGGCACCGGTCAAGAGAACGAGGTCTTTGGGCATCGTTTCGACGGTGACAAACGGAGTAAGTAGATGATGACCTAAGTTGTGATTTGTCCAACCGACCTTGATCTTCAATGGAGATATTTATATACAGCATCGCCACCAATACTCACTGCCTTCAGGCTGACCTTAGTGCTGGCTACCATCCGAAGTAGCCCGCAGCAAATGATTCTCTGTCCTCGGATTTTGGCATAAGTCCGGTCGAGGTATCGACAAGAGAACTTTTGCTGAAATGCGCAGAACTGAACAGGACTTCGGTACGGGTTACTTTCCTAGATGCTGTTAGTCAGAGGTTTGACGGGTTAGGAGGGATTCGCGAGTGACGAAGCTTGAGCCGGCACGTAAGCTGAGGCGCACGTAGAATGTATGGAGGTCCAAAGTCATGGCTCGGGTCTCGTATGAGATAAATCAAGAAGCGGGAGTCGGTGTTAATGTGTAAGTCCGGCTGTAAACCCCGTGAGACTCGCGCGAAAGCACGCGGGGCTTACATCTCTTGATTATACGTGTGATAAGCGGGAGTGCAGTATCTCTTGATCGCATCCCAGAGCTGGAGCGCCTCTGGCAGGTCCATGGCTTGGGGGCGTGATAAATTCCGGGGTACGTTATGACTGCGTCACTTCTTTGAGGTTCCCTACACGCCCGCAATCGCAATGTTCTCTGTCGACTTCATACAACAGGTGGCAACAGTGACCGGGACGTACGGTCCAGCTGCAAGCACGGGCTGTGGGCTGTCGTGCCATGACATCATTTGGACCTCTCTAGCCTTTTACGTTTTCTACCTCAGGAGTCATTTGTCTACGTGAATGATTACTTGGGGGGCGTCGACCGAAAGACAAGATGCCAAGCGACTTGCTAGCAGTATTGCTGAAGACTGAACCAGCCGTGCCTGGTGTAAAATAAAGCTCCCGAGGGGCCGTCTCTGTGCTAGACTTTGGCACAAGGGGTTTGCAATCGCCTCCCAGCCACGCCTTGCTGGATGTTACGTGAACAATTTGGACCTTTCAACGGAACATGGCCGTAGTCCTCCCTCTCCATAGTCTTTTTAGGCGTGTGTGTGTGTGTGTGTGTGTGTGTGTGTGTGTGCGTGTGCGTGTGTGTGTGCGTGCTCTGTGGTGGTCTATCTTCTATACATCCAGATATATTCTCTAGGGCTTTGCGAGGTGCAAGACCCCATGATGTGCCAAAACCTCAGTGATGTTGATGTAGCATATCGCGACCATGATTAGCCAGTTGGCAGTGCACCATCTAGCCCCCCCCTGGTGTCGCTGCGGGCGGCCAAAGGGAAAAGCAGTCGGCGAGACCGCGAACTAAGAGATGTCCGGGCCGCCGTCGTACATCTCCCGAAAGATGTGATCCTAGTCTCACAGATCTGAGTGGTTCTGATGGTTGTTTGTAACCAACACAAGACGAGTCAGCCTCAGCTGCGTTCTCCCGCCCCCGCCTTGTTGTCGGTCTCGGTTCGCCGTGGTTCGCGAGGGTGTTGGGCACGTTCGTTCCAGAAGTGCATCCCTCTTGTGGACTTAGCTTTTGACGTAAGAACTTGTCTGACCTTAGTCATGTGTCGTTTCCCAAGTTCTGCCAATGGAGGGTGTCGGATTGAAGAAGGCTCCGCGATGTGATAGTTTCAAGGTGGTGGCCGTGAGGAGCTCCGTTAAAGTGGGCGAGGTCCCCGAGGTGGGGCCGAATAGCCATAGTCCGTGCACTAAAGCTGTAGGTTTGACGACATTGCCGAAATACGCGTAGGAAAGGCGCGTCTCCCACCTCGCCCGCCATTGACGGGGGACTTGGTCGCAAACTCCCAGAACCAGCCAAAAAACACACACCAAATTTACAGCTGCCGTATCAGGCTGTCGAATTGAATCTACGTCGCGAGGAACGAGCGAGACTAGTTGCGCTCGCGACCGAGGCTCCACACCACCTTACCTCACAACACCACCAAAAGTCAGACCTACGGACCTGCGCGGATCCCAATCCCGCAACTCACCAACACATCACGCACAGAGTACACGCATACACCTCGGAAACTAATACAATGTCATTCAACACACCCACCGCCCGAGGCGGACCATTCTCCGACCCCAACGACGACCCCCTCTTCTCCTCCGCCCTCCTCGACACTGCAACAGCCCGCACACCACCCGCCCGCCGCGCCCTCAGCCTCGAACCCCCCTCCAGCCTCGCGGACCTCCAGACCCCGTCGAACCCAGCCCCGGCAAGCACGTTCCGCTCCTCGCTGCGCAACTCCGCCTACCGCGGCGGACCGGGAACACCAGGGCTACTAGCCTCGGGCCGGCGCAGCCTCGCAGCGACACCCCACGCGCGCGCAGCCTACCGCACCATCGACCAGCGCCGCGCGGCCGCTCTCACACCCGGCGGAAAGAAGCGGCGAGAGAGCATCCGTCCGAGGCGCGAGAGCCTGCACGACGTCCTGCGCGGCCTAAGTCGTGCGACCAAACACGCTACGCAACCTATATCATCGTCGTCCTCGCCCAACGTACCGCAAGCTACTGCCCTGCCGCTACGTCCGGCACCCGACCAGAGTTTGTTGTATGACGAGGATGACGACGATCTGCCCATCGACAGGCCGAGGTTGTCCCTGCCGCTGGACGTCGAGGAGGAGGACGACGACCTGGTGCCGCCGCGGTTGTCCGAGGTGGGCGACGAGAATGCGACAATTGAATTCCCGCGTAGGGCATACACGGAGCAGGATCGGCTTTCGCGCCTGTCCATGGGAAGCGCGCGGTTAGGCGAGTTTAGGAACTTCGACGACTTTGACGACGGCGATAACGAGGCAGGCGGGTTCGACCCCGGGTTCGATGTGGGTGGGTTTGAGGAACCGAGGGAGCAGGAGGATACACTTGACAGGTTAGTTCTTGACCTTTTCCTGTGTTTCTCGAGGGAAGGAAGGCAGGTAGTGCAGTGTGCTGATTTAGTCAGGATCGAGGATGACCCCGCAAGACGGGAGACGATTGCCTCGGCGCGCGAGAGCGACTTTGGTTTCCAAGTTCCCCTCGACGCCGACCAGACGACATTCGTCATGGCGGTCGAAGGCCAGAGTTCGCCCGTCAGGCCGTTGCCGGAGATTACAGACGAGCAGCCCTCGTTGCAGATCGACCCTCTACCAGCTCCCGAACCCGAGGCTGAACCGAGACCGTCGCCGCCGCCGCCGTTTGGCGAAGACATGGTATTCGACGATCTCGGTCCAGGTTACGAGATGCGCAGCTCTAGTCCGGCGGGTTACACCGGCCTGCCCGACGTCACGGATACCCAGACAGCGGATGCGGACGCCACGGAGGAAGACGGCGGCGACGATGCAATGACGCAGTTGGCGCAGCAGCAGCAGCAGCAGCGGGCGCGCAAAGTATCGAAACGAGGGATCAAATTGTCCAAGCACGGGATGGAGTACCCCTCGTTACCGCCGGCAGTGGTCAAGAGGTTGGCGGGGACGTTTGCGCGGTCGAGCGGCGTGGCAAAGACGAAACTCAGCCCCGAGGCGCTGGTTGAGATTCAGCGGGCTTCGGACTGGTTCTTTGAGCAGCTCGGGGACGACTTGTCGGCGTATGCGAAGCATGCCAAGAGGAAGACGATTGACGAGAGCGACATGCTTACGCTCATGCGAAGGTACGCTTCCCCAATGGGTATTCATTTTTTGTTTTTTCAACACGATAAAACTTGTACAAGTGTGATCCCTAACATATTTACTCTTACAGACAGCGCCAAACAAACTCCACGACCACGCCCTTCTCTCTAGCGCAGAGACATTTGCCTCGAGAGTTGCTGCAGGAGTTGAGGATGCCGAAACCGCTCCCACCGGCTGATCCGAGGAAGAAGCGCCGCGCGGCCAAGGGCGCAGAGGACTAATGGCCTGGCTTCGTGAACTTCGAGCTACTTTTCTCTTTTCTTTTCTTTTTTACCAGTGCTTATTCATGCGTACCCGACGGGATACGTCGGAAGGAGGCTTCTTGACGACCATCCACAGCATGATCGACGTGGCCAGAGACAGGCCATACCTACGAAGTAATGTCAATACACAAACAACACGGACGGAGGGAATGGAGGGAAAGGAGAGGCGCATACCATGTAAATATGTACTGGGCATGGTTATTGCGCAGGTTCACCTCCGCAGCCCTGCCGATAGGAATACCCCTGGACTTGAGGTCCACGATACGAAAGAACTCGTGTTCTGCATCCAGTCAGCTTCAAACTCCGCATCCCACCCGTGCATGAGAACGCCGCATACCTATAGTAGACTCGATCCAAACGGGCTGGCTACCCGTGAGCTCCGCCATCTGGTGAACGTCTGGGAAGAAGAACTCCCAGCGGTCCGGCCTGTTGTCTGGCGTGAACATGTTCTTCTTCCACGGCTCGCGCAGCAAACCCTCCACCGTGACCTCGCCCGTCGGCAAACCCGCAGATCGCTTCTTCTGGTCCGCCATGTCCTTGCTGATCCAACCGCGGTTCACAAGCACCGTCGTGCCGTCGCCTTCCCTCTCCAGCGGCGTGACGACCATGTACCCCTGCTCGCCCTCCCACATGCGCGGACCGATGAGCATCTCCTTGTCGTGCCGGAAGCGGCCCGTCGCGTAGACGCGGCGGTAGTCGAACTCGTGCACGGCGTCCGGGTCGATGCGCGGCGGGAGGGGTAAGGGTTCGCGGACGAGGCGGTCCTCGTACTTTGCGATGAGCTTGGTTTTCCAGTCGAGGCGCTGGACCTGCCACGTGCCCAGCACGAAGGCGGTGACGGGGATCAGGGCGAGGAGGATGAGGCCCGGGCCGTGGCGGCGGCCGGCGCGGACGAGGTCCGGGGGGTTGTCGACGATGGAGATGAAGTCGGGGGGCGGTTCGGATGCGGAGGGGCGTGGGGTGGTGTGGAATTTGCGGGCTGCCGATGTGCGGGATTGGTTATTTGTAAGAAACGAGGAGACCATTGGTTTAACCGGAAACCGGCCCCGGAGGAGAAGTCGTGGTATTGGTGGTGGCATTTTATGGCGGTGTTTGGTAGTGAGAGGTGTGATGGTGAAGCTTGAGGTCAGGACTTTTTTTTGGTACCGAGTCGCCTGTCTGCCGCTTTCAAAGTACCCTATAAAACGATCATAGGTGCAGTTTGGAGCTGGGTGTGGTGTGGCTTTGCCGCCGACGGGTGGCTTGACGCTGCAGGAACGCTAATGCAGTGCCTCCAGGGCTGCCTCAGTGAGCCTGCGCAAGGGAGGAGTGACACTGAAGACCGAAGGGGTCGCCTCACCTCACGTCAACTTGCTCTCATTGAACGACGACACCTGTCCCCTGTCAACCATCGCAGCCGGCCCCAACATCCCATCACATCGACGGCATTGAGTTTTGGAGCTACTTTTTCGCGTCCTTGAGGTTCAGGAGCGTTTTTAAACCCGAAAGAGCTCTCCGAGTCTACAGGCACAGTTTCGTGCTCAGGCTCACCAGTCCGAGGTTATACTTGAATTGGTCAACATCCGTTGAAGAAGGCCTTGACCCTAGCTGTCCTCCAATATCTCATCCGATCCTCCACACGCTCAGCCACACAGACATTGAGGCCACTTTCACTCTCGGACATTATGTTCTTCAGCGGAAGCTTGCAGGAGGGTATTGCTTCAGCGCTCCAGCAGAGCAAATGTGTCTTCTGCTTCGTCACAGGTAAGATGATGCAGATAGTCATGATCATCTCCCCGAGTCTGACAGAATTTAGATGAGCAAGAGGAGAGCCAGAAATGGGAGAATGAGTACCTGACAGACGGCTCTGTAAGATTCTTTCATCTCGTTCATGCGATCAAGGCTAACATGGCCAGGTTGCCACCCTGCTGGAGACCGAGGCCGTCGCTCTGCGATTGACAAAGGGCTCTGAAGAGGCTGGCTTCTTGGCTGCCATATTTCCTCTGCCCAACACGCCAACCGTAGTAGTGATCAAGAACGGCGACTTGAAGGAGTACATCGTCGCCGGCACCAGCAAGGATGAATTTGTGAGACGTATCACGACGGCCTTTCAGGGAGCCCAGGACCAGCCTGCGGCGTCGCAACCGCAGCAAGCCACAGATGCAGCGCTATCTTCAGCAGCTGCCGTTCAAACCACAAACGATCTGTATGCTGAGACGGCATACGATTCTTCCGCTCCTGCACCGGCACAGAGCCAGCCACAGGGGAGGGCTGCAGACTCGGCCGGCACTTCCAGTCAGGACAACGCTGCTGTCCGCGCTGTTCTCGCAGAGCGTGCGGCTCGACTAGAGGCGCATCGTCAGGAGAGCGAGCGCAAGGCCAAGGAAGCCCGTGCAGCCAAGGCCGAGGCCGATGAGGCGAAGCAAACCAAGGAGGACCGCAGCCGCAAGGAGGCTCTGAAGAAGGCCCGCCAGGACGCCGCCGACGAGAAGGCTCGCATCCTCAAGAAGATCGAAGACGACCGCGCCGAACGCCGGGCCAAGGCTGCCCAGCGCGCTGCTCTGAGAGAACAGGACACAGCCCCAAAACTGGGAGACGTCGCGGCCGCGTTGACCCGGTCCGAGTCCAGTTCGCTCGCGCCGTCGAGCTCCGGCGCCAAAGGGATGACGGCCCTTCAGGTGCGCCTGCTCGATGGATCGACGATCCGCAGCCGGTTCCCCAGCAGCAAGAAGTTGGGAGCGGACGTGAGGAAGTGGGTCGACGAGCAGCGAACGGACGGGACGAAGGCGCCGTACCGGTTCAAGGTTGTCCTTGCGCCGCTGCCGAGCAGGACCATTGACGACACCGAGGAAAACAAGAGCCTAGCGGACCTGGGACTCTCGCCCTCTTCGACGCTTGTGCTCGCTCCCGTCGGTGCTCACGTCAGCGCGTACGAGGGATCCTCGTTCAGCGAGCAGGTTTTCAAGTTTCTGTTGATGCCGCTGGCGCTGCTGCAGTGGCTTTGGGGGCTCGTTGCCGGTGTCTTCTCCGGGCTTGGGTCTTCGAGATCTCGCCAAGACGAGGGCGCCGCCGAGGCGGTGACTGTGAGGGAGCAGCGCAAGGGCAAGATCTCGCAGTTTGCGAACCCGGATGATCGGCGGGGCGACCAGCATCTCTACAATGGCAATTCGGTAAGTAAATCCTGGCTTTATTGTGGAAACTAGTCAGTTTGGTCCAGCTAACGCTTGCAGCTCAATTTCGAACCGAGACCGGATGAGAAGAAGGATGAGTGAACTACGTAGATCAACGAGTCACGGCGGAACGGCAGCTGTAGTGGAGAGCGGGTTCGTTTATTGTACACCATAGGAGATGTGATCCTTTGCAACACCCCATTTCGCAAATGCTTCCGCCATGCAGATGCTCCGTGAACCAAACCTAGAAGCTTAAGCCAAGCGCTTCGTGATGATGTGATTTGTTGTTTTTCCCATTTCCCTTGAAATATTAAGTACATGTAAACCCGCGCGGGGGTATATCCTCAGTCTGTCAATGTCGGCAGAGCGCTTGTAAACCACGACTTCAGCAATGGATCGAGAACAAAATCTCTCCTCTTCCCCACAGACAGACCCTTCGGACACGAAGAAAAGAAGACGACGCTTGACTACTGGCTGGCGGCGGCCTGGCAGGCCTTGAGCTGCTCGAGGTACCAGTTGCAGATTTGCATGTTGCCCGAGTGGTCGTCCATGCACTTTGTGAACTGCTGGGTGACGCCGGCACAGTTGTTGCCCCACTGCTGGGTTGTCTGGGACTCGGCGCCGGCGGCGACGGGGGAGGCGTTGGCGGCGGGGGCGGGTGCTTCGGAGGAGGAGCCGCCGGAGAAGAAGCCGCCGATGGCGTGGCCGATGGAGGAGCCGATGGCGACACCGCTGGGAAGGGGGAAAAAGGTTAGTGGTGTTTTGGAGATTGAGGTGGGAGTTGAAGGGCGGGTCCGCAGTTTAAGGTTTCGAATATGGGAGGAAGCAGAGGAGAGGAGAGGGAGGGGGGAACGTACGCAGCAGTGCTGGCCATCTGGCCGATGAGTCCGGGACCCTGCGAGGGAGCAGCGGCAGCGGGTGCCGCGGCGGGAGGGGCGGCGTGCTGTTGAGGGGGAGCGGCCATGGTGGTCGCAGGGCGGGATTGCACGGGAGCGGGCTTCGCGGCCGAGACGGTAGGGCGGGAGGGAGCGGCGCTGGGGCGGCCGGCGGAACGTTGGCGAGGCATCTTGAAGTTTGTGTGTGGGTTTGTGTTTGGTAGTGTGGTGTTGTGTTGGCGGTGACAAAGGTTGCAGGTGAACGTGTAATGATCGTGAGGATTGGAGACGTGGTGTTGAGGAAGCGTGGAAATCGGCGGAAGGATGTTATGCGATTCGGGATGGAAAGAAGCTCGGCTTTTTTTTGGCCTGGAAAGAATGAGACTGGGGTGGCACGGGGAACCAATGAGAAGGGGGCGAATTGTGTCGTGGTGTGGAGTGTGTGTGGAGAAGGGTCTTTATGTAGAGGTAGGTGATGCATCTACTGGGTATTCAAGAAGACTGTAATATGCGTTAACTGGAGAGTTCTCGAGATTACTGACGGAAGACAGATCCAGCCGGACATTCATTCGACATGTCACCTGCTGGGGTTGACACTATCAAGTATGAACAAAAGCAGCTGCCTTTGGTTGAATGCAAGGGGTATAACTTTTCCTTCCCGATCCGTAAAATGATTCCAGCCGCCCTCAACACAGGCCACCTCCCGAGTAGGTCTTCGTTGTCCGACGTCGTGTACTCTTGAGCCACGAAATACTATCGGCTCGAGGAAGTCTTTGGGGGACAGTCTTTCGTACATTGCCCATCATGCCCAGCGCAAGTCTAAACCTGCGGGTATAAGATAGTTGGTTGCCTCTTGGAGAGGTCCGATCAACCATATGTGGCCAGCTCAATACGCTGCACACGCATCCGTCACTTCATTTAGAAACAGCCCCGTCACGCTCAAGACTTGTTCTTTTTGCCGGCGCTCTTCCGCCTCGAGCTGCGCTGCTTCTTCTCTGGGCCGCCGGACGAGCTGGCAGACGGCGACTCGGGGGCCGGCCGCTTTGCCGACTTTTGCATCGAGTTCAGCAGAGCCTTGGCGCGCTCCTCTGCGAGCTTCTCCTCCAGCTTCTTCTTGATCTCCTTGTCGTCGGCCTGGATTGGGTAAGCGTTCTTGCTTCGTAGCACAAACCCCATTACCAAACTTACCAGGTCCGCCTTCAACATCCTCGTCGCCGCCTCCGTGTTAAGGGTGGTGGTGCGTTGCGCGGGGGTCTGCGCCTCCTCGACCTTCTTGATCTTTCCAAAGTACTGCTGTACGCGCTTGAGCTCCGTCATGACGTTGTGATCCTTTGCGTCAACATTTTGTAGGCGCAGTGAAGCTGTTCAATGTTAGTGAGTGGTCTTGCCAGGGCACAGGGGATCCCACAGAAAAGAAGCGACTCAATTGCGTAGGCGGTCAGAGCGAACATTTTGGCCTTGTCGAGGAGTGGCAACTCATTGGCCATCTGAGGAAGGCCATCAATCAGGGGCTTGAGAGCATCCTCCAGCGCGTCGATATGGCTGTCGAGCTTGCCGAGGTCGGCATTTAGGTCTTTTGAGGACATAATTATGTGTTATGAGAGTCGATGTGTAAGAAGGCGTGCTGGAAACGATATGAAGTGAATCAAGCAGAGACTATCACGCAGTGGTCGAGTCGTCAATAAGAGGATGTTTGATATCAGGCCCTGCTCCTGCTGACTGTAGTGAAAACTCAAAAAGCCGACCGTTCGGAGCTCGCATGCATCTAACGAGGCGCAACGTGCTGGGGTGGCTGCAAGCAGAGTGGGCCTTTCTGCTGATCGGGAATCCACGACTGCGTCCCAAGTTCTTTCCAGCGCCCGTGCTACTGTAATGAGAGAGCACCTAATTCGCATGCGCCAAATTTTTGAGTAGTGTCCCCGTCATCCACTCAATCGTCTCCTAAATCGCCATAAAACCGCCGCACCTCACGAGGCCAAACGACTTTGCAGAACTAGACATCTTCGACACACAAAGACCTCACACTGGTGACAATACGAGCAACACACCTTGAGAAACTTCCTGAACTTACGGCACCGGCGCCTTGCATGCGCTGAACTCGATCAAACCGTCACCGTGGCAGTCACACTGGCAAGCCTCCCGAGACCGCGGCTTTGCGCGCGGATACCAAAAACACAGTCGATATGGAGGAGAGGTAGCGTCGGGGCCGGCCGGGGAGCCTCGAGATGCGTGTCGACAGCCTCGCCCACAAGGAGTGGCTCTGGTGCCATGCCCATGCAGGGAATTGCCCCTGGCAGCGTGGCTCCCGACGAAATGGCAGCGACGGTACCGGGCGCCGCGACGCTAGGACTGCCAGCGGAGACGAAGCAACAGTTTTCTCGGATACTCGGCCTCCAGCCCGAAAGGAATCAGGGAGAGCTCTACGCCATATTCAAAGCCGACAGGTTATCTCGTTTCTACGTGCCGGCGGTCATGACAGGACACGATTCGCCCCCGCCACCATCGGCGCGAACGGTACACGTCCTAGGCAGGGACGAGAAGTCCAAATTTGTAGCGCATGCCTTGCACGGTATCTACGACTCAGTGCAACCGATCGACATGTCAGCGAACAACAAATATCTCCGCGTCACGGGCAGGCTGGGCAATAAAGAACACCAAGGATCTTGGATTGAGCACAACAAAGGCCTGGAAGAGGCCGCGGACGCCACGCCAGATGAGGGCCATATCAGCAACTTGGTCGTCGGTGGCAGACCCAGCGAGGCAGTGAAGCTACTCAAAAAGGTGAAGCATCGCGTGGACGAGCGGACGGCCATCTGCCTCATACAAGACGGGCTAGGGCTTGCGGAGCGTGTGAACACTGAAATCTTTACCAACGCGCGAAGACGGCCCTCAATCGTCCTCGGCCACATGAAGCACAAGTTGGCGTACAACAGGAAGGCGGATTCGGTGCAGGTGATGAAGCCCGACTACGCCACAGCCCTCACCGCCGTCCGGCCATATGTCCCCGACACCGCCGAGGATGCCGAGCCTCTGACAGACACGTGGCTGCGGACGCAAGGAATGCTGCAAAAGTTCGCGGCTGCCGACCTGCTCCGGGCGAGGGGCGTGCAACTCGAGAACTGGATGAAGCTCAAGATCCCGTCACTCATGTTCTCCGCTGTCGTGGACCCCATCTGCGTCATGCTGGACGCCAGCTACCAGGACCTCATCCGCAACGCGACGGCCCAGCGGCTCATGGACCAACTGCTGGCCGAGATTGCAGAGGTTGTGGGCCGCATGCATGAGACGAAGCGGGCGCCGGGCCTGGAACGGATGATTGCGGGAGAGAAGATGAGGAAGGACATATATTACAAGCTCAGGGGCAAGGGTGACGCTCCGAGCAAGATGGTCTTGCAAATAGAGCGCGGCCATCTCACGGATATCGATTACCTGAACGGCTACTTCGTCGCGAGAGGAGCGTCGTATGGTCTGGACATGCCGGCCAACACAATGGTCATGAACATGGTCAAGTCGAAGCATAAGGCAAAGCTGATGGGCCTGCGATCTTGGATTCCCTTAGAGGAGACGTCGAGGAGATGAATGACATGCGGTTGCATTTAGAGTGTATTTTCAGCGGCATACCATGTACAACAGAGTTGGAGAAGGGCCTTCGCGAGATCGGTGTTTCTCACATATGTGAGATCTCGCCTTCGCGACTTGTGCTCTATGGTCGTGATCAAGAGTGTAATCCAAAAGCGAGCGAACCTCAGGGTCCATGATGAACTGTGGCTACGAAACAGCCCGAACTTGCTCATTACGAAAGAGGGGAATTCTTTGAGTAAATCGATAGCCTGTGCATACACAGTTCAAATCTCTTGACACGAAAAGAGTAAATTTTTCCCCCTTTCGCATTCTTCTTGTCGTGTTTCTGGCCGTCACCGGGTGGTTATCATGCAAAGTCCGACCTGAGTTTGCCCGTCAGATTATAGGCGCTGCGGTACCCTACAATTCATGGTACCCCAAAACCAATTACCCAAGGTAACCCCGCCAAAAACCTGGCCGTCAAGGCAGGGCAGCCCCGCGTTTGCCTCATCCCAAACACCAACACCAGTCCCCGAGCGCAAAGCACGAAATCACACACGCACCAAGTCAATCATGGACGACGCAGAACTCGAGCAGGTTAGCATGCGTGCAGCGGAAGATTGAACCAAGGCAGCCGAGGCTAACGCGAGCGGTGGGCAGATCCGCAAGGCTCGCCTTGAGCAGCTCAAGGCGCAAGGAGGAGGCGGCGGCGGCGGCGCGGGAGGCGGCGGCGGTGGTGGTTCGAACCAGAAACAGGCTGAGCAGCGACAGTACGTCTGCCCGCTTTCCTTCTGATAGCTTTTCAACTTTTTCTTTGTCGCGTCTCTGAAGCATCCTGAATGTTGGAACAAAACAGCGACAGCAGCTGACCACCACCCCGCAGACAACAGGAAGCCGAAGCCCGCCAGCAGATCCTCAACCAGATCCTCCACCCCGAGGCCGCCGACCGGCTCGGTCGAATCCGCCTCGTCAAGGAGCAGCGCGCGCAGGACGTCGAGAACAGGCTCATCATGCTTGCGCAGACGGGCCAGCTGCGGAGCAAGGTCACCGAGGCCCAGCTCAAGGAGCTCCTGGCTGCCGTCGCGGACAACAAGGAGGAGGAGAAGATTGTCGTCAGCAGGCGCAAGGGCTGGGACGATGACGACGACGACTTGCTGGACCTCTGAACTGACAGGAATGGGGCGCGAAAGCAAATACAAGAGGTGGACGAACACTGCGGATTGAGGATTCGAAAAACATGGCATGTTTGTATGCCCTCGTCGGATTGCTGCGACGTGCAGGCGTTGGGACGGCGTTCTTTGAAACTAGGCACTCTATCGAGCTTGCAAGCTTTTAGGTTCCCTGCGCTTTTACCACGCAGAACCATCAGAAACAACCCAAAAATACTACACATAACGTACACCCTCCGCCTCACTATCGTGCCCTATGCCGTCTTCAACGCCTCCTTGGCCCTCCTCCTCTCTTCCCTCTCCCGCTTCCGAATCTCCCTCATGTTCGGCGGCCTCTCAATTCCCAGTTCCTCCCTCAAATCATCCACGTCCCGCTCCATCTGCTCCTCCCAGTACACGTTAATCACCTCCTTTGCGCGCAGTCCGTTCCTCAGCGCCCAGGGGCCGTAGATCTCGCGGAACCGCTTCCTCTCGCCCCTCTTCATCGTCGCGTAGCTCAGCACCGCGAACCCCGTCATCGGCAGCAGCGTATTCGCAAACTCAAACGCCTTGAGCGCGACCTCGCCCTCGCGGACAATCGGCAACCCCGTCAGAGCGTGGTAAAAGTCGTGGCTTTCGCGGTAGCGACGCATGACGTAGGCGCACTCGGGGTCGTCGATGTAGCGCACCGCCGGCCTGGTGTCGGGGCTCACGCCCTCGGCGTCGAGCCAGGCGATGTAATTCCTTCCTACCGTGTTTTCCGGCAGGTTTCGCAATTTCTCGAGGTTCAGGGAGGCCGAGGTCATGAGGGGGCGGTCGCGGAGGATGCGCCGGCCGGTGGGGTCGGCGAGCATGGCGTCGCGGAGGCGGTAGATGAAGTAGGGTGTCGCGGTGGTTTCGCCCACGGCGGCGATGAGGTCTGCGCGGTAGGGGTTTGCGAGGGAGTAGAGGCCGGCGCCGAGGGCGAGACAGCTTCGTTCGGTAAAGGTTAGGGGAACGTGGCCTTCGTAGTTTGGGGGCGGGCGATTGAAGACGGAGAAGGGGCGGTTGTGGGAGCTGGTGGTGCTGGTGGTGCTGGTGGTGCTGGTGGTGCTGGTGGTGCTGGTGGTGCTGGTGGTGCTGGTGGTGCTGGTTGCGATGGCGGGGAGGATGCGGCGATGCGCCGGGAGAGCTCTGAGAGCTTTCATTTCGGTGGTTTTGTAAATTGTGTAGTCGATTGAACAATTGTAAATACAAAGGCTCTATGACGAGCGTTCCAGGTGGCAAAAGACGGCTTTTTGTAGCTTTTCGTAGCTTTTCGGAGTTCTCGAAGCCATCGGCCCAGTTTCGCGAGCAAGTGGTTCGATGACTTTTGGTAAATCAGATGGATTACCTCACTAGGTAGGTCCCGTCCCTTCTCACCTCGGTGACCGGGGCCGACCCCGGAGCCGGATCACAGTCGGTACTCGCTAAACGCCGATGCCGATGCTGCGATTTCCTTTTGTAGGGTACTTGGAGCAGCACTTGTTTTTGAAAAATGTGAGAAATACGAGATTTCGCCATTCTCCAGCCAGCTCCAGACTCCCTGTGGGTCGCCGCCGTGGCATGATTGGTCGGATTGCAGATCTCAACGACAGCTCGTCTGAACTCGACTTCACTTGTCATCTGCTAACCTTCAACTTGATGTGAGTCTGACTCTGAGGTGACAGGAGTTAATTGGCAACTTGTGAGACTGATGCATGTCTAGATATCTCCCACCATGCATGATTCATAGCGCCGGTTCCCTTACTGATGTGTAATTGCATCCTTTTTCCACACCCAGCATTCTCACTTGAGTGACATACCGTCTCGCTCACGAGATCGCCATCTTCATCCAATTATCAGTGTTGACTCTTAGGACAACTCTCGGGAGCGCGTAAGTCCTTTCTCGAGAGCGTCTCGGTGTAACCCCAACATCTCATCAAAATCCCTACCACTCTTCATATTCGGTGGTACAACCAATCCTCTCGGCTACATCCCACCCTCTACCCACAATGGACGCCATCACCAACCTCCTCACCTGGGCCGAAAGCCAAGGCATCACCATCAATAACGTCGGTCCCCGGGAGCTCCCCGGCAGAGGCATAGGAATCGTCGCAACAGCTCCCATACAGGCAAATCCTCCCCCAAGCTCAACTCATCTTCTCCTCTGACCACCACCAACTAACTCACCACCCAGAAAGACGCCGTGGTCCTCGACATCCCCATCCCCAACCTCAAATCCATCTCAACCCTGCCCAAACCCCTCGTCCGCCTCTTCCCCTCCGACACAGCCGTCCACGCCCTCCTCGCCGCCGACATCGCCCTCGACACCTCCCCCTCCTTCCTCACCTGGTCCGCCGTCTTCCCCTCGCCAAACTCCCTCCTCAGCTGCCCTCTAACCTGGCCCTCCTCCCTCACATCCCACCTCCCCTCCGCCGCCTCCGCCCTCCTCGCCTCCCAGTCCGCCAAGTTCGAATCCCACTGGGCCCTCGTCTCCCCCTCCCTCCCCTCCCTCACGTACGACTCGTACCGCTACGCC
The DNA here is from genome assembly GCA_004366825.1 of Colletotrichum spinosum. Lineage (NCBI taxonomy): Eukaryota > Fungi > Ascomycota > Sordariomycetes > Glomerellales > Glomerellaceae > Colletotrichum > Colletotrichum spinosum. Next base: position 85,279 of record QAPG01000100.1, on the reverse strand, counting down.
TGGCTCCTCGTCAACTCTCGCACCTTCTACCACACCACCCCTAGGACCCTCAAACGCCCCGCAGAAGACCACATGATCCTCCAGCCAGTCGCCGACCTCCTCAACCACGCCGCGCATGGCTGCCACGTCGCCTTCGACACCTCGAGCTTCACCATCCGCGCGGATCGTACGTACAGCCCCGGGGAGGAAATCCACCTTTGCTACGGCAGACACAGCAACGACTTCCTCCTCGTCGAGTACGGTTTCATCATGTCCGAGAATGAGTATGATGAAATTCGCCTCGACGACGTAATCATCCCGAAACTCGGCCCGGCGGAACGTGAATTGCTAAAGGAGAGGGGGTTTCTGGGAAATTACGTGCTGGACTCGGAAGAGGTGTGTCACCGCACGCAGGTGGCCTTGCGGACGCGGGTTGTCAATGCCCGCCGATGGGCCCAGTTTGTGGATGGGTTTCGGGATGGTGATGCGGAGCAGGGCGAGGTTGATGCGTTGCTGAGGAGCATGTTGGTCGAGTACGAGAGTGACATTGAGGAGAGGATCGCAACGGTGGAAAAGCTCGAGGTAGTAGAGGCGTTCCAGCGGGACATGCTTGTGACGAGGTGGCGGCAGATCCAGGATATGGTCAGAACCGCAATAGAAAAGCTCACAACATGAGAAGCAATGTCCACGAACCCAAACGCAACCTGGCATCAAGCTTTGGCTTTTAGCAACTACAACGCCAGCCGGGCCCATAGGAACCCCCGCGCAACCTTTCTAATAATACACAGTATATCCGAACCAGCGATTGAAAACACTGCAAAGCCTCATTCATATCCAGCCTTCATTTCTGCCGGGTCTGTGAATGAACATCGCTTGTGTTGCCCGTTTGGCGAGCAACCTTTCCTTGGGCTATCTGTCGCCCTCATCGTAGCGGGTAGCCTGGTCATGCCCCAGAAACTACTATTTCTGTGTGTGCGGAACTGCTCGACGCGAGTCCTACTCTGGTCGAGGCCGCTTCGCGCCGTGGGGATTGCCCCAGTCGTTACCTCCACCCTGGTTGCCACCGAAGAAGGCGTGGTTGAACTGCTGCGGCATTCCGTGGAAACCTGCATAATGATTAGCAAATGTCCCACCAACAATGGTTGAAAGTCAACGTAAACGAGAAAGAAAGGTGAAAAGCAGAGTGCCCGCCGATCCGGGGAACCTGGCAGTGAGGCGTGAGGGGCAGGATTGGGTGGAGGCTGAGGTACGTGATCATACCCGCCATCCCTGGTCCAGCGTCCCAACACTCATTACTGCGGTCTCTCGAGGTTCTCCATCTTCTGACGCTTGGGTTCTGCAGCAGATGAACATGGCCCCGGCCTCTTGCGGCTGTCTTTTTGCAAATCGGTCGGCGTGCGCTGTTGATCTTGGCTTGAAGTAGGAAGAGCCGTTGGAAGAGCCGTTGGAAGGGCGTACTGAGAAAAGGAAGGAGTAGCAAAAGGGATCGTACCAGGCATTCCGCCGCCCATCATGCCCATGTTGGGCATACCTCCCATCGGCATGCCGCCCATCGGGCCCATACCCATTCCGCCCATCGGGTTGTTCATGCCGCCTCGGCCACCGCGCATGCCGGGACCACCGCGCATGCCTCCGCCGAAGCCGCCACCGCGCTGGAATCCACCGCCAAAACTTCCGCCGCCCATACCGTTGTTAAAGCCGCCTCCGCCTCCTGACATATTGTTGTTGAACCCGCCGCCCATACCGCCTGAAAAATTGCGATTGAAGTTCTGGTTCATGCCGCCACCACGCGGTCCGTTGAAACCGCCACGGCCGCGGTAGCCTCCGCGGTAGCCGCCCTCGCCCATCGGGGCGCCCTGGTTGTTGTAGCTGCCGCCGGGCCGGCTGCCCTGCTCCTTGCCCGCGCGATTCGGCGCATCCTTCGGGAGTGTGCGGAATGGATTGACGGTCGGGTTCGAGTAGGTGACCTGATGCTTCTTGGGAATGCCTTGCGATCCGTCTGTCGCTTCGATGGCGTGTTTGGCAGCAGTTGCTGCTTGTTGTGAGGTAAATTCAACGTACACTTGCCTTCGAAGGGTCAGCAAAGACGCGCAGCCGCCAGTAGTCACAACTTACCCTTTGCTTTTGCCGTTGACCTTGTGTTCACTAAAAGTTATGTCCTTCAGCTCGTCTTCGCATTGGGCCTGCCTGCACCATCCGCGAATGTCGTCGTCGGTGTTCCACCAGTTGAGATCTGAGATCATGATGGCCGTAGTCGCACCAGGGTCAACCTGCCGGTCGTCGCCGTGTCGTTCGTCGCCGTGTCCGTCATCGCCCTTCCTCTTGACTCCCTGCTGAGGCGCGGGCGCGTCATGCTGCTCTTGGTTGTGGTGCTGCTCGTGATAGTCGTGCTGCTGATCCTGCTTCTGTTCGTCCGAGTGTCCGTTGGTTTGACCATCGTACGACTCAGCGTTGCCGTCTTGGTTATCCTGGGGCGCATCGCCGTAGATGTCGATCTCGAATTCCTCCTCGGCCATGATGACGGCAATATCTGGTAGCCGTGAGCTGAAGAGAGCTTGGTTGTGGTTGTAAACAGGTTGTTATTAGTCTTGCGAGATACAGGGACCGTCTGCAGTCTTTGAACAGGATCATCAGCCGCTGCCATGTACAGGGTCATTGCCAGAAATCTTGAGCCGGAGTGGTCGCGCAAGGAGAAGAAACAGGATGAAACAGAGAGCAACTGATACGTACACTCCTCGTTCCGCAGACAGGACAAGACGGAGAAGAGGTTGGAAATAACCCCAAGCCAATTGGACCTCTCTCCCTTTGTAGCCAAATAAACCGAAGACGAAGCTCTGTGCCTCGGTCTTCCCAGTAGGCGTGATGATTGGTCTGTTCTTTCCTTGTTCGGCTCAGGCAGCCTTAAGTACAGCGAGAAGGGTATGTAAGGTAGTTGATACGGGGGAGAAAGGTGGAGGGAACAGGATTCCAAGATGCCTAGGCCCGTCTGCCCGACCCACCAGCGCCTTGACCGTTCGTTTTCCACGCGCGTGCCTGCTTGCTCACTGCGCAGTCGATGCTGTCGGACGAGGCTGGTTAGTCAAGCTAGTCAAAGAACCCAACCTAGATCGCCCTGTCAAGGTCAGCGGCAGCGCGAGCTCTTCGTTGTCGGCGACAACGGTCGAGAAAATATGATATTGCGCGTGATGCTTGGAAAGTGTCAGAGGTATGAATGAAGTGATGAAGCTGTGGCCGGCAACGTCGCGATCGAAATGCTGAGGTTGACGGAGGGTGAGTGGGAATGGAGGGACATTTGGAAAGAGAAGAAAACTGGGGGAAGCTCCTGAAGAGCTGAGGTCGCTTCCTGAACCAGGCGTCGCGGAACAGGCAGGCTGAGGTGCGGTAAGCACGGGCCCCACCTACTGTTAAGGTACCTACACGTGTACTTGCACTTTAGCATTAGGTGCATTCGTGCGGCTTTCCAGTTTCCAGTCCGCCTCACAAACTGTCCTTTCCCCCCAGGAACCATTTGCATTTCGCTATAACTTACTCAGTTACTCAAGTCATGCGACCTTCGTCAACATTCTAAGCAGTCATGAGGTAGTTAAATATCACATTCACAGTCTTAGGCCCAGACCGGCAGCAGCAGGCCTTCGTACGTTCTCTCGTCCACTCACCGGCTGGGGCAATCCAGGGGCTCATCAACTCCGCTGAAAGTGCCCCAGTCGCAAACCAATCGGAATCTTAGATAAGCATCCCCTTGGCCGAGGTGAGCCCACAACCTAGTGTGGCACGTCGGCGCCGGCGCATCGTTCCTCCACGCCTCCTTTATGGCAATCTGGCTTCCTAGGTTTCCAGCGGGAAGCTTGACCCGAAATTTTGGGGACCCCTTGGGTGACACCTTAGCACGCGCGCTCAATTTAACACATCTCCCTTCAATCACATCAACCTCTCGAATCTTCCATCCTACCGACTTACACGTCCTTAAACACTCAACGTCGCGCCCTCCTTTGACCCATTGACGATTCTATATATCCCTGCGGCCCACTGGGATATTTTGTCTGCGATCTTCATATCAACCCGCCCAATTCTTCCCTTCCACGATACCCACACGCTCCTAAATTCACCATGGCCGACAACGTCAAGGAGATCCTCGAGGTACCCTCCGAGTTCGCTCAGGAAGGTGTTCAGTTCATGAGGAGGTGCACCAAGCGTACGTAGAGCGTAATCGCCGCATCCGAACGTTGCCCAATGTTAACACCTGCCCAGCCGACCAGGCCGAGTTCATGAAGCTTTGCCAGGCCGTCGGCGTTGGTTTCCTCATCATGGGTGCCGTCGGCTACATCGTCAAGCTTATTCACATTCCCGTCAACAACATCCTCGTCGGTGGCGCATAAACTGTCAGACTCTTGAAGGTCATTTTGGAGAGAAAACACCCGCATCACACGGACCGTTCTTCGCGAGCGCAAATTGCGCCGGCGGTGGTCGACCAGGATGGAACACGTTATACGAAAGCAAGGGGGTCCACAAGCATTGCGCGGGCAGATTGCAGCAGCAACAAGAATGGCAGGCGGACGACGCAACACGAGAGCGTCATGGAGATACCCCGGACCCAGTGGCTTCATCGATCATGTATCATTGCCAAATGAGGGGTTTACGTTTGTGGAGATGTACAAATAATGAAAATAATCATCCATGTTCTCTTGCCCGACCGAATGCAGCAACTTATCTATTAGTGGGAGATTCCAGGCATTGGGCGCAGTCTCTCGTCGACCCCGCGACCCATGGCAGGGTCGGCCTCGTCTTCGTCGGCCTCGTTGAACGAATGGAGCGTACACGTTCCGTGTGCCATGTTGAAACCGTTCCAAGCAGACGCTGAGGCTGTTAGCACTGGCCGAAGAGAAGGATCTGTGTTACTGACCAACGAGCAGCGGCGCATTGGGGTGCCAGCTCACATCGCGCACACACGTGTTCCAGCCTGGGAAATCATCTCCGTGATAGATGCGGTATCGACGCTCCAGCGGCCTCGAGTTTTTGGTTGCCTTCTTCACATCAATCGTCCCGGCAAGCGTCGCGTCGAGGTTCCAGACGTACACTTTGCCGTCCTGGCTTCCCGAGTAGACAAACCTCGAGTTCGTGCTCGACGGGGGCGAAAAGTGACAGCGGATCAGCGTGCGCATCACCCGGTGGCCCCTGAATGTGACGAGAGAGTTATCGTTGGGGTGCGGGAACCAATCCTCGTCCCTGAAATTGCCCCACCGGTAGTCGAAGTCGCTGCCACCCGTATGCCTCGTTGGATCCTCCTGGTCGAACTTGGACATTGACATGACGTTTCGCAGGTCCCATAGTTTCATGGTTTGGTCTTTGCCGTTGCTGAGAATGTAGCGGCCGTCGCCTTTGCTGTCGATATAGGTCAGGCCCTCGATGTGGCCGACAAAGGCGCCGGCCGGCCGCTGGTCGCCCATACTTCTCCGGTCCCAGACCTTAATCGTGGCATCGTCGGAGCCGGAATAGAGGATGTGAGGGGATGACTTGTCAGCGAAGCATACTGCATTAACGTCGTTTTCGTGACCGACGACGTTGTGAAGAACTGTCCGCGATTCGATATCGTATACGACGATCGAGTTTGCGTTGGTGCCGGCTACAAGCTCTCGTCCATCTCCAGAGAACCTCACCGACCAGATGCCGAACGAATGCGTGGAACGCCACCCCCCGCCGCGCTGTCCGGCACTTCTTTGTGCTAGATCGAGTGTGTATGGGTCACCCGTGTCGTTTGGATCTGTAGGTGCCAAGCACACGTTGCTCTGGATGGAGGTGTAAGCAAGCCAGCGGTTATCGGGGCTCAGGGATGCGTCCGTCAACGTCCACTGGCCCCAGGGGTAGTTGACCGTCTTGTAGTATTTCCAGTCGTAGGGGTTCGACGTGTCGTACATGCGGACCTTGAAGTCGTGCCCGCAGGAGTAAAAGAAATTGCCGTCATCGGAGAACTGGCCAGAGTAGACCGGGTCGTCGTAGTGCACAATCATCTCCGGTTTCGTCGACGGTATCATGTTCTGTGCCATCAGGTCCTGGTTCGCCTTCCGATCGCGGGCAAGCCCGAGTCCCAGCTCTCGGTCCAGTATCCTCCGAGCCAGTTGCTTCTTGTTCTTCGTGACACGATACTCGTTCGTGCCGAACACACCAGAGTGCATCAGCTTCGTACCCTCATCGCTCGGGACTTTGGGAAACTTGGGCTGCTCCCGGCGGGTACGCCTCCTCCTGTTGCGGAAACCCATAAACTCGTCGTCGTCTTCATCGTCGTCCAGCGCGCTGCGTAATTGGACATCGCCACTCTGGATCAGGCCCAGCAGTTGGGCCCTGGTCAGGAAGCGCGTCCCATTGCCTGCACCAGCTGCCGGAGTTAGCAGCGTAGAGGTACGGTTGACGTGGTTGTTGCCTACTTATCAGTGTCATGATTCTTGCAATTGTGTTGTCGGAGGTATCGGGGTCATCGTTGTCGTTGTCGCCCTGCTCTTCTTCTTCTTCTTCCTCTTCCTCGTCATCACCTGCGTTCATGAATAGTTCAACCTCGACGTCGCCGTCGCCACCGTCGTCGGCATCTGAGATGTCAGTGCCATTCAAAGCAATGTCATGAGAGACTCATCGCACCATGATATTCATCATCGTCGTCGTCATCTTCAATGGGTTCATCTTGAAAGTCCGGATCAAAGGCGTCGTCTTCATCGTCTCTGTCGCTGGAAGCCTCCATATCAAAGTATCTCCACGTGGGTAGATCCTCGTCGCCCATCGGATTTGAAATGGGCGAGGGCGACTGCGGACTATTGTTGTCGTTCATTTTGAGCTCACACTTTATTACAAAAGGTTGATCTGAAGCTGGTTGATACAACGGAGCTCGGATATGAGCCTGCCTATGAGCGATGGCTCTGGATGCAGGAAACTGTGGCGTTTCGAGGGTGCCTGCACAAGCTGTAATGAGCTCTGGCAAATCGACAGTGGCTCACGATGGAATATAAGCTAAGAGGGCGTCGAACAGCGGTGTCGAGTGTGTGCTTCACGAAGGGGCGGTCGTTCGTGACGACATCCATTCGGTCCCGGCGGAGGTGGGGTCCCTTGCCGGTCGGCGGAGATAAGATAGCGAAGCTGCTGTTAGTTCCGGCTGCTCAGCTCTTAATTACCATGTTGCAAGCTCAAGCCTGGAGCTCCTACCAGTACGGAGTACGTACTGCGAGTATCCGTACAGTTGCCAGTTTCCTCCTGAAGTACCTTTTCAAAGTTGCTTAGGTGATGTGGTACGTCTATTGCACGGTACCTGACCGCACAGCCAGCTAGGTAGACAAGCTGTCGGAATTCTGTTCTCCGTACGGATACTTATGAGCATATAGATCCGGGGTGAACTGGATGCAACCTGGTCTGCAATGCACACCCACTTTTTGCTGGACAGACGCATGCTATTGTCATTTGGTGAAGAGGTGTGCTTGGTTGTAGATGTGGACATGAGTAGAGCTTTGCATCCCGCCCAACATTCCAGATAATCACTGAGACTGACAATTGAAGCTCCAGTCTGCTATCCCATTGTCAAAGTAGGCATCAAGGTGTCCTCTACCGCCTTATCCGATATAGGCCCTCAGTAGAAACATTCTAGGGGGTCCTCCAGGGGGTCTCCAGGTTGACATGCGAATCACCCCCTGTGGACCGCCACTAGCCCGCCGGAACTTGCCCCCACCGCGGTGCGCGCTTCCCCCAATTGGCTCCCCCGTGGCCGTGCAGCAAAGATACGTAGCAAATTTATATGTACCTAGGTACTCATAAAGGCCGCCGTGGCGTGGCTTAGCAGTCGCATTGGCAGCAGATGCAAGTCGAGGACCGTAAAATCAGAAACCAGCAGTACGCAGTGCTCTTTCCTCACCCACCCCTAGCAAGGACAGAACTTGGGAACAATCAACAAACTTTCTTTTGCATCCTACCTGACTGCGTGGAACGTCTTTCGGAACCACCTACAATGAGGCTGCGATCTCGAAACTCCCCTCTGCTGCTCCTCCTGATCCCAGGTCTGGTGGCAGGACTCGCCGTCGAAACCAAGGACAAGAATGGCGCACAAGCTATAACTTCCGCCGACAAGATTACTGCAGATGGCGCATCCGTCAAGACACGACACGGCACCGACTTTGCACCTGTCGATGGCAAAGATGGCATGCCCCATCAGGGCCCTTGGGTCGACAAGGACAAGGACAACACCGAGAAGAAGATTGCCGAAACCGATTCCAAGAAGGACCTTCCTCCCTTGAAGGGACGGCCCTCCGACCCGACTATCATCGATGGAAAGAAGATCCCCGAGACCAACGATGGTGTCATGGACGATAAGACACGCCAGAAGCCCAAGGAGGGCACGACTGGCACAGAGGGAGGAGTGAGTGAGAAGGACAAGGCACGCAAGGCCCAAGAGGGGAGGACAGGAGGGAAGGTCGACGCGAAGCCGGTGGCTCCTAAGGAGCAGCCTCCTTTGCCTCACAGCGAGCAAGAGAAGATCTTGAGCGATAAGGATACCAAGAAGGATTCCAGTAACGACAAGGAGCACGACCACGACCGCCACACCCCCGAGCACGTTGCAGGACTTGAGGTGAGTGACGTGATGTACACAAATTTGCAGATGGCGGACGCTGACAATTAGCAGAAACCCGCAGGCCTCCCCGAGAAGCTCGACGACAAGCCCAACCCGATTCCCAGCTCTGCACATAAAGACCACCTCGACCTCAGCAAATCCAAGGGCAAGTCTTCGACAGTCGAGGATGCCGAGGAGGGCGTCATCCAACCATTCCACTCTTTCATCCTGTCGTTGACCATGATTCTGGTGTCCGAGGTTGGTGACAAGACTTTCCTGGTCGCTGCGCTGATGGCAATGAAGCACGACCGGATGGTCGTCTTCTCTGCTGCCTTCGGTGCTCTCCTGGTCATGACCGTTTTGTCCGCCGTTCTCGGTCACGCCGTACCAACTCTGATTCCCAAACGTGTGACAAGCTTCCTAGCCGCTGGTCTGTTCTTCGTGTTTGGCGCGAAGATGCTGCGCGAGGGTCTCGCCATGGATCCCAACGAGGGTGTCACTGCCGAGCTGCACGAGGTTGAACGCGAGTTGGCCGAGAAGGAGAAGGAGGGCAAGAGGCGCGGATCCAACGTTTCCCCCTACGCTCTCGAGATGGGTCTCAATGACCGGAAGTCCAGGTCTAAGAGTCGTTTCCCCTCGCCTCCGCGCTCCCCGTCAACCTCTCCCTCTCGCAGCCTGTCCCCTGGCCCCGGTGCTGTTAAAGGTGCTCTTCAGGGTCTCAACAATCTCCTTTCCCTTCTTCTCAGCCCGGCCTGGGTTCAGACTTTCGTCATGACCTTCCTCGGCGAGTGGGGTGACCGTAGCCAAATTGCAACAATCGCTATGGCTGCTGGGCAGGACTATTGGTGGGTTACCTTTGGTGCTACGTTTGGCCACTGTATCTGCACTGGAGTTGCCGTCATTGGCGGCCGTGCTATCGCTGGTCGTGTTTCCCTCAAAGTTGGTAAGTGCTATTTCACTCCCGACAATTCCTTCTCAACTAACAGCCATAGTCACTGTTGGTGGAGCTGTTGCATTCCTCGTGTTTGGCTTCATCTACTTCGCCGAAGCCTTTTATGCATGATCATCATCCCGGCAACCCTCGACTTCCCATCTCGCAGTTCATTTTTGAATAGAGCAGCGACTTCTCAAGTCTACTCAGCCTTCGTCTCAATGCCGCAGTGCATGAACCCCATTCCCTATCTATTACTTTTAATTGGCACAGTTCATCTCAGGGCTGTCCTGCTTTTGGCTCCGGCGGAAACGACGCCAAGTGCTGAAAGATGACAACAGCAGGTTTTCAAGCTTGCGTCTCCTTGCGCTAAAATCATACATATGAACGTCAATGGGCAACACGGGGTGGGAAAGTTTCCTGAGGATTAAGCTAGCGAAAGCATTCAGCCAGCACGGAAAGCAAGAAAAGAACAGATGCGTTTGTGGGATGGTTGGGTTCACGTGTATAATAGGTAGGAAAGTCTCTGGCCGTAGGAGGCAAATGGGTTGGGAGTTCTACGGATGGTCTCGATTAGTCGTACGGTACGGCTCTATACATTGCTTCGGCGTTATTCTGACTTCTCTGCAACTTCGATATGGGATCGTGATGCTATTGAACCGTTGACCAATGCGGAGTCTCTGCTGCATGTTATGATGGGGATCGAGATGGGGTCAAGCGCCATCGCTGTTGCATCTCGGCCGGCTACGTCGCTCGCTAAGCGTCGTCCATAAACCTTACTTGAGGAGCACGAGACCAAGACTGCAGATGTAGTTCCGGACATAGTATCGAAGTCGCTTGGCGGCTACCGAGTGGGCTTGCAGGTCTGGGTGGCTGTGGAGAAGTGAGTATGGTAGTATTGGGCTCGTTCTGGAATCCCGCGGTTGACAACGACAAAGTCTCGGACAGTCCTAGTGGGTTATAGGCCTGGGGAGGATGGATCCCATCCTACAGGATGCAAGGAGGGAAGATACTGGGGCCATGTCGATGATGCCCTGCCCGACTTTAAAATTCTGCGGCCAGTCGATGGTTCAGGGGATGTGAATGGCAGTGACGAGCGTTTTGACCGTTGGAGTTCCTGTCGGAGACGAGGCGCACATTGGTTGGCCATAATGAAGTCCAGGAGGGGGTCCAGACTGCCATTAATGTACTTTATTAACCCTTGAACGGAGAAGACAACTTCGAGCTACGAGCCGTCGGCGTCGTTGATGATAGATATGCCAAAAATACGCACATGTGCAGCCTTTGTGTAGTACGCATGGTCAGCTCGGTATTTTGACCAAGGGAGCGGTTGTATCGCCTGCTTCAATCCCGGCTCAATTTCTTTTGACAGATGAACTTCCGTCAACTATTTTGCAGTGGGGGGTCGTCCACGATAGCATCTTTGCCATATCTGTCTTTCAAAGTCACCGATGCGTCCTCAAGTACGCCAACCATGAGTGACCCCAAGAACTTAGTATGGTATAAAGCTGCAGACCTCCCATAATTTCAGTAACGTCTTCAAGGTTCTCGAGCAGCTCTAGCAATTGTAGCAATTTGCCCCCGTTTTACTTGATGCGCTAGATGTTATCAGATCAGGTACCGAGCACTCGGCCAAGCACAATTGTAATAGTGAACAGATCCAAAGGGCTATAGTCCAAAGTTTCCATCTGTAGAAAGGACACGCTGTTGTTACTGGGAAGATCTGACACAGAGCTGTCGAAAATCAAGGGGGGGTAGACTATTTTAGCGTGAAGGGAGGATAGCAATATAATTTTGCCCTTTTCCACAACAGCACTTCCGAAGTCTGTTAATCCTACCATACCACAACTGCTGGCGTCTTTACTGGGGATTACCACGATATCCTTCGGTTTAACCTTCTTTGGGCAAGCTCTGAAATTCTTCAGCTGTGTGGAATGTCTTTCAGCGATGTTATGATGTAAGCAATTGACATCCCAGAGATGGTTTGCCGAGACTTGATGTATGGTACCAAGTACGGCAGTGTTCCTGAACGAGGAAAATCGCCTTCTAAAACAAACGCTTTGGATCAGAACTAACTGACGAGCGGTTTTGCTTGGAGCTGCAACACCAGGAGGCTAAGTGCGGTTGACCCCCTGTTACGGAGACTCAAGACACAAGTGACCAGACACTCCGACACGGTTTCTGTCCGCATCCCCAAAGCCGGGTCCGCTCCAACTCCCAACACACTTCAGCCTCTGAGACATCCTACATCGACTCATAATAAATCCATTCCTTGCCGAGAAACGTATGTCTAGACGAGCCGGGGACTTGGCGAAGATTTGATCGGTGACCGTTGGAACAAGACGAAGAGCAGCGCCTCACAGACCGCCATACACACTTTGAGGACACGACAACATAGTTGCTGAATTACCATCACCGAGATACATAGTTGCTGTAAGTCCATCAATCAATCCTTGTAGTTGAGTGATTGAGAGTGATAGCGGGAAGCAGTTAAGGCGTTGCCCGCAAGCAGTCCCAGAACTATCGACGAGTTCGAGAACAGTTAAACTTCGACGATCCCAGTGATTTCATCCTTGCTGCTTGAGCCTGGACTTGAAGGCGGCGGAGATCCCGGTAAAAGGACATTCGTAAGTCTCACGATGACATTGTTGGTTTATGGCATCGGTGTGGAACCTGGAGGAAATGGCATGCTGGAGTGAAATGCAAACCAAACCGAAGTAAGGGTAAAGTGAGATTGAACAAATTATACTCCTGTCTAGTTGTACCCGAGTCGACTGTCAAGTAGCCCGGTGGGAACTATACTCAAGGCACCGGCGTTTGGAGTGGTGAGGACTGGCTGCTTTCTCAGGGTCTGCAAAAGTATGTGTCGGGTTAAATGCGGCACCGAGGTGGCTAAAGCCGTGGTGGTGGGTGACTAAGCAGTCACCCCACTTATTTGGGCCAATGAGAAGAGAGGGATCATCATACGGATTTATCCCTACGGCGCGTGGCGCACACGCGCGCGCCGTAACATAGACATAATCATCACGAATAGAGACAACCAGTTACGCACCATTTACGCAATCGATCGATTACTACGTTTACCAGTTGTAAACCAACAGTATGCTTGAACTTAGAAGGGCTTGAACGTCGCGTAGACAAGCTACGAAATCACAGCAACTCGCACTAAATCATGCCTGATATATGCATGTATCTATCTATGTATGTGTGTGGATGTGTGAATTAGATATAGCACCACATCCCTTACTTCTTCCGTGGGAATAGCTGGTCGATTTGTTTGCGAATGTCCTCCACATCGCTATCTTTGAGAGCCCAGCCATATTGTCCATCACCCGGGCGGAACGAGTTCAGTCTTGGAACCTTTGCAGGATCTTCCGGGTTGGTAATAAACTTGGCGGGCGAAAGCTTTCCAGCGGGACTGCCCCCAGCCTCGCTGTCGAGGAATCTCAAAACAGCCAATAGGAAATACGCATCTCTTAAGTCCAAAGATGGATGGGGAGCGTCACTGAATTCCGGAATGAAAGTCCACTTCACTCGAGAGTGAACTTCAGTGAGGTGGATGCAGTCAGCATGTGAGTTCCATGCTTTACAAAGGACCCGAGTACTTACTCCTGTTCTGGTCAAACTTGAAAGGCTCGCTTTGGACGGCGCTTTTCAACATGACGAGGATCTTGTGGCGCCACTCGTTGTCCTCCAGACGAGCCCCGACAACCACCTTCAAAAAGTCGTATCCTTTGGGAAATTCTAGATGTAGGTGTTTTAGCTCAGCATCCACAGAAGCGTAGCTATTCGCGCTGATAATATCCCAAGCCCAGGACGTGTCGTAAAGTGCCAGTCGAAGGTCTTGTTCGGGAAAATACTGCATACTCCATTCGAAGGATTCAACGGCAGCCCCTATCTTATTCTTGCCGAATGCTGCAGAAAGTTGGGCAAATACCACCCGAGCTTTGGGGTGCTTTGCTGCGAGCTTGGACTGCAGAGTAAGAACATAGTTGTTCTGCTTCTGTGCGAGTTCTGGGCCTCCATACTTGACTTGTCCTTGCCGACTATTGTATCCCAGAGGTAGAATGAAGATATTGATGTTGGGTATCTTGTCGAAAAAGTCCCAGACAAGTTCGTCCTTGCACGGCGCGATCTGAAAAATGTCGACGGAAGGATCGCTGACCTGGGCAACTGACTCCGCCAAGGTCTCTCCCGTCGCATCAACCAAGTCGAAGCTAGGGTGAAGGCCGTCGTACCAGCGTTCGTGGTCAGGCGGGACTCCCACGACAGTGGGCCGCGTCTTTTGCCAACCAATACGCTCTCTCCAGTCTGCGGGGAGAGGGCGCGATGGGTGATTCTCTGCGCGTCGGAGGTAGTCCATCATCCCCTGGGCTAGCTTATTACCATCCGTAACACCTGTCAATACCAGAATAAGGCGTTCATAGTGCGGTTTGCTGGCGTCCTTTGCGTCGCGTTTTAACAGTGCAAGAGCGACCGCAGCCTTGTCCTCCATCGTTGCATCCGTCAGAAGGACGGCCACCCTGGCTGATGACACAGTCTGAGCAATGGCCCAGCAGGTAAGGGCGAAAACGAGTTGACAGAAGTTCATCGTGCCGTGTAGGTCTCCGTAGGTAGTGAATTACAGGGGCTAGATTGGGGGAAGTAGTCTCCCTGCGGCGAAGACAATGTGAAAATAGTTGCCTTTGCTCCCTCCCCAGCTAGCCGTCTGGTATATGTATCCAAAACGGTCATGGCAATACATTCAGCAGTGACATGCTGTGATAATTGCCGCCCTTTTTCTCAGTCTGCGGGTTAGCCGGCTTGTTCACAAATCTTGTTTATATTGTCCTTGGTCGGTTGAAGCTTCCCGCCATGGATAGCTCGTCGGCATAGCCGAAAGCCGTCCACAACTCCGGAGTATATCTCTGCCGCCCCTCACCCGACAGAAGTATCGCAAGCGTCTGTGGCCGCTTTGCCAACAATTCAAATAGACATCCGGCGAGAGAGAGCCAGGAAGAGCTTTTAGTAAGAACTTTGAAGTAAAATAAGATCATGTACGTATACATCCCCTGGCGGACACTTTCAGCCATGCATGAAGGACGTTGCTCAAGTACTTTATAAAACCCGTATTCAGGAATAGCATCATCTGTTAAAACTTTTTGGTTGCTACATTTTACCTAGTCAGTAAATTGACGTCTTAGGCCGTAATCGTATAGTAAGAGCTGCTCCGGAACTTAGGTAAGGATACTCATCCTTAGCTTTGACAACAAGAACCCTAGTTGTCTCGCCACGTAACTTGGCCATGGCGTCCACTGCTAGCTCATCCTGCCAGTTTCACACTCAAGACCAACAATCGTTCTTCGGCGCTGGTGCAGTTACGCACCGGTGAGAGCTTGTTCGGGTACCTCTCTAGCCAGGCAAGAGGGGTCTTGAGTACCACCCGCGATATCGCCACCCAAATTTTATTGCTTTCCTACCGTTTGGGCTTAATCACAAGAGGTGCTTCTAATCAATGAATAGTGAGTATCCTTAGCCATGCAATAAGGCAACACTTGTCCGCCCACCGGTCCGCGGGACTCACATCCAGCTCCTTTCCACGGCTATCCAAGCTACAGTCCCAAAGTCTAGTACTGCTGCTATCCCAGGGCACCCCTACTGTGACTTCGGGCTGATTTCCTTAGTTCTATGAAAGCAGACTTATCGAACAGTTTTAGGTCTTCTGAGAATGACCGTAGAAAGTCAACAGAAGGCCCATCAGGCTCAAAAGGTTTGCCCAAAGATGCAGCGCGAGGGAGACGCAGCTGCAAGAAGGAGCGTCTACGCCATGGTCAAGGTAAGCCTCGCATTACCACAATCAAAAACCCTGGGGACTTCGGTGCTTAGATGTATTCAAGAGCACTTGGGGTGGATGGTAGAAGCACCTATTGATATGCATCAGTCATGAGAGTATCCGAGCTTTGATGCTAACATTTCGGTTCCAGGGTCGCTTGTGAGTTGAACGAGCGCCAAATCAACTCAATCCGTTTGAGATAGTGCGGTCAATGCATATGGTGTAAAGCAGCACCATTACCAAGAAAGGCTGACAAACTCCTTGAATCGATGAGCGTCATGCTTGTGATCAGCCATTCTAAGAGCTTCTAGCTCGCTAATTAAACTCATTTATAGGCTGCTGAAAAATGCGGAATTGTTTTATTGGACTTCTTCCCACGATAGACAACTTTATGGGTTGTGAGATTTCCCTTCCGTATTAAGGTAACATTAATTTGGGCTCTGATATTTAACATGATCATATTTCGTTCTGCATTACTGCCTGTTTATTGCTTTCCTAGTAAGTAACACATCGATACGGTTGCTATCTACATCAGATAGCACAATGCGCGGGAGCGTTAATCATCCAGCTTTTGGGTGGTTTAGTAATCAGTTGAGGTAGCTTTATAACATGAATGTAAGTGTAATTAACTACAGCACAGCTGTAGTTCACATCTCACGTATTAGCTCATCGAGGAACATGGTAGATCCATCACTAGAGGCCCAACCGACCCGAGAAGCTCTCATGTTGAACACTCGATTTCGCCAAGCTGCTCGCTCGCCACGAGTCTTGTGTTGTCCTAAGATGCATACAAAAAGATACAGATCAATCGTTTTCTCAGGGCAGCATGCCGCCATCGACCAACATTGCTTGTCCGGTGATGTACGACGCAGCATCGCTGAGCAAAAACAAAATGGTCGAGGAAACCTCCTCTGGTTGCCCGATACGCCCCAACAGCGGGGGAGGCAGAACCGCACCCGTCGCCGCAAACTCCAAAGACTTTGACAGGATCGGGGTGTCGATTGGGCCGCTGGGCAAGTCTCGTCAGCAACCACAGCGTCCGAGAACCTCGGAAAAGAGAGCTCACGGGCACACGGCGTTGACCCTCACGCCCTTCCTGCCAAACTCCCTCGCGGCGCTCTTGCTCAGCCCGACGACGGCGTGCTTGCTCGCCGTGTACGCCCCGTGGAACTCCAGCCCGTACAGCCCGGACACGGACGCGACGTTGACGACGGACGCGCCCCTGCCCTCGTCCTTGAGGGCCGGGATCTGAGCCCTCATGGCGTTGAAGACGCCCCTGGCGTTCACCCCCATCACAAAGTCCCACTCGTCGTCGTCAATCTCCGCGACGGTGGCCCTGTTGCCCTGTCGGCCGAGCACGCCGGCGCAGTTGGCCGCGCCGTCGAGCGGGCCGAACTTGTCCACCGTTTCGGCGATCCACGCGTCAACGACCTTTCGATAACGGACGTCCACGACCTTGGAGTAGACGGCATCGGCGCCGTACGAACTGACGAGCTCGGCAACCTCGGACGCGAGGAGGGCCTCGTCGACGTCGGCGAGGGATACCCGCGCGCCGAGGGCCGCGAGGCTCTTTGCGGTGGAGAGCCCGATGCCCGACGCTGCGCCCGTGATGGCGATGACCTTGCCTTTGAAGCTGCTCATGGCTGTCTGTTCCCTGTGCCCGATCTGCGGCGGGGGAGGAGAACAATATCGGGCAGTGTCAGCTTTGTGAACAGCTTGTCTGTCGTGTTGAAGAAAAGCCTCATGAGGGGCTAGACCGCCGACCCAAAACTCTCGGCATCTGCAATACTCCGTTCTTGCATGATGAGTAACATTGCGGACCTAGATGCCGAAGCCTTTTAGTGCACCTATTTCGGGTTGGAATCCGACAGGGGCCCGTGGCATCGGGCGGAGAAGTGGATCCGACGATAGGCCGACTACCGGTCCGTCCTGTGCCTTGCCGGAGCTAGATCTATTAGTCGATGAAGGTTATTCAGACGTTGGTTCATTACCCCAAGCTGTTACATGTTGCAAAGTTGATGCCATTTAGGAAACAAATGCGGACAAATTATTCGGTCACGGAAAATGCTCCAATGCGTAAACAAGTGATTGATTGTTGTCCCCTGACTGGTTGGTTCCACTTCAATCCCCGTCTCTCAATTGCCCTCTCCTATCCAGTGAGACAGTCGATTAGTCGCTTATTTGCAGAGACCGAGCTCGATGAAGCGCTGGCACTGCATAGCGTTGTCGCAGCAAAGACCGCAGCCGTGGCTGTTGGGGGGAGGAGTGGTGCACTTTGCATTGAGTTAACACGGCTTGGTTGCAATCGGCTCGAGGGACGAGTATGACTTACGACAACGCCTCCCTTGCGCTCGGCACAGGGGTAGCAGCCCTCCGCAACGGCGGTGCTGACGAGGGAGATGACGGTGATGAGGATAGCGGCGGCCTTCATTTTGAGGTGGTGATTTGGTTTCTGAGTTTGGTTTTGGGTGAAAAGAGTGAACTGATAGTTGGTAATCTGAGATTGTTGGAGCTGGAGAACGAAAAGCGCCCTACGAAGACGAGGTATTATGGCACTTAAATAGTTGTCAGACATGCTGCAGTCGGGCTTGCTTTCTTTCCAAAGCTCTCGTCGTCTCCCTCCTTTGCCCCCTTACGGTCCATGCAATCCATGTAAGACAAGCTTTCTGCTGCCCCGGCCTTAGGGATGAACATGGTTCATGATCGTCGATGGCTGATAACTGAGGAAAGCCCTCATAGCCGGTAATCACCGACGTTTTCATACTTTGTACAAGCATGCTCGACGTTCAATGGCTGACAGAATCTGGGGGAGGAGCGCGCGAGTCAGCCCTTGACTACCTATGAGAACTCAGGAGAGACACAACAACAACAGAAAAGCTGAGATGAACGATGGTGATCGTCGAGAATTACCTCTTTCTGGGAAGATCCCTCAGGTTCTGGTGTACTGGAACAGACTCGGGGAAGTCTACCCGATCCACCCCGTCCAAGCTCTAGAGGTCGCTGATGAGCCAACGAGTCAGCAATGCCTATGCTATGGATGCGTGGCCCCGTACAAGTGCTCATCTCTGTATTGTTTCAATCAGTGACAGGTGCTAGGGCTGTATATTCTATATGAATGCACGAGTTAACCAACGGGCTGTCCGAGGGGATATTTATGCGCGTGGGGGCGCTGGTAGAGCTCGATATGGCTGTATGGGTAGAACAGCCAGGCGAAATCTACCAGACTTGGGAACGTCGCATTCAAGTGACATTGCTACGAAGCCCCGACCTCCTCGACATCGAGTCTTGTATATTGCAGTTGTCGTTACAGTTGAAGAGTGTTCTCGAAAACATGTACTGGTAGACCAAGGAAGCGAGTCGATGAGTGGTCAGTGGCACCTGGCCGAACTCAAGCATTGACTTTCAACAGAGCTTCATCACATGCGAGTTGCTAATTGAAAAATGGCTCAAAACAACAGTCTCCGGGGACAAAAGTTCTAGCCTCGCCTCTACATAGTCTTGTGTTAGTAGGAGTCAGGACGCTCATTCATTGGACGACTCAGTCTGTAAGGGCCCCTGGCTTTCATACGCAAATTTCACGCCGTCGCTTCATACGTTGATACCTATAACGGCAGCGATCCTCCAGCGAGTTCTAGACATCGTCCTGTGACTGTATTGTACTTGTTGCACCTTCTACGTCGCAAGGTGACCGACTCAGGGGTTGCCCATTTACTACCGCGGACCATGTGGCCCGAGGCTCCATCAAAGGGCAGGCTCTTTCACGAAGAAATACGACGTTAGCAGTGGAAAAAGTCATTTGACGACTTTTACGATTAGTATTGACGTCGACCTCCGTGGGTAGGTAGACCTTGCTAAATAGAGTTATCGTTCTGACCGAGGGATTACATCTCAGCTACGAAACTGGGGATCTGCAGAATAAGTCGCGGAGCTGACGCCTGTGCACCGTGCCTATCTAGGTATACTCTCAAGTACAAGTCAATGCTGACTCGCTATCAATCGAGGTACCACCCACACTTGTATCCGTACGTGCAGCCATCTGCCTCTCAAGGAGTCTGAAAATCCTGCTAGAGAAGGGAGAATGGGAGTTTGCTATCCTGAACTGGATTTGGTGTCAACACAGTCAGGAAACGGGGGGCAGATGCCGCACAGGGGTTTGACGGTCACGGGACCTGCTAGGTCAGCTTGCATCATAGGGCCGAGACACGCCGCTGACAGGGTCACGTGATTATCAGGGCAAGACCTGGCAAAGCTTGGGCCGAGCAAGGCCTTTATAATCTCCCGCTCCCTCCCGCCTCTTGCCTGGTTCCCTTTTAGAAATCATACTTACCTTGCCTGGTTGCGCTTCGCTCAAGAAAGTTGCGCTGCAGAGAGGGAGGCCTGCATTGCACATCGCGGAGTCGACCTCTCTCGATTGCCCTTCGGGGCCATCGTGGGTGGAATTTTTGATTTTTGCTCGTTGGAACAACGACACATCTTTTCATTGTATGCATCGCCTCTGCGCGATGGTATGAAGAAGAGACCTGGTGCTTTGTACATCTCCATCTGGATGTGCCTACTCTGCCACACTGTTGTTCAGTACCCTGTCAGGCCACTGTTGAGAAGGGGGGCACCGGGGGGCCACCGGAGATCCTGGCAGGCCTCGGTCACCGGAACAATAGATATTCCGGTAGCACGAGGCTTCAATACGAGTGTGGAGCCACAGTCAAGTGAGGGGAAGGGCAAGTTCGAATAGTCACATAGCGTAGCATACGCCTATTGAAAGATCCCATCACTTGGTACGAACCCAGCCTGACATCCCCGTAGCTTCCCTTGTTGAGGCCTGCTGTCCTCGCGGAAGCTCTGCCTGTGCAGACTTTTCCCAGCTGTCGCATGGCCTGACTAAGACATGGGTATCCCTTGCTCCACCCACCAGGGTTTTTGAATTATCTGCCTACTGAGACTGCGTCTATTCTAACCTCTATGGAAGACCCTGATAAGCAGATGGCCTCTCGGACTTCAAGGAGTTTGCTACATTTATATCTGCAAAGCAATGCAAAGCCTACCTGCTATACTCCGTACTACACATGAGAATGACCTGTCAGCCCAAATTCTCCGCGACCATGTACGGTAGCCAAGGCATGCATATCGATGTTTGCGAATCGAAAGGTGCTGCCTGAACTGCCATGTGAACAGTGAAAGATACCACACATGCCTCGATTCATGCCCCGAAGCCCAAGCCTCCCAGACTCATCAGCAAAGGGCGCACTCCATCTCAGCAGCGCCCGTCAGAGACTCAACGACCCTGGTAGCTTGCTGGCCGCTGAAACCGCCCTCAACGCTCCACAAGTGGCTATTACCTTGGAATGGTATCGGCATGTACCCATTGGTGAAGCATCGCAGGGCAACGCGCACTGCTGCTTGATTCGCTTCCGTGTGGTAATGTAACACCAGAGCAAGTCGGCGAGACATGCCTAGACGAGACTCGTCCCATCGTCGAGGCGGTGTTCTCTCGGTATGTGCTTGTAGGTTGTTCTGGGCATGTGCCTTTTAAGGGGGCAAATGTCCATCAGGTTGGATGCTTGGGTTTGGTAATCGAATGTGGCATGAACAGTCGCAGATCCGAATTACAAGGCTCACGACACCGTCTTTCAATTTGGCAATAGATCATCTCCGCGGACTGAATACTGAACTGCCGCGAATACAAGACGTTGATAGAAGTCATACAATGGTTTGGGGGCAACTATCAGGACACCCGCCTATGCGCTTCAAGGTGTCCTCGCTGCCAATGGGGTGGTGCAGCGAGGTCGTTGCACTGAACGCAAGGTCACCGACGGTTACGAGAGAGTAATAGTCGTGAGGTCAGGCAATAGTATATGGTAACAAGGAGCGTGAATATGCGGCCACCAATGTGCGCGAATCACTTTATCGACGTGACAGTAGTTTTTGTTCCTTGGGGAGGAGGGTAGCTGCGTCAACGTAAAAAAAGGTCCGGGCACAGCCAGCTCAAGCCCTATGCATCATTTTTCTTGCGCAATGAGATGAAGTGATGTGTCGGATTACATGAGGAGGACAATCTTGACCCGTCTTTTGACTAGAGACTTGATTGGAAAAGCTCCGGGACATAATCTCAGGGAGTGTGATCTATGCCAACGATATCCCATGACCTCGACTTCACGACACAAGAGAACTACTGCTCACACAGTGGGCTTTCCCTACACCCGCATCGATTTGTCCCAAGCAGCGCCAGTGTTCTCGGGCCAGAGAGCCTGCGAGCCACGCTACAGGTACTTTTCGGCGAGAAGAGGAAATCGTAATCCGTTGATCAGACTGACTGTTCATCCTGGCAAAACGTTCGAACAGGAAGTAAGTTGATTCGGCGAATTTGAACCAGGACCAAAATAAGCTTTCCTAGTCATCGAAGTAGCGCGGGGAGAATATGGGTCCGTCAGTGCTGAATATGATTGGATGCTTAAGGGAAACTCAGAAAGATTTGTAAAGTCTGTCCCAAGAGTGGAGAGCAACTCGAAGCCAGCTTCTCACTTTCTACCCGAACGAAAAGCTCACAAACTCGCATCTGGTTGCAACTTTTGCTGCGGGTTCTTTCTTGGGCTATCTTCGGAGGGGCTTTCGAGGATAAGAAAACCAATTAACCCTTTATCGGGCTTACCGGCTCCCAGAGTTAGCAGGTGTTCAATATCATGCATTAGTCATGTCTCCTAAACTCAAGCTGCCGGACGTCTTGGCGCCCCATGTTAACCTACTCAAGCGAGAAGCTCCGCCGCGGTCTTTGTCGATGACCACGGTTCCAGAGCTCTGATTTCTGCATGAAATCTGGAACTGAACTGTTATAACGAGATATTGAGTTCATCAAGCTGCTGAATCAGATTGGTCTGTGCCCTTAAAATGTTTCCCAACCTGACGTGGAGGAATCTCCATGTTGGTGAGATTTCTCTGACGAACTCAACGAATGTCCACACGCAAGAAAGCATAGCCAAGAGAACATTATCATCTACGCAAGCAGACCACACCTAGAACCTACCTCTAGTAATTCTTGATGCTATGTAGCGGGACCCGGTGCTAGCCGCCGTGCCGGAGAGAAGTCGGCAATTAACCGAGCCGAACCCCGGCCCGGCCAATCTGACGACGTCATTCGTTAATGGCAACAATGTCAACAACAGCACGACCCGTTTGCCTACCTTTATCGTCATCCTCACTCCCAAGTACAGCTGAGCACCACGGAGCGCATAACAGACTCGTACTCCCCCGGCTCGAATCACCAGGCCTCCCCACAATGGTCGCCCCAGCAGACGGCAAGACCTCGCCGCTCCTCTCCCTGTGCGCCGGGGGCATCGCCGGCGGCGTCGAGGCCGCCTGCACGTACCCCTTCGAGTTTGCGAAAACGCGCGTGCAGCTCTACGGCCACCAGCACGGCACGCGGAACCCCTTCGCCGTCGTCCTGCGCGTCGCCCGCGACGAGGGCCTGCCGGCGCTGTACAGGGGTTGCAGCACCATGATTGTGGGGTCCGTCGGCAAGGACGCCGTGCGCTTCGTCGCGTTCGACAGCATCCGCGCCGCGTTCGAGGACGGGGAGTCGCGCACGCTCAGCCCGGCGCGGAGCATCGCCTCGGGCATGGTCGCGGGCGTGGTCAGCAGCACGGTGATTGTGACGCCGAGCGAGCGCGTCAAGACGGCGCTCATCGACGACGCCAAGACGACGAGGAGGTTCCGCGGCGCGGCGGACTGCATCGCGACGCTGGCGCGGGAGCAAGGGGTCGTGAAGGCGCTGTGGCGGGGGTACGTCACGACGACGCTGAAGCAGATTGGGACCACGGGGTTCCGGCTCGGGAGTTACAGCATCATCAAGGATTTCGAGCGGGGCAAGGGGATAAGTCCCGAGGGCCCGGCGATGAGTTTTGCCAACGGCGCGCTCGCGGGGACGGTGACGACGCTGGCCACGCAGCCGTTTGACACGGTCAAGACCAAGGCGCAGCAGGCCAGGGCCGTGGGGACGATGGAGTCTGTGAGGGCTATTTTGGCGGAAGATGGAGTGAGGGGGTTCTGGAGGGGGACGGTGATGCGGCTTGGTCGGACGGTCATGGCCGGCGGTATCTTGTTTACCGCGAACGAGCAGGCGATGAAGGGGCTGAAGTTTGTTCTTGGGAGGTGAGATGCGCCAGGGTGACTCGATGGGAGACGGCGGTACTGGTAACGAAGTGATGAAATCGATTCTCGAAACATAAGATTGCGCATAGATATGTACAGATACAAAAGACGTAGATCATGAACACTATATAGGACAACGGCACAATGGTTTCACAGGTCACCAGCTGGCGACCACAAAGGTAGGAGATCATAGATCAATCCACACAGTTGGAATAATCAACATCTGAGGGATGTTTGGGACCAAAATCTTGATATTACTGCAGTGACCAGACCACCAGTAGGCTTTCTGTCATGCTTGATGTCCCATACTAGGTTTCTCAAAAAGGAGCGTGGGTACAAGTGAAAAGACAAACCGAAGAATCGTAGAGCGAGAGTCAAGAAACGCGTCCCAGCACGGCCCATAGAAACCATACCGGCTCAACCGTCTCGTTACCAGGTGTTCCAGCTACCGTGCCACAACGTCCATCTAGCACTTGAAGGTGCACTTCCAGCTCTTGATGGTCTGGGTCGGATTCGAGGCGCAACTCTGACCCGCGCCAACCCGGTTCGCCGTCTTGCCAATCTCCTTCTTGCAGTCGTCGTCTTCATAGATGTAGCAGGTGGTCCCGTATGTACCGTCGCCCGAGGCAGAGATGCTGTAGATGGCCTCCGCGCCGACCTTGTTGCAGAACTGGTCGCACTGCCGAAAAGAAATTCAGTCAAAAGAAATGTGGTTTCAGGCCCCCATTTGCCCCCTTTTGACGGACGGCAAAAAAAAAAGACCTACGTTGGGCTTGATCTGCCACACGGTCTTGCCCTTGCAGTTCTCGCCGTTGTAGACCCTGGCGCACTGCCCGTTGACGACGCCGCTGGGGCTGCAGTCGGACCAGCCCTGGCGCTTGGCGAGGGCCCTAGCCACGGGACCGGAGGCCATGTCGTGTCCGGAACCGGGTGTTGCGGAGGCGGCCGTTGCGGCGAGGATGATGGCCCAGGGGAACTGCATTGTAGATGGTGAGTTGCTGATAGTTGCGTGCAAAAGTGAAGTGAAGAATGTGTGAGAGAAGTGTGATGATGGTTAGTGTGTTCAGTCATTCTTAACTCGGCGCGGAGGTCTGGTTTTATACTCGAGGTGGCAGTCGATCTAGCTCGGCACGCGGCCAGCTTGAGGGAACGGCTGTGCCGAAGATCGACAATTGTCAACAGTTCCGGAAGTCTGCTGAGAACTGAAAGTGGACTTGCTTATTGTGATACGACGACGCGGGGCAAGTCAGACCCACGCATCACAGCAACTCAATCAGTTTCACAAGGATTCAAGGGAACCGGGTTGGTAACACGACGACGCCCGGCACGTCAGACTCAAGCAGGGCAGTAGCTCCATTAGTGTCGAAAGGATCCAAGGCAACCACGGAGGATCTGTGGTACTTGACCACGACCCACGCGTCTTTGGAATAGAATTCCTGGATTGCCTCTTCCCTCCAAGCCACTGTGTTGATTTGACCGCCTCACACACAACAGGAGCTGTTGCACACAAGACAGAAAGTGGGCGCGAGAATCTCACACGAAATCATCACAAATCCTACGCCTGCAACCCTTGTTTCCGTGTTGACGTGGCGCACCTTGAGCCAGTTCCTACACAGAACACCCAAGAAGGAGGATTCATGTCAGCGCGTGCCAAAGCTGCAAAGGTGACTGATGAGTCTGGAGTGTATATCCTTACGGAGATGACCTTTACAGTACTACACCAGCATATCCGGCTAAGACAACTTCATACAAAGATAGTAGTATTACTCTAGACACAGACTAGAACCCATGTTCTGCTGAAAAGTTCTTCTAATGAGGAAATTGAGATTTTTTCTGTTTTCTTTTCTCTCTAGGTGCTGCTTAGC
Organism: Colletotrichum spinosum; assembly: GCA_004366825.1. Lineage (NCBI taxonomy): Eukaryota > Fungi > Ascomycota > Sordariomycetes > Glomerellales > Glomerellaceae > Colletotrichum > Colletotrichum spinosum. The sequence continues at coordinate 59,972 of QAPG01000100.1, read as the reverse complement.
ATCATTATGTTTATAGAATGTACCTTTTCTATAGATAAGAGGAAATTCAAGTGAAAGCTCTGTAGCAGTTTCACAATGCAACCTAGGCTGGGGAGGGGGCTGATAGATTCAAGCTTCTACTCAAGTTAGATTATCATTTCTCCTTGTGAGTAGGGTTTGCTCCCCTGAGAGTTTCTAATCCAGCCTATATAAGCAAATAGCCACGCGCAAGAAGGCATTCTCTAAGAGACAGTAGTAGCTCGTTGGCCTCCTCTCAAAAGATCCTAGGAGTAGCCTCGCATCTTAGGTATCTAGTTGACTGAGGTAAATATTGGCAAAAGATTGTTTGTTATTACATTATCTTGTATTGCTGATACTTGCGTCGTCCGTCATCATTATCTGTGATCAGCTGCGTATTCAACAGGGTATACTACATATCACCATATATTTGCAAAGTATACTTTACCTCACTTCTTACTAGTGATATTTTCTTATCTATCATTATAATCTATTAGAAGGTAGATATCAATACTTCAAGGCTAAAGATATAATAGTATGAAATAAAAAAAATCATCCTTAAGATCTGTTACTACTTGTTCTGGTCATTAGTACTATGGTAATCCATCAAAGCATCATTCTCAAAGATGGCCTAATTCTTAGAACATATCAAACACCCTCTTTGTTGCTTCTGTCAGCGGTGTCTGCTGTAGTTGTAATCCGTCATTTGTGGAGTATTCATCTAGTATACGCATACAAGTATGCTGTGAGTCGCAGTAATCACTAGAAAAAGAGCATGGTAGCGTGGGGAGCAGAAAGACGCAAAACACAATGGGTGTTACCAGTAACCGCAGCCGCTCTGGAAGACCAACTTTCCACATCACATGCCTGAAGACTACTAGATTTGTTGCGCAAGTGGTCTTCTTATATAGTCTACTAGACTTTAAAGAACAAATGTAATCAGAGATGGAGAAGGGGTGCTACATAACATAAGTGTTTTCAGAGGTAATTCAAGGAAATAGATTCCATACAGTCTCTATATCTATGAAAATAAGACAAGTCTTGTGAAGCCAACTTTTCATCGTAGGATTCAGAGTATCTTCATACCAGCAACACTGGACATTGAATCTCACCTAAAGCATAATGAGAGAGAATAAGAAGACCGATTGGTAAAGTTGAGCAAACATGAAATTCTCTATTAAAGAACTGCCAGTCTTCAGCCATCGCGCCGAAATCTCGTCACCAAGATATCTTCCCCCCAATAAATAAATGGCTGCAACATCGGAGCACGTCTTCATCTACAGTACCTGAGGAAGGAAAGCCAAGTACTCACAGTTATGTCATGAATTCGTTTGAATGAACCAAAAGTCGTTATTTCAAGGAAGAAAAGAGGAAAAATCACTCATGCCACCCTACTTCTGATACAAAGATCCCTCATCAAAGCCAGCCGACGCCGGCCGTGTGCCATCCTGGTATCAAAAACTGTTATCGCTTGCCTTTCCCCCTTCCGCCCTACCATCCTTCTAATCGCGATTTACACACAGTAATGGTATCTATGAATGAGCCCCGGTCCCTAACATAGTAAAAACAAAGAAAAGAAAACCAATGTATGTAGTGTATATTTGCAGCTGCAGCTGCAGCTCGCTCGTCGCTTGTCGCTTCCGCCAATCCGCTATCGAATCTTGATAGCCTCGAATAACGTAAGGCTCAGCGCTGTGTCGTTCTCTCCCACGTTGGGGGTGGGCTCGCTTAGCATCTCCCACTTACGGAAGACGAAGGGTGTGATTTTATTTTCTGTGGCCTGCATCGATACCGAGATCGGCATTTTCTGTCTTGGAGGTCCAGGTTGTTGCGTGGTAGGTTGATTTCTGTGGGCGAGTGCCCAGTGCTCCGTCGTCGAGGGCATTTGACTGAACAGGTACCGGAGACGAGCGTCAGACGATGCCGGGCATTGCGCGGTGCCGCCTGTCAGCAGGACGCGCACGCACTGCAGGCGTGTGTCCTCTGGCAGGCTGTCAACAAGTAGCAGGGCCAGATCAAAGACTTGAGCGCTCAGGGGCCGGCCAACAGGCAGAGTGTCCAGCGTAAGGTTATCGAGCTCGAGAGTAAGACCGGACAGGACGACTAGGATCCGCCCACGGATTTCAGCGGCGGCAGCGCTGGCAGACGTTTTGGCGATGCCTGTGGCCTGGACCAGCGCAGGAATCGACTCGTTCGCGTTGGTGTGGAGCGTTATGAATCTCAACAGCACCGGGAGCCAGTGTCTGAGGATAGAATTGCGAAGCTCTCGCTTGTCGTCGCCATCAGATGCCAGAATCTCCCAAAGCTCCGTCAATTTCTCCACCATGCCAGAGGTGAGTTGCGACGTTCGAGGGGCCGGGCGGCCGCGGACAATCGCCTCTACAACCGAGAGCAGACTGCCCGCCAGCTTGATGCTCTCCTCCGAGAGTGGGTTCGATGCCGGTGCATTCTTTTGGGACGGGAACAGGCCGAGAAAGCGCAGATGGGCCTGCCTTTTTAGGTGCTCCGTAACCTCCTCGTTGAGGTATGGCAGCATGCTCGTCCACATGACGTTGTTCGCAGAGACAGCCCGATCCATGGCCCGAGAAAACATGTCGAACTGCGACATTGCCTGCTCGCCTCCGCCTGGACTCGTCGTAGTGTCGGCCGTCAGTCCGATGGACAGTTTGAGCTGGCAGAACGGGAGGGTAAATTCGTTGGCCAATTCCAGTACCGTCTCAAACGTGAGCGACGACCCATCCCCGGCGTCGGGCAGGAGAAGACTGGTCGTGATTTGTCCAAAAAGAGCACTCAGTGCCGGCTCCGATGTTTTCAAGCTCAGGCTCTGAACCACGGAGGGAGCGTCAAGCAGAACCAAGAGCCTGATGAGTTCCAACATGCCAAGTCTCAGACTAGGCTTTGCCAGGGGCAACGTCAGACCAGGTTGGTTCTGAAGCCGGGAGAACTCGACGAGCGCGTTCCTGAGCAGGCAAACCATATCCTTGTGGTTTTGGCGCGGTACCAATCGCTGCTGGATGTAAAAGCGGCAGGCTTCTTCCGCAGACAGCGCGGTTTTCGTCGGGAGAGGCATCGTCGCGAGATGTAGCACCTCTTGCATGTACGTCGTAGTGCTCGCTGTTGGTGCGGAGGGGTTGGCCGCTACCCTGCTTGGGTCCACAGTCGTGGTTGTCAGAATGATGCGCAGTGTCAGGCAACCCATACTGATGAGCAATGGGTAAATGTCGACGAGTCCCGGGCGAACCTTCAGCGCGCCCACGTGGTGCACCCAGTCTGTCATACGTACGTCGAAGTGCTGCGAGTCAAAGATGCGCAACCTCCCAAGCAGAGCGCTGTAGGCACGTTGACGATCGGGAGAGTTGGACCACGAAGCCTCCAGCCTGCCAACTACCGTTTGGAAAAGGCGGTCCATCGTCGGTCGATCCACGCTCGTGCCGCTGGTTAAAAGCTTCTCGATTTCCTCGTGCAGTTCGCCCTCCGCATCCTGGAGCTGGACCGCCATGTTGTCTGACACTGGCGAGCAAGCGTCTATCGCGGTATTGCGATCGCATTGCTGTAGTTCCTTCCGAAGATGGGCCGCCGTGTTCGTCAGTCCGGGAAGTCGAGCTGCGAGGTCCGATAGTGACGCTAGGAGAGGCCGCGCCGCAATCCCTTGCTCCTCGCCCACAACCTTCAACCTGTCCATTAAAATGTCGAAGGTCTCCTTGCTGGCGCCCAGGGCGGCGAATATCGGCAGGTGGACGTTGACAGTGTCGGCGCAAGAAGCGAGTATCTCGGGATTTGAGACGCGCGTGGCGATCTTGACTATCTCGACGAGCACGGTGTAGTCGCAGGCCGCTTCGAGGACGGCGCGAGTGACGTTAAACATGGTCGCCGAGACTTGGGGTCCGTTTTTCGTCGTAATCAAGTCATTGGTAAATATTTGCAGAAGACGAGCCCCGACTTCGGTCTGTAGAGCCCGGTTGCTGTTTGCAACCAGTCGGCAAAGTTTCGCCAAGGGGACGGGCTTTTGGAGTATAGGATCTCCAGGCGGCAAAGGAAGGCCCAACGCATGTTGAACGCACTTCAGTGCAATGTTGATGTCCTCCGCCTCGACGTTGACATCAAACGACGCTCGACGCAGCAGGCTCGCTCTGGTTGTCAAAGAAGCCGGGCTCAAAGCATGTAGCGGAAGGTCGACGAGCAGTCTCGTTGCGCACGAGCCGTCGGCCTCGGTGTCGGCGGGACTCCTCAGTCCTCCTCTTGCTATGAGCCAAAATACATATCCTTGGAATTGAAAGTCCCCACTGCGAGCGATCTCGGACACAAGCTTGTGGAGTGCCTTTTTGGCGTTCTTCTCGCTGGGTGGGTTATTGCTGAGGAATTCGAGGATGGCGCTTGTGACGTCGATTCCTGTGGGAATCCAGGCCCGCAGCAGAGCGGCGGTGATGTAAACCTTGGAGGAGCCAGGTCGATGCGGAGAGGTGCACCATTCTAGCAACGTGCGCACAATCATGCTCTTGTCTTCGCTGATGGCCCAGCAACGAGCGGCCAAATCGGGCGTGTAGAGATTCAGAAAGGTGGTGTCGAGGTGCTTGACCAATATCTGGCGGTTAGCTGGTTGTGAGTTGTTGGAGGATGCGACAAGTTGCTCGTTTCTCAAGGTGATTAGCCTGCAAGCGCTGTGTGCAATCTCGTTCTCGATCGGAATGTAAGCTTGTAAGGCATCCCTGTATTTAAACCAAGACAACGGGGCCACGAAGTTGTCGGGGCACGCTGACAACAGAGGCGCAAGCAGAGACGTCAGCCTTGTCGATAGGGACATGAGGATATCACGGTCGGGATCGATGTGTATCTAGAAAGGTTAGAAGTGTACCGGCCGAGGGGAACAATACCGGCTTACAGAGTTAAGATGGCTCAGGAGGGCGTTGGTCAGTCTTCGGCCGTACTTTCTCAGCTTCAGAAGATCTTTCCAGTATATTTGAGTGACCAGAATCCACATGGGCAGTTTGGACTGCGTTGAATTCTCCAATCCAGAGACAAGCCAGTCCATGTAGTGGTCGCGATCGAGGAGCTGTTCGGCGTACAAGTGCGTGGCTAGTCGGATACTGCAGATGGGTTAGCTCACATTTCGGGCAAGAAGCGAGGCACTAACGCATATTGAACCTTGGCCTTCCAGTCGTTTTCGCCGAACGCTGTAGAGACATTCTCGACAAACTGCTCGACGAAAACAGTCCAGTCGCGCAGCCATTTGGCCTCGCCACTCATGGCGACAGAAGGGCCGTTTCCCTTGCGCTTGAAGGCACGGATCTCGTTTGCGCCGACACACTTGACCAGCCAGACTGCTCGTTCTGTGGGCACATTCTTGTTGAGACAGTGATCCAGCAGGACCCTGCCCCTAATGCCATGCGGGATCGTTCTGCTGAGGCGGCGCAAGGATATGGAAGGGTTGGCCAAGTCCCGCAGCCACATCTCTCTCTTGGTATCGGTGAGGGTGACTCTGGGCGGGGGCTTGAAGGTGGAAGGCGACGTGATCTGGCCGTTGACCTTCCGCTGATGCAGCACGCCGTAGAACAGGGTCGACAGAAATTGGGCGCCGGACTTTTGCTTCAGGAAAGGCACCATGACAGCCTTGGCCGTCGAGGTCTCGGTCGTGGTAGCTGGCGGCTTGTCGAAGTAGCCGTTCTTGATGATGGTTTCTGACCATTGGTCCTCGGGGTGGTTTCCGGCCCAGGCAAAGAAGTCGGCATGACGGATATCCTGTGAGTCTCGCGCACTGCCAGCAGAGCCACCAAAGCCTTGTTTCGCCATCGCCTCTGGTCTCGGTTTACCCAAAGGTCCATATCGAGGCGCAGCGGGCGGAGTCTCGAGATGGTATGGCTTTGGTCGGCCATCTTTCTTGACAGGAGGGGCGGGTGGCGGAGGTTCTTTGACGGAAACAGGGGCTGCGAATTGCGGTCGGCGTTTCGGGAAGGGCATTCGGGGGTTATCGTTATCGACATGTTGGCCTCTGGCGGAGGCTGGCGAGCTCATGTCGGTGATGTTGGAAGTTTCGCTCTTGGGCATGAGTCGGGAAGGAGTCAGGGTATTCGGAGAGTTGGCGACGGGATGCTGGGGTAGCATGGCATCGTTGGACAATTCGAGCTTGAGGCGAGAGCCTCCTCTCCGGGGCAGGCTGCCATATCTGTTCTGGGCGACGGCAGCATCGTTGGAGTCGCCAGTCAGGTCGATCAAGTTATCCTTCCTCACAGGCGATTGCGGAAGATACTGGGCGGACAGGGTCCGTTGATGGTTCGGCCTCTGGACCGACAAGCCCGAGCTGCTCAGAGTTCGCTGCTGGGGGGGCGGTCGCGGCTGGACGCCCATTGGGGTCCGGGAGGTCATCGCAGGCGAAAGGACCGCGGCGACATTGCTTATGTATTAGATGGTTGTTGAGGGTGTATTCTGGCGAGGCTTGGGCCGCGGCGAGGCGAGGTGTCGTCGTCGAGAGGGAAAAAAGGGAACGCTTGAAGGGGGTTGAATAATCGGCGGATGGGTTTAGGAGTGATGTCGGGTATCTGACGGCGTCAGCCGCGCTATCTGTGCAGGGCAGTGCGTGCGGTCGGCTCGGGCTGTAGGGACCGGTAGCGTGGGTGTGGGTGCTCCGTAAGAGTAATGGGAATACCTAAGCCAGAGGTTACAGCGCAAAGCCCATCATCACCGTGGTTTCAGTCAAGCTGCCGGGGCTGTTACTGCAACCAGGCACCTACACGTAAGGGACTTAGGTGGGTACCTGGGTACGGTAGGGTGGGTGGTGGGTAGGGTTAAGCTGCCTGGCAATTGCTTCGTAGTGCTGGCCGGCAAAGGTTCGCGCGAATGAAGGCACCTAATTCGACAAGCGGAAACTGGGCCGTGGTGATGGAGACGGCTGAGTTGGCCACAGTGTATCAGCACGCGGTGAAGTGCCCGTACCACACGTGTGCCTCACGGTGTACGTATGCAGTAGGTTCAGCAAGTCAGGCCTCGGAACCGTTCACGATAACAGGTTTGCCGGATTGACCGTTATATCGCACGGAAAGTTAAGTCGACACAACGGGCAATGCGATGCAGGGGATTCCGTAGTTGGTGCACAACTCAGGTCTGTATGTCCGAAGGTTACCGCGCGTGCCAGGCTCGACTTTGTCAGATGACTCGCGACGGCCCGCTCCAAATCTTGTCACGACCAAGTGTCGCGTGGCAAGAACGTATACGTCGCTGTTTTTATTGCCGTGGTTGATAATGAGAAATTGAGACGTTGGGTGGTTGGTCGATTGACTTGGCGGAACAGGCAGGGGGGAAAGAGGGGACGGTGAGCGGAGAAAGTCGTGGGCAATGTGCGACGGAATATACGGTATCTCTTGAATAGTCCGTTTGGCTGAACACAAATGGGGATATGATACGGTGAGTTGAGCCGGACGGACGATGATGAACCACATTGGAACGAAGCACTGGTGAATGAAGGTTACCTCGGACGCTCAGCTTGCTTGGCCTGGTTCAGCCCGGCCCAGCCCGGCCCAGCCAAGCACAAGACGAAGCCGAATTCAGTTAGGGGGTCGACTGGCATGGGAAAGGGATTAGCATTCGCATTAGCAATTGAATACCTGATAATTACAAGATACCTTATTACTTGCTAAGCTCAGGTCCCACGCCGATGCGATCTGCGGCTCCAGCGGGACTGGACAAGTGTCGTTGGCCGAGAATGGTCCACGTCCAGATACTTGTACTTACTTACGCAGTACAGTAATGACTCCGTAAGCCGTAAGGCACCGGCATATCACGTTGCCCTCACGGAAAGGCACCTCCAGTTTCTGGTGATGCCGTTCTTTCTCTCTGCTTGTATGTAACAGACTTACGGCCGGTCCCCTTGTCACTTATGTAATCCTGGACGTAGTACTCCATAGGCAGGTGAGTATACCCGCCATGCTTAATGCTTGGCTTGCACGACATGATGCAAGCCTATGAGCTGCTTTGCCTCGTTGCGTTTCGCTTCTGCTGCTCCATGCCATTTTGCCATTATCAATGACAGGAGCACCCACGTTTGGATCGTGCCTAGCAACAAATAGGCAACTGACTTCATCGTGTTGGCCAACAGATTGTCAGCGACAAGCCCACGGCGCGCCAAGCCAAGATGGGCATGGTCGCCTTGCTCTTTTTCTGCTACTAGTATAGGAGACCCCGTGAAGTCGGTGGGAATGTCGTGCATGTCATTGGTCCGTCCACCCAATGTCGCACACAATTGCGCCCATGCGCCCATGCTCGCTCCTCGGGCGTCCCTGAAGCTGATGCTGATTCTGATTTCGATGCCTCCTTTGCCAGCATCCCATCTCTTGCCTCTTCCGAACTGCTTTCCGAGGGTGCTGACGCAGCTGGGCACTCGGCGGACGGCCTCCTCGTCCGACTATATGATAAACCGTAAATTGCGGGAAAGTATCAAATCAAGACGGTCTGAGCATCCATCTTGAACAATCACCCATCTCCAAGGCGCCACCTGATGACGATCTATCAACCTACCTACAGGTCTGTCTGCAGGTGGTATGTACATGCGACTTGGGGAATTCGGGTATGGATAGAGGACCAGAGGCGAGAGCTGGGTAGGTACCTGCCTTGGTAACAGTACTGGGTTACCAGGTACCTGACGGTGCACGGAAAGAGGAGCTGCAGCCAGCAACCTGGTCCCTTCCAGAGTCTGTCGGCAACAACCCGTACCGCTCTGTTGGAAACCTCATCGCCGACGGAACACGGAGAGGGGAAGCCGTCATTCGAAATTCCTTCGCCTCACCTCACATCACCTCACCAAACATGCACGCCGCCTGAAAGAGTCGCCGCGGCCGCGTCCACGCCGGCCTTGGCCATCCACTCTTGACTTGGAGCTTCCATCTTTGGGTGCTTTGCTCCAGCGCCACCGACACCAGCACTGTCACCACACAACATGGACCAACCAACCACCACCCATCATCGATGCTCTCGCTTCGAGTGTCGTTTGTCTGAGCTTGTCGCATCCCATTTGCTCGTCCGCGGAATACGTACTGTGCGATGCCGTAAACCCCGTTTGTTTTGCCTTCCAACCACCATACCTGGCCGTAGCTCTGCTGGAGACGCAAACATCTGAGCACTTTCTCTCCACCCTCCACCCACCACTATCGCGACCAAACTCCGCTAGCAAAGACCGGCCTTGCTTTTCCCGCGTTTCGTCCAGAGCATCGACTTCGCCAACTCTCGACCGATGTTGAGGCGCTACAACTATATCACTCTCGGATTATAAGGCCCCATCCTCCATCCTGGCACACAAACCGCGTAGCACGGAGCGCCAGTCTCGGTCTCTACACTTGACCCTGTGTGTCTTGCATTTAGCACATTCAACGAGACTACGTTTGCCAGCTGTGCACCCATCTACCTCTGGCTAGGTGCAGAGTAATCAGCCAGGAACCGGGCCGCCGTGGCACCGCGCACCACCTTAATGGCTGAATCGCCAACAAGTGTCACGCAATCAATCGCCTAAATGCGGCATGCTACCCGCCGCATATCATGCCCGCCGCCCGCCTGCGCCTCCTGTTGAGCACCAGATTGACGACGCAATCGGGCATACCTTTCTCTTCAGCTGACACGGCGGAGTGCCCTCGTGTGACCCATCACCACTGGGGGCACCTGTTCGTTCGACTGCAGTACCTGACTTGAAGAGCTTGCTTAGCGTCCGTCAGACTGAGTCGAGACGATGCCAGCTGGACGTCTTTCTTTGGCTTTTCGTCCCACCAAGCATTCCATGCGGCATCCACGCTTTCGCCCGGGTCTTTTTCTCATTCGCTGGTGGCTGCTCGATGTGTTTGGTTCTGCCGTGGCGGTAACCCAATCCTAGTCTCGGGTTTTGTGTCGCTGCAGCCAGGAATCGCCGACTTTTGACCAAAGCAAGACGGTTACGAACCGCGAACCAGAGTACGAGGGGTGTTTTGTACACACCGCCCACGTTCAATACGTCTCCGGGCCAGACCAGCATGCCGATTCTGACGGGAACCTTCTCTCAACCGGCCCAAGGGACCTGCATGGCCGTGTGGGGGGAGCTGTGGTTTGCTGCGCCTGTCTTGTGCTTGTGTCTGACTTAGCACCGGACGGACGCTCAGTCTTCCGTCCCGCCGGACTCAGGTGCTGGGATTAAACGTCAAGGTATCCGCACGTACAGATATAAATCAGCAATTGCTTGGAAATGCTGCCTGCGGACTCCTCTACAAGCCGCACCTCCCGAAGCCCCGCAAAATCGGCCCCATTCGCAATAAGAAGGGCTCGTTCATCGTAGGGTTTTCTGTATCGGCTCATTCGTCTCGCCGACGGCTGTTCTTGAATTAACTGCGAATGCGCTTTAGCTACACAGCACCTGAGAAAGCGTATTCGATATCGGGGGCGAGTCCCCGCACGAACAGACGGCATCCCCGCCGCGGTGTCGCACAGAGCGCGCAGCGATCCCACCCGGCCTTCTCCCGTCTTCGTTACTGTGATACACACATGATGTATCCGCACTCCGGTGCACCACACTTGTACACTATCGGGCTTCTCCCAGCTCCCAGCGAGGAAAGACTGCGCGGTGTTAGTGTTCGTGTTCGAGGGCGGAGGCGTGAAGAGGGTGAGACTTGTCATCGGTTCGTGGGTGCGGGTCGGAAGGGCCGCCAATCGGCTCAGGTGGAGAGCCTCCTGGGTGTGGTTTTATCCGTAAACGTGTTCTTCGGCTGAGCGACGGCCGTTCTTTCCCCAGCTTCGGACGTGTTTCTGCCTAACCCGTCAGGCCTGAGTTTTGTAATTGCGACTGCGAACTGGGGAAGGCTTCAATCGCCCCAAGTCAGACGTGGAGCCACGCCGATCAAGGTCACTCCGTTGTTGAACTGTTGCCGTAGATTGTCCTTGCGCTACTTTACTCCGTCGCACATCATCATCTACCATTCAGACAATTCAACATGGCAACCAAGCGGGATATGCGCCGGCCGGACCTGAGTGAGTCGATGCGTTCAATTTTCACTTCGTGAAGCACCTCACTGACATTGCACGCCCGCAGTCGTCCCCTATCAGGAGCCTCGGGCCAAGGGCGAGAACGCCGAGTTCTCGTCGACGCTGTCGTCGACTCTGCCTATGGCGGCTATGCTGACCCGCAACAAATTCATTGGATGGTACAAGGCCCTTAAGCCCCCGATCGAGACGCCTTCGACTGCACCCCGTATGGCGCAAGCGACATCGTAGGATATGAAGGGCTGATTGTGTGATTGTAGGGCTTCCGTCGTCTTCAGCATTCAGACATGGCTCGGGGAGAGCGAGGACACCAAAAAGAGCTCCACGACGCCCGGATACTTCTCCGTCGGCATGTCCAGTAAGTTACCGTCTCCGCGCAAGTCCCTGTCCGCGAACAATGAGAAACTGACGTCGCCGTAGTCATGGCTCTGGCCGTCAGCTATCTTCCCATGTTCCTCCCTCCTCCTGGCGGCCAAAAAGGCGCCGCGACCGGCACCGGTCCTGCCGCCCCCGTCCCTCCCGCATAGATCATCGGACCGAATGAATATATGAACATTGGAGAATGTTGGATAGCGAATGGGTGACGATATGACCCTGCATGGACCGAAGTAGCGGCGCAATGCAAGGAGACGAAGGTGAACGTCGCAGGAGCTTCCTGCGGAATTCTAGCGACACGGCAAACATGACGAGACGCCAGGGATGAACAAGCCAGCCTGGCGATACTGCTGTATAATACCTCAAAGTCATACCATGCACCACTTTGCACGGTGCTGATACATCATCTTAATAGCAATAAAAACTGAAGCAATTTCTTCCTACTTTTTTCAATTGTTGAATTTGCCGGTGTGTCGTGTTTTGTTTTCCCGCGTGTTACCCGGCTGGCTGTCCGATGTCGTCATACCAACTACTACGCCCCTTCCTTGTCTCAGCCGGCCTCACTCTACCACGTCTTGATTCTCGGGCAAGTCTGGGCCTTTCCATCCCAGTTCAGATCCCACAACTCATTCCGAATTGTACGGCATAACATGGGATCGACAACTCCGACCGAGGCCTCGCTCCTCGAGAAATTTGACGAATTAGTCAAGGCTGGAACGGTGCTGTACACACCCGACTTGAAAACGATACACCACGACGATGACGGATTCAAGGTAACCAGTCACCCCACTCTCGTATATCTTCACACTCTGTAGGAAACTGACGGAACAACACAGTTCGAGTTCCGGCTCACGGCGGCGTTGAAAACCAAACCAGCCGCAGTCCAAGACAACGCCGAACTCGACTCCCGCCCGCCCACGCCCGGCAACCACGCCGCGCCACCTAAATCCCCACAGCAGAACGCACAGCACCTCGAACTAGACGAAGAGGGCCGACTCCCCGGCGGTGATATTTCCATCAAGCAGTTTATTGTGCAACTCGTCAACGACACGCACGTGCTCGCGTTCAACAAGTTTTGCGTGTACAGGCCGCATTTGCTCCTCCTCGCCGCCGACGGGCACAGGAGACAGTTTGAAGCGCTCTCGAGCGACGACTTCGCCGCTGCCACTGACGTGCTGCGTGGTTTGGCGGGCGGTGAGCAGGAGTATCTTGTGATATTCAACGGGGGCAAGGCGGGCGGGTGTTCGAGGTTGCACAAACACATGCAAATCATGCCCAAACCGGTTGATGTCGTTGTATGGCCCGACGACGAGACTTTGGAACGTGCCGTGCCGTATCGGTATTTTGTGTACCGGTTTGAAGACACGCCCGGGCCGGAGGAGCTGGTGGGGGGGTACAAGCGGATGCTGAAGCAGGCTGCGGCGGTCGTTCCTGGACGGGAGGAGGTTGTGGAGGAGGATGAAGATGGGCGCGGGGTTGTGGTGCCGCATAACGTTGTCCTCGGCGCGCGGTGGATGGTGGTTGTGCCGAGGGTGAAGGCGGGTGTTGACGGGGCGGATGCGAATGCGGCGGGGATGCTGGGTATGGTATGGGCCTCTGGGGAGGAGGTTACGAGCAAGTGGTTTGAGATGGGGCCGAGATGGATTCTGGGGGAGGTTGGGGTGAGGAAGTGAGGCTGGGAGAATGGGGTTGGAGATGAAGACATAGATGGATCTTGATGGAGGCGAAGGTCTTAATGGCCAAGATGTCCAGAGAGGTCAAGACTCTAGAGAAGATGGAAGTGGTCTGGTAGACTCTAGACTGGAGCTTCAATAGACAGACAAGACCAAGAACCACTATCCACCCTCTTTGTTGTCGCAGTATATAAGTAGACCATGGAGCGTGTCAAGGGAGCTTCAGGTAAATACAGTGACCTTGAACTGGGCCTGATGTTCCAGGTGATGATTCCTAGGTAACTCGCATCTTGCAGATGTTCACCAAGTGTCTGTACCTCGCATGAGCTGTGTGTGAGCATGGCGCAATCGCATGCCGAAAGATACGGGTGCGTATACATCAGGATATACACAGAGGATGAGCGTGAAGGACAGAGTCAATAGACACCAGGAAGGACCGCATCTAGACAGAAAGGGGAATACTAGATTCGTGGACGAAATGCCGAGGAAGCAATACACAGAGGCCAGGCGGGAGGGATGGAGCTGACAGATAATAAAGAATCTACTTCTAGCAGGTATGGATACTTTACTGGATTCATCCATTAGGTATTGGGAAAGGTATACACTGCAGTTGATGGATACCACGGAAACTATTTCCCGAGTAAGAATACTAGAAACTATAAAGCTTTAATACTAGTATGAAATATGCCTAAGATAAGCGTATAAGATGAATATAGGAAGTATTAGGGATAGCTTCTCTAAACAGTATTTATTAATTGCTTACATTTCATATCAAATAATAGAAATTGAAAGTCTAAGGTAGAAGTATGGGAAGTAGTTATCTATAGTTCCAACTAAGTACTAGGTGATTTACAGCCTAGCTGAGTCTAATAGTTAGTATTTTCAAGAGGAATAGTAATATAAAGGCTATGTAAAGTACGTAGTAGAGTAATACAGAGCTATAGGGAGTAATATTCTACTTCTAGATCCCTCAAAACTAAGTAAAGAATCTAGTGTGAATTGGCTATTTATATATAGATAGTATCAAGTAGCTATATATCGAAGAGTAACTCTAATATCAGTAGTTACAGATATATAGCTGAATATAAAGCTGGTGAACAAGTATAATAGATAAGGAAATTATATACTTAAATAAATAGAACTTTAGACTATACTAATCTTTATAAATCTAGTTATAACTTTCACTTTATAAAATAGTTAGTTATATTCTCTACTTAATAGTAAATTTAATTCTAAACTTATCTTATATAAGTTCCAGAGATATAGTATTCTAAAGAAGTATAGCTAGCTAATTCTACTAATACTCCATAGGTATAATGAACTATATAAGACATACCCCTCTAGTTTCTAGATACTCTACGCCAACATTAGCATCTCCTTCTGACTGGCATTCTGAGCAATCCGAAAGCGGCCTTGCGTTTCATAAATAAAGGTGGCTCCTATTCGCTGTCATTAGATGGTCTTCCAGAGCACGGTTCCCTGGAATCACTGGGTGCGTGTACATGTTGGAATACGCTGTCAAGGAGCAAGCGTGACGGACGAGCGTCAGACACCACTGCTGCTACTGAAGCGGCTGAGCTTGCCATGGATTCTGGTGTATTACATAAATAAAGGTCTGTTAGCTGTCATTAGACGGTCTTTCAGAGCACAGTTTCTTTGGAATCATTGTGTGCGTATACATGTTGGAATACGTTGTCAAGGAACAAGCGTGACGGACACGAGCGTAAGACATAACTGCTGCTACTGAAGCAGTTGAGCTTGCTGTGGATTTTGGTGCCTTTCTAGACTATCTGTGCCAGATCTTCAGACTGGAAACTTTCCGCCTTCACAAAGTATGTTGTCTTGTCCTACTGAGGTATGTGCCCTTGGTTGGCTTTTATATTGAAATCGTCTGATGCATAATCTCCATTTCCCCGCCTTGGAAGCAGGAGGCTCTGTGATGACAGGAATCTTTGTATTGGATTGATACCTAGATTGGAATCACTTTCCATTCATTGACTTCTTGAATTATTGTTGCACTTTTGTAAATCACAATGACAGAACAGATTGTTTGATTTCTACCAGCTGTTTTCTTTCAGAGTGTCTCCAAGAATTTAACTTTTAAGACCAAGTATATACTGCAGGTATATTCTCAGATAGAGCTTGCTTGGTATGATATATGGAAATTCTTACAAGCACTAGTTCAAGAACAAAAGGCAACACTGAGAACCTTTTACAGATGCTTTATCCTATGTGTATTAGTCTATGGATTAGTCTAGATGTTATCTTGGATGCTTCCGGCTTCTAGGCTAGCCCTGACTTATATCAACATCTTGTTGAATAGCTTACCTGATTTTCCCCTTGTCCTAGAAACAAGACGCCTTCATCTCGCGGACATATGATTCTATAGTAACCTGTAGTACAGAGGTAGCTACATTTTGTACTTCATGCCAATATGTCGCCCACGTCTCTGGGAGAGAACTAGTTTAGTAGTCATTACCTGTAGACCCATAGAGATGAACACCCGTCTCGAGCACCTCAATCTCGTCACCAACCTCGACAAACAACCCCATCCTCTGCTCCTCGGCCTCCTCCAAATCCTGATCCTCGGGAACGCAGTGCATGCCGATGTACCCCAGCGCCGCGGGGTTCCCCGTCTCGACGGTACGACGCTCCACCAAGGTCGCACTAGGTTGCGGCCTCCCCTTCTTCTTCCCCTCCGCGGGCCTGTCGGCGTCAAACGTCCCCGTTTCGAGGTTGACGTTCGGCATGGTACACCGCGAAGTCCGGCACACGACGGATAGTTTCGGCGCAACCTGAGCCCTCGCCCGCGCCGGCGCCCGCGGCCCCGTTGCCCTGGGGTGAATGCGGTACCTCTTCCACTCTTCCTCCGCAAACGCCGGCGCGCCCGCGATCCACAGGTTCGCGCGGAAGCGCAGCGCGTCGAGGGGTCGGTGTTCGCGCGGCAGCATCTCGGAGACGGCGTGGACCGAGGCGAGGGAGTTGAGGTTGACGGGCTGCTGGTCGGTGTAGCCGTGGACCGAGGGCGTGCCGATGCGCGACAGGGGCGCCAGGTTCCTGTCGCAGCGGGCGAGGGTGTCCGGGGTGCACCGCATGAGCGTCAGGCCGCGCCGCTCGGGGATCTGGAGGAAGCGTTTCAGTTTGGGGAGGGCGGCTGAGACGGAGGGGACGGAGCCGAGGTCGAGGCCGCTGGCTTCGCGGGCGTGGATGCCGAACTTTCTGAGCTCGGGAGGGGAGCGGTCGGATGTTGCGGGCGTGGTTGCGGGCTGGAGGGGTGCGATGAGATGGACTTCTGGGGTCGCGGACGGATCCCAGGTGTAGAGCAGCGTTTCGAGGCGCTGGGTCCAGGTGGGAGGGTCCGGGTCCGCGAACGACAGCACGACGCACCCGCCCGCTGCAACCAATGGGTCCGAGGCGTTGCTGGCGCCGTGAGGAAGCCATATTTCGCACCTCGTCAGGCACATTTGCGGTTTCGTGCGCTGGCTGACGAAGCGCCACGACACCGCGCCGGTGTCCGGGTCCGCCACCTCGGTGGAAACGGCGAAGCACCTGTCGTACAGGAAGCCGGTTTTCGTGAGCTGGGCGCGGTCGAGCTCGACGGCGCCGCAGGACTTGACGGGGTGGATGTAGATGGACTTGATCCGGATCGGGCCGTTTGTTTCCGCGTCTTCCGGGGCGGCGTACTTGGCGTCGAACTGGTCCGCCATGTTGCTCGACGAGACGCCGAGTTTGCGGAGGTTCCGCAGCTTTCTGCGGCTTTGGCTGATGTTGCCATTTTGAAGGACGACGACTGCTGCGAGAGCGAGGAAGATGACGACAGAGCCGAGGGTTTTGGCGAGGGGAAACGACCCCAGCGCGCCCCGGGCTGCTTCGAATATCCCAAGAAGCATTGGGGCCGGTTTGGGGGTGCGGTTCAGATGTGCGATACGATGTTCAGCTCAGATCCAAGCTTGACGTAAAACCCCACGGCCAAGTTGAACGAGGATGAGTCGGCAGTCTACCCTTGGTCGGAAGTCGTCCTGTCGTCGAAACAACCTCGCCAATCATCTGATGTCTTCCGTCCAGTCTCCACTATTTGTTGGTTCAAGGCGCAAGTGTCGTTTTCCGACGATCAGACCAGCGCCGAAGCCGAAGCCGCTGCCGACGCCGGCCCTCTCCCAGGCGATATTTTCCCAACGTGAATCAAACACGACGTTTAGGGACAACAGGTTCGTTGCCATTGGCCAAGGGGTTCGTTCTTGGTAAATTCTGACGGTCGAGCGGGGCCAACCAGCTTTTGTTCAATCCACGTCATGTCAATGGCAGGGCGCGATGAAGGCGATGGTCGTAGCGTGTCGAAATAGGGAGGAATTAGGTGTTCGACGTGATTGGCTTGCGAGACTAGTACTGCACTTTGATCGACCCGAATTGTTGAGCCGTTTTTGTTGGAAATGGCTTAGGTCTAGAGGAGGTGTCACTCTTCTCATTTAAATCAACCATCGTGTTGATCATTCATGTCGAGCTGTTCAGATGTACAAGAGCACCGGGGTCTAGATTTGGTTTTATAGACCTTCGTCTATTTGCTTTCGAGCTGCGAACATGACTACACTCGGCTCACACGCCGTGCCCACTTCCGGGGCCGAGAAGAATCAGAATATGGGGTCCTCGCCAGCCACCAAACAACCGGTCGACGCCGAAAAGGGAGACCAAGCTGCCAACGTCATTCCCGAGCCATCTCTAATGGCACCCGAAGATGACTACCCAGAAGGTGGATGGAAAGCATGGTCGGTGGTGTTGGGATCATGGTTCGCTTCGTTCTCGGCCCTGGGCATATCCAACACCATCGCGACATTGCACGCCTACGTCGGCACACATCAGCTCGCCGACTACAGCGAAGGTCAAATCGGGTGGATCTTTTCAACGTACATGTTTCTCATCTTCTTCTGCGGGCTCTACGTCGGCCCGTTATTCGACAAGTACGGGCCAAAGTGGCTCATCTTCGGCGGCACCGCGGGTGTCGTCACGGCTCAGATGCTGCTGAGTTTCTCAACCAGTACGTGCAATCTCCTCTCCTCGTCCTCTCATACCGCAAACTCATGCAATACTCCAGATTACTGGCACTTCATGCTAGTTTTCGGCGTCCTCAACGGCTGCAGCGCCTCCATGCTCTTCACCCCCTCCTTCGCCGCCATCGGGCACTGGTTCTACCACCGCCGCGCCCTGGCCACGGGCATCGCGACCACGGGCGGCTGCATCGGCGGCATCGTCTACCCCATTATGCTCCGCTACCTCTTCGAGGGCGCCGGCTGGGGGTGGGGTATCCGCGCCGTCGGCTTCATCGTCCTCGTGTGCTGCGGCGCGGCGACGCTGCTCATCGACACCAGGCTGCCCCCCGCGCCCAACGCCTCGCCGCACCCCGACGTGCGCGTCTTCAGAGAACCCGGTTTCGCCGTGACCACCGTCGGCCTGTTCCTGTTCGAGTGGTCCATGTTCGTGCCCCTGACGTACGTCTCGAGCTACGCCATCGGCAGGGGTTTCGCCACCACCTTTGCCTACCAGATCCCCACGATCCTCAACGCCGGCAGCGTCGTCGGTCGCGTGCTGGCGGGCTGGTGGGGGGACTACGCCGGCCCGTTCAACTCGCTGATTGTCGCGCTCGCTCTCAGCACGGTCGCCTGTCTGGCCGTCTGGCTCCCCGCGGGGGGTTCCACGGCGGGGCTCGTGGTGTTCGTCGTGCTTTTCGGCTTCGCGAGCGGCAATAGCATCAGCATCAGCCCGGTTTGCGTCGGCAGGCTCTGCAAGACGGAGAACTACGGGCGTTACTACGCGACGGCATATACGGCCGCCTCCTTTTCCTGCTTGTTTGGGGTCCCCATCGGGGGAGAGATCATTTCGGCGCAGGGCGGCAGCTATCAGGGGGTCATTATCTTTTGCGGCGTCATGTACGCGGCGTCTGTTGCTGCGTTTGTGGCGGTGAAGTTTATGAAGGTTGGCTGGAAACCCCTGGCAGTCTTTTAGATGTCTAGATACGGAATACATTAGGTATATTGTGCATGAAAAAGGGCCTTTTGTGTGGACATGTCTGCAGTTCTTCGACGTTGCCAGGGACGTCTCAGAGGATCAAGCTGCGTATTTTTTCTGCATGAAGAAGATACATATCTGGCTTTCTTGGTTCTGTGATGCTGGCAGTAATCCCTGTTGACAAGCTTGTTGGTCGAGGATCTTTGGCGGATGTTGGTTGTCCTACTGAGGAGCCTCCGAGGCTCTTTATCAGCCAGCTAGCAAGTATATAATGCCTACGAAATGACGACTTTCGCCCTTCAGATCTCTCTTCCAAATTGTTTTATATCATCACATTCATCTCTAGCAGTACTCTGCCATTTGCACGCCCACCCACGCCGCCAACTCCTGAGCTATCACCATGACTGTAGAACAACAGGAAGAGACCCTCAAAGTCCCCGAGCCTCTCAAAGAAACAACCCCGGGTAACGATGAGAACTTCCAAGAGCACGAAGAATGGCTGTAGAGCTTCCAGGCAAAGTATCACGCGCCCGCAAGAACGACACATTTGCTGCATGCACCCTTTGAGCTGAAACCACTTCCCGCTGCAGGCTAGGTAGGCTTGAAATCATGGGGCCAGCGTGCGAGGACTTGTTTCGCAAAACAGGAATAGAATTCCTCCAGTATCAGGTTCCGATCGACGAGACTCGGGCAGCGTTGCAACACATCTTTCAGCTTCTCGGCGACGAGTCCCTCAGGGCTTCTTAGGCTGCATTCTTCAACTTGCTTGTTGAGACTCAAGGGCAGCGACAGGCGGCCATGACCGCTCTGTGCACCGCGAAGCGGCTCCAATCAGCGCGCTTCAAGCTGAGAAGACCTCGCAAGAATAATTAAAGAAAATAAGAGACTTACTAGAGAAAGAAGGCTCCTAGCTGAGAAGGAATAGAACTACCAATGTAACTGCTTTCACTTTAGTTGGGGGTTTCGCAAAATAAGATCATTATCCGAACATCCCATACCTCGACACCACAACCACAATCATCCATGAGGGGTTTACTGACTGCACCACTGCTCAATGTGCCGCAATTTTGAGGATGCCTGCCTCAATAGCGTGACATGTACAAAAGGCAATATGCAGCCAATTCTAATGCGATCAAGCGATTGGTGAAACAGAGTGACTGTGACGCAGTACCACTCTCTGCCGACGAGGACGATGGACGAGACTGGAGAATTGTCTCGAAGTGGCGTGAAAGCTCAGCAGCTTCGACACCTTCGCCGTCTCCACGCACGTCAAGCTTTTACAGCAGTGTCTTGCGAGGCAATACGTCGGAAAAGCTAGACACTGAGAGTATCGACATGAGATATCGGCAGTCGGCATAAAGATAACCACTGGTGTCTTAAGAAAATACTTCAGTATTCCAGAAAAACGAAACCGAGACGTTTACATGTATCGACTCTTTCAGCTCGTAACGAGGCAATAGTTGAGCATGGAGGATTCGGCACATGACTTCGAGGAACAGACACTGCAACCCAGGGCTGCTGTGGATTTTCCCAATGAACCGCATGGTCAGGCAACACTTCGAAATGATCCCAAAGCTGGTTCCACACGTAAAAGCTCTCTCAAAGAACGCGATACTCGATAAATGCCAGGTCTGCCCGTTGTGAGGCCAGTTTCTCGACACACACTCTCACGAATCAACTACGCAAGTGGTTGAACAACCGCCGGTCTAAAATTTTCCCCCGGCAGGTTGAATCATCCCAAATCGTGGAGGAGATGGTAGAGTCCGTCCGACCCCTACGACTGCAAGCCATGCTCCAACAAGCGATTTGCTGCATTTCTGCAGCCTCCTTGAAACAGGCCAAGAAAGCAATTCAATTACTACCTAGGTGAGCTCCCATCGCAAGAGTTCTACACTATCGACAATCACCTCCGGAAAGAAGCCTAGATATTACAAGTAGGAATCTACTGTCACGTGCGAGATTACTAATGTGCCGAGCAGCTATATATTAAGATGTGAGAGCTGTCGAGAGCTCTAAGCATCCGTGTGAGGATGACATCATCGTACAAAAGCGCGCCCTGCAAGTGATAGGGCAGCTTCTCTACGAACTGGGGAAGTCGTCCAGAGCACAACAGATATGGACACAGGCAAGACGACAATCGTCACTCCTACGACGATGACAAGGATTTCCACCATTTCTTCCAACGGCGAAGCAGAAACATGGAGGCCGTAGGGAATGAGTGAAGACGCAGAATTTTATTTGCCGCGAGACTCTCCAACGGCGAGATGTGACGCCTGACCCTGCCCCACGTCACCTTCTGGAAACCTTGCAAGCGCTACGTCTTGCAGTTGAAGCTCAAGGCAGGCTACTCGAAGCTGCAGGCAGCGTCCGTCAAATGTCAAACATCAGAAGGGAAGCAGTTGAACCGAGCCGAGTCCGCATAGCGGTCATGTGTGCTAGGCAACATCCGGAGCTAGGTAGTTGGACCAAACAGGAGGAAACAGCAGAAAATTGCTCTACAAGCGCTTGATGCGCTCAGGGACCTCAAGGAACAGAAGATTAAAAAAAAAAGAAAACCCTGACCGGAACATGTTGTGTTCTCGGCTTCTGAGAATATTAGGGCTCGACGACAAAGCGAATCAGCTTATAGCGTTTGCCACAGAGCGGCATTTGGAGTTGTTCGGCCCAACGCGATGCTCGAAACCCAAAGAGTGCCGTGAGCTCTGGGCAGAATGGACGGAGATACCGAGAAACGCAGCTTTCGAAGGGCAAGGCAACAATGACCTGGGCAATGGGACACATGGACGAGTGCGGGGCATCGCTCCCGCGAGCTCACACCACGACAAGATCCCATCGCCAACCAGATGCGTAGCTGTTTGAAGTTGAGTCGAGATAATGAATGGCCATTAGCAGGTCGTTTCATCGACGGCACCGCTTCGTCAGGTGCGTCTAGGGGTATTCATGGTGGTCCACCAGTTCATGATGTAGCAAGATGAGTCTCGGGACGAATTCTGCATCGTATGGTCAGGGAGCCGATTACGTCGGTCTCCCACTCTGCGCCTCTTTGGCAACGAGTGCTTATTGTGTGAGCTTCATTCCCTATACACCTGACTTTGCATCTTGTCGTCTCAGTCGGCAATCTGCATTCTTAACTTCCTACGATGGAGGCTCAACTCTGTATCGTGCAAATCTCATGCTGCCGCACAACGATCTGAACTTCATATCCCGCAGTCTTGAGACGATGTTATGCAGTCCAGTCTTTCGGGTATTATGATATAGTTGTGCTAAACATGTCAGCAGCCTGCGTCTAGCATGCTTATATCACACCACCGCACTTTGCTCCCAGCATGCAGGAACTTGTCCGATGGTCGCGATGACCGAGCTATACTCGGCTACTGCTATTGACTTTCTTTGCCGCGGATATCTCCAAGCAAAGGTCACGGGGTGTTCTCCAATATCGGGAGCAAACCCGACAAGGTTACTCAAAGAGGGATAAGATTTCTACAGCAATAGGTCACGTTTTACGACACACCACGTTTTTTGATAACCCAATTGTCAAAACCCAGAGCCAAATCCGACAAGGTTATCGAAATTTCAGATCAGATCTTGATGGCAACTGATTATGTTTATTCGTCGTCACGTTCGGCCCAACAACCAGCGGAACCAAATCCGGCAAGGTTATCAAAGTCCGACCAAGATTTCGACAGCCGAGTTGGTTGACGGACATAATCACCGATGACGTTGACCCGGACATTTTGGAAGAACGAGCACGGTCCCGGGTGACTGAAGTTGTATGACGACACGAGCGGCTCACGGCCCGTTGGCCGTTGGGCGCGTACGTGGCCAATGACTCGAACTGCGCTCGACGTTCCGTGAGGCTGCCGTGCCACTCCGCCCTGACAACGATGGATTGTTGCACCGAGACAGTTTCTCGGGTGATGCGGCACAAGACAACAAACACTCAGACAAACGACTCAACTTGTTCCAGCACATCGACACAACCGGAGGATTTGTGTTACTCTGTTTCCCACAAAGCACAGAGACAGCATGAGAAAAAGGCCCGGAAGATCACGGTTCACGTCCCAGCGTGACAAAAGAAACCGGGCAGGAGGATACATGGCCAATCTCCCGGTGTATCAAACATCAGCGCAGAGGTCTCGGAGTGCAACGGTCGTCGCGTACGAGGCTTCGAGCCCCAGGGTTGGCTTGCGGAAACCCCGGTTACGCGGGACCGGAGCGGCAGAGCCTCAGGAGCTTTCGCACGGCGCAGCGGAGAACACGCCGCGCCTGGCTCGTGCCTTGCCTCAGAACCAGAACCCAGCGGCCTTCTCCCCCCTCCCCTCCCCTCCCCCGCGCAGGCGTCACGGCGATCGAGAAGCCGGCCAGGGACTGACCTAGTAGACCCGCGACACGCGATGCGGGCCAGTGCTTTGTCATGTTGCGTAATGGGGGCTCGATTGGGTCATGGACGCGATAGCCTCGAGGTTCGCAGCTAGTTCTGAGGTAATCGGGGTGCCCATTTTTGGAACCATGTTCGTACTCATGTTCAAACACGGGAATGGCGGGAAACGGGAAACAGGCAGAAGTCCATGGTCCCATGGGCATTTGTCTGCATCGCAAACGACCTCATCCTAAACGTGGTTTCGATTGCCGTGATGAGGCAGCGAAAGGGCATGATCGTGAACCACAACCAGCCCCTTGAACCATGGAGATCCTCCTCGTCGAGACATGTTCAGCCACGCGCGCGGGCTTCCGGGTGGCCTTGGAGGGTAACGTACGCGCGCCGAGCCCCGTTAGAGAACTCGATAATGGCCGCCGAGCAGGCTGAAGAGTCGTTTAGCCTGGCATCCACAAACGACAAGAGGATATTGGAATCACATCATTCGATACTCCGTCGCTCCCTCCAGTCGTCTGCTCTCGCGATTCCCACTCTTACGTATCTTCTGTTCTGATCACCAGCAGGGATCACGTCGATGAATCGCTGACCTGTGGGCTGGCGAGTGTCAAAGTGTCAATGCGTCGCAGAGACAGTCAGCCACAGGGGGAATAACGTGTGCGAACCACAGTAATAGTCGGTTGTCGAGGCTGTCAGCTGACCTAGGCCGGGATCCTACGATCCTACGACGAGTGTTTGCGGGAGCGACAGAGATGACAGCGAGGCCCCTGTATGCCCCAGGCACGGCTTGGCTGCGCCATGTGCTCTGGAACTGTGGCAGCCAGGTTTTGCCATGTCGGTGAGGGTGTTTGAGTGTGGGGCGGGAAGGTCTCCTGCGTACGCAGTACCGCAGCACTCCAGCTGTGTACCGCAGTACCTTACCGCAGCACTCCAGCTGTGTACCGCAGTACCTGCGTGCTGACCGCAGTGATGCCTCCTTCCTTTTTTCCCCCTTGCATTCCTACTGGCCGGAACCCCTCGAATGGCACTTGCCCCTTTGTGACACCTTCCCTGTCTCGATCCAGGCATGCAGCCAACCAAAAGCCCAGATCTTCCCGTGCCTGAATGCTTTCCCCACATTGCAGTTCCACCTTGATGGGAGAACAGCGGCCAATGAATTACAAGGAGTGGCGTTATGTGGGTCTTTGGAAGTCGAATTCCGGGCGTGTCGCAAGTCCATCTGTAGGTGGCCAATGGCGAGTTCCCCCAGAGCCAGGGGTTTAGGCATTGAATTGCCGCCCGTCCAGCCCTCATCCAACACTGCATTACGATCCATGGGAAGGCACATTACGCAGTACACAGTACTGCAAATAGTACGTACACAGCAGTGTGCATAGCGTTCAGTCACCTTACTTGTTCGTTCTGGATTCAGGGCCTGGTGTTCCTGCTGGTTGTCGTTCCAGAACGTCTTCCGTCAGCTACGACTGGTGATTGGCCTGATTGACAACACCTGCGACTTCAAGCTCATCGCGCGCCATCCAATCGCCACGCTACGCAACGCCAAGTTAACCTTTCACAGTAAGCCCTCGGCTTCCTGGAGAAGTAGGCGGGAACCTCTGACCATCGTCTTTCGTCTTTTCGGTCTGACGGCGCCACCGACCTTATTTTCTTTTCTTTTTTTCTCTCCGAAGGTGCCACGCACCTGAGGCCTGCGTCTGTCGGCAGTGGCACCTCGTGATACCGCCGCTGCCCGCGTACAACCACCGCCATCGTACGGTCAAGATATTGCCTTCATTTTCAAGACATGCACTCTCCCGTGTCGCTCATCAAATCCAGCCCATTCTAGACCTCTCACCAACGCTCACCGTAATCGCACCGCCGCAGTGATGGGTTTCAACCCTGAAACTCCACTCGCTCATCTCGGTGCTCTCGTCCATTTTGGGCTTTCAAAGACAGAGACTCACAGCGCTCCCCTTGATCCCGAATCCTGGCCATGCAGAACCAGCTCTCCCCTGTTGCCAAATGCTTAGCATCAATTGTCAAAATCAAAAATTTCTCGTACCTGGGCACCTGCGTCCACCGTGGTATGCGTACCCATGCCCTTCGCTCGTCTCCGACCTGGCCCCTCTTCTCCCACCGTTGAACACCCCTGTCGAGACGAGTTTCGTCACAGCCCATCCATTCTCATTCATCGTCCGATGTCTTCTCTTCTTCCTCTTCCTCCCACACCACACCACACCACCACACCACCACACCAAACCGTACCACCATTCATACCACACCAGTACAGACAGACGCCATTCAACGCCCAGCATCTTACTTGCCCGTACTATCAATCCACCATCCCACTCGCTTTGCTTCACCTCGTCTCACGACCGACATCACCCACCAGGCCACGAGTCTCAGTCTCAACCCCCAACGCACAGCAGCGCACGTACGCCAAGACGTCTGCGCGCTCGATACGCAACACCGTCACCGTTTGCCTTCTCTCTTAACAAACACGGCATCCCACCGCACTTCGTCCTTTCGTCTCGCCGCGAATTTAACACCTTCGTCCTGCGTCCAGGCCAAAAAAGTCTATTCGCCCTCCTCTACCTCGTGTTCCCGGACGAGGTCGCAATTCCACTACTGCACGCTGCACCTCATCAACCACTTCCTTTTACATCGAGCACCCGCCCCGTGCCCTTGCCTCTGCAGCTGGTCTGAATCTTATTCTATATACATATTACCATTGTCCGCGTACACTCACACCTGCCCGCTTTGTTTTTCTCTACTCACGGCCGCTCTCTCACCACCTCGCAACTCGACTCGACTCGTCGCTAGTTCGACGAAGTACGACACCACCACCACGAACATTCGTTGAAGAAGGAAAATAGGAACACATTTGAACATTCGAACAGAAAGAGAAGAAGGGACATTTTTGGGGAAATACCGGATTTGAGCTGTGCTCACCCTCCCACGACCCGAAAGCAAGGCAGCTATTCTGAGCCGCCTCATATCGCATTCTTCACAACCAGCGAAACCTCACACAACAAATACATCGACACGATGAAGTTTACACTCGCTCTCCTGACGACGCTGTGCGCGTCATTAGCCTCCGCTGGCGTTGTCATCACGCCTGTACGCCCGAACCAGGTAATACCGGCCAACAGCGGCGATTGCTTCTTTGGTGTTGTGACGCCACAAGGTTGCGCGTAAGTACCGGTCACCACGTATGTGTGATACGCAAAAAGCTAATCATGTCTGTAGTCCTCTGAGAAAGTCATGAATCTTGGACATAGCACCACCATCGCATCGCGATGAAGACGGAAAATGACAGGCCGGAGCTCGTTGGCGTAGATTCAGTGTCTCCATTATGAGATATCACTGTTTGACTACTACTACCTCATTTTCGAGGGCCGACGAACCGCAGATCCGTCACCGCCTCACCGCCCATCACGCTCCGCGTCCTCTTCATTGAAAGGGTTCTGCGTGAGCGACGACCTCAAGTGACGGGTTCACGACCAAGCATCAGCATCATCATCAGCGTCTCCTTCACCACATTCAGCTATTGGGCATTTTCAACAACAACAAAACCCGGGGACGATCAGCGAAGCGAACTTTTGCAGTGGAGGAAATTCTTCGGCGGCTACGAGATTCTAATGTGCATCCAAGACTTATGTACCTACTTCTTCCACGAGGTGTCTTGATCAGAAGTCCTCTGGAACTGGTCTGGATCTTGGCATATACCTACATTTCTACTTCTCACCAACCCCCATTTTTACCTTATACTAGACTTCTATTCTACCATACAAACTTGATTAAAAACCACATCATCATAAACACTCCTCTCCTCGTCCAATTAACCTAACCTGTCAGTGAATGAGACAGCTCCATGAGAGAAAAAAAAAAACGCCACCCAAACCTGCCCTCTGGTCCCTTTGCCCAACCCTTTGCCAGCATCTGACGTTCCCGAACGCCACGGCGCCCATCAAACACCGCCATCCCCTTCCCCTCTCCAACTCTGAAGCTGAATTTGCTTCATCCTGCTACAAGCGTTGTGCATACTCTTCCCATTCCAGCCCAACCCACCACCACCACTTCCTCAAGACGCCCACCAATCCTTGTCCATATTGGCCAAATACACCAGACGGTCGGCTACCATACTTTCGTACCTGGTAGACAACCCAGTAAAGAGGCAGAGGCTGGCGGGGATGGCGGGAGGCGGATACACCCTTTTCCCTTTGGCGCTACTGCCCAGAAGCCCCAAAAAGAGAAACCCAAAACCATAAACTGTAACACGACACCCGTGAGCCGCAAAATCCCCGCCACTGTAACCTTGTCCACGCCCTCGCACTCCGTCTCAGCCACTGCGCGCTCGTCCTCGCACACCCTCCCTCTCGACGTCACGGCTGCCTCGCCATTCGCTCATAGGCTACCTCCTCCTCCCTCTACACACTCTCTGCCTTTTTTCAGACTACAGCCCACGCGGACTTTGTCCCCCCATGAGTGAATGCTCACGCGCGCGGCGAGACGGACAGTCTGGCATGCCCACCAGGCCGAAGGCGCGAAAGGCACGAGGGTGTGACCAGAGTCTTCCACGGCCAACGCCCTAGTCCCCTCTCGGTCCCGAGACGACCTCCCACACCGGACGACGCGTCAGATGCGTACAAAATAGCAACCGTGTCTTCCGATCGGGTCTGGTCTCCCACACGCCTGAGAATCACTTCACTTGATCGATTTCCCAAAGAGGTGCCAGAGTGTAAGCATCTAAACTCATTCTCCCATTTTCGTAGAATGACTAGCCGTACACAACGTCATGCGCTCGCGATTCCGCGCACAACACCACCCATGCCATCTGATGCCGTGCATCGGGCTCCTACTGTGTGCCCTTTGCAGGTCGTACCGTCTCCTCCCCACATCAGGCGGCGATTTCAACACTTGAGAGGATACTTGGCGCGACGATCGGCTGCCATGCCGCCCCAGTGCACCTCGGGAGCCTCGAAGCCCTCCTCGCTGATGGCATGCGGCTTCCAGGGCTCGTCAAACGCCTCAAAGAAGAAGACGTTGAAGCCCCACTGCACCAAGAAGCACACTCCATTCTTGTAGTAGGCCTCCGCATTGTCGTGTCCGGGTACAGCCTTTTTGTTAGTGGCACCTTCACTGGGCCAGCCTGTGGTCGGACGCGTCCAAGTCAGCAATCCATCCGCCGAACATCAGGCCATGTTGTTATACGAGAATGACACAAGAAGGAAGAGTCAGAAGGCAGAACAACAGAGTCAGACTCACCTGTCTCGCCAACCTATAGCTCAGGCTTGGTAAAGGACCCGCTGACGGTCTGAATGTGTTCGAACGCCTGCGCAATGTTGTCGAGGAAGTACGATGAAGCATTGCCGGCGGCCTGGCCCTGCCAAAAGGAAAAGGCGTTGGCGAGCAGGATATCGGCCTGTCGAATAACGGCATCCGCGGTGCCATCGTTGAATTTGTTCCAGGTGTCGGCGGTGCCAACCTTGAAGTGGGGGGTCGCCTTCTTCATGTCCTTGAGCTTGTCCGCGAGCTCGGGGCCGGTAAAATTGCCCCGGTAGAGGGACTCGGATCCGACGGTGACGGCGTAGACTTGGTCCTCAAAGCCGGGGCTGTGCCGAACGACGGCGGCCTTGTCGGCGGCGTAAGACTCATCGGTGTCGGCCCTGGCCTCCGTGTTAGTTTCCGCTTTTAGACTTTGTCTTAGGTGGTGGTGTCTGGCCGGCGGCGGTTGCCAGGGTCCGACTCACCAGATGCCGAGTACGACCTTGAAGTCTTCCTTCTTCGCGGCAGGCAGAACTTCCTTGGCCGTGTTACACTGGTCGGCGGCATAGATGCGCACGATGTTACTTTCCGAAGCCTCGCGAATGGCTCTAAAGTCTGCTTCGTAGTCCGCCTGCAGCTTGCACTGGCCATCCGGCTGCTTTGCACCCAGGGCGAAGCCCAGAGCAGCGGAAGCCAGGCCGGGAGCGCAGGCCAGCACCGCAGTGACGACGGTAGAGATGCGCATGGTGTGCTGCGATGATTGTGTTTGTAGTGTAGTTTTGAAGTGAGGTATCAAAGGTCTGCAGGAAGCGGGTCAAGCAAGGTATCGTATGTTTGGGCAAGGCAATGAGAACGAGATTGTAGGTTGGATGTGTGCCAGGTCTGGTGTTGCTATACGATGCAGGATAACTCCTTAAGAGTGCAGACGAAGTCGTTCAAATCCAACTGTTTATTGATAAAGTCTCTTCACCCGCCGGCACGTCGTTTTCCACGGCAAGAGCAGTCCTCGCAAGAGCAGTCCTCCCGCACTTGGGAGGGAAGGAACCTCCGCGTGGTTCCTACAGTGGCCAGTGTCAAATGCGGAAGGCGCAGGGATACACGCTGGACATCCCGCACCCCCATCTCGACTCCGGACGAACCAGTGGACTCGACGCAGTGATCATCTACCAATGCCGACAGACCTGAGGCCTAAAGGACCATGTTGCCGATCGTCATGATTTGCATCAGATTTCTAGACGCAGGTTCGCCGTCTATCAAGAAATGCAAGCAGCTGTCGCGAACCACCATGAAATGACGGATGGGAGCAAATTGAACAAACATAAGACACAGTATTGCACATTTGTTTCCCTTCATTTAGCAGTATTGTATTTGATGACCACCTGAGTGCTTAATGATCCCAGGCCGGGGAAAAAGGGTATTGGCAGTTTGCCGTTTGTAATCGACGGTCACGTCATCTACTTGACAATGCAGAGTAAACAATCCCAACTCCGTAACAATGCAGATAAATGGCCGTATGAGGACATTAATTAGAATCACAGAAAAGACATGAGCATCTGGACGGCTAGCAGCGCGCCCGCCATGAGCCACACGTTGCTGACAGCCTGACCGGCAGCGTTCTCGTCATTGTTGCCTGCGCTGCCGGTATTGCCTGACCCAGCCTGGCACTCGCCCTTGAAACCGGCTGCCGCGTTGTCGCCCAAAGGAATCTTCTGCAGGTTCGTACCGCAATTGACGTAGGGGGCGAAGTGAAGAGCGGGCGTCTCCTGGTCGAAGACAACGTAAGTAGAGCGGAGGAAAGAGTCTCCCAAGAGGTAAGAGCCATCGGAGGCCTTATCGGCGCCGAGGACGCAAATGTTGGTGTCGACCTCCCAGAGGAACTCGGCCAAGGGGATCTTCATGGTATAGCCGTCAAAGGTGAAGTCGATGGTGCCCTTTTGTTTGCATGATACGACGTACATGTTGATCGAGGAGTCGAGGCGTCCACCCAGGTCCTTGCCGAGAGCGTCGACAACGGCGGAAGGGAGATAGCTGAGGGTTGCGCCGGTGTCGAAGAAGACAGGGAATCGAGAGTTGGAGTATGTCTTGGAATTGCTTCCAGACTTGCTAAGTGCGATCGAGTCGAGCTGCACCCAGTATCTGATGCCGTTAGTTTCGCGTAGAGTGTCCGAAACCGAAAGTATTCTTACCTCCAGAGGCGCTCATTGTTCTGAGGGCCCAGGATGGGTGCCGAGTGGAGGTCGCCACTGAACTTCTTGGTATCAACGCCACCGAAGGAAATGAGGCCGCTGCCTGTGGGCTCGTCCTTGGTGCCGAGGGCGATGCCCATGGTCAGAGAATCAATGACCTTCTGGCTCTTCATCTCCTCAACCACAGTCGGGTAGCCGGTATTGTTCCTGCTCTCGCCGAAGCTGAGACCAAGGATACCTCTGTTGAGGTCTTCACTGTCTGTTCCATAGCCGAATATGACCTCCGAAAGCTTGATGTCTAGAATAGGTCAGTCGAAGCTCGTGCCACATGTGGAAACGACACATACCGCTATTAGGAAGGGTAAGGTTGTCGTAGACGTATGCGATATTGACCTTTCCCTTGCCGTACGTGATACTACTCGACTGCTGCAGGTCGTATGCGGTTCTAGAATTCGAAGGGTCGTAGGCGCCGTTGGCGCGACACGACGCTGCCTGTGACTGGCTGCCAGCATTGGCGCAGTTGGGGTTCACCCAGAGCTCGGACGAGCCAGTGTCCAGGGCAACCTTGGTATCTTGACCGGGAGTACCAAGCATGACTGTGAGGCAGTTAGATTGGCTGCAACGTGCCCAGCACCGCCTGATTGCAAGGGGCACGACTTACGCTCAATAAGATACGTGGTGGAAGTAACGTTGAGTACAGGGACGTCGGTATCGGTGGTGGCCTTGCGCATCAACTTGTTGTCCATACGCCTCCTCAACTTGTCGAGCGGGTGCAGGCGGATATCTTGGTAGACGGGAAGCGAAATGACGCCTGCTGAGCCCGCATCGTCGCGGGGAGCGGTGGCAGCAGCAGCGCAGACCGCAAAGGCGGCGACAGGCAGCAGACGGGCGACCATTTTGCAGGCGAGACTCGTTGCAGCGGTCGTCTATTCGGTCGGTCGGCTCTTGGAGTATCGCAAACGATATTGACTCAAAAGGGATATACGCGATACTCGGTCTACCCAAAAATGCTAGCGCTCACGACGAAGATGGCCAACAACCGTCAAAGTAAACAAGGCCAGGCGACGGATGGGATAGTCCAGGGAACGGAGGCGGGAGAAAGAGTGGGATCCTCATGGCTTTTAACGAAAGAAGGTGCAGCGAGGGTGGAAGTGCTGTGCCTTGGCGGGCTGGAGCTGGAGCCATGGATCGTTAGTGCTGCACAACTGCGTCACTTTAGGGGCTTCGTCTACCAAGAGCTACCTGTGCTTTTTTCTCTCTGTTTGCTTCCCAAAGTCTACAGACAGTTTGGCTTGGTATGCCATTTCCAAGTAGGTATTGCGATATCATCTTGATGGAGGCACATCATGGGGCTTTGTCCCTTTTTACAGCTGGAAGGTCTTGGGTGACAGCTTACATTTTTCTTGATTGGCTTGGGATGTGAGTAAGTTACCTACGTCAAATTGAGTATCTACTGTATCTCCTTGGACTGTCCAAGGCACCGCTTCCCTGTAGAATGTACGGAGCACCCACGACAAGCTCGCTAACCTTATGTGGATGTAAAGCAGGTACTTTAAAATGGGACTTCTAGCCCAGCTGGGAACAGGTCCATAAGCTGGGCGAGATTGAGATTGGTATGGGGAACCCGTGGCAGGGTCTTTTCGCGTAGGGCGAGGCGAAGCGTGCGTGCCTCGGTGAGTCAACACCAGCATCGCCTACGCCAAAGGTCTGGGAGTGGCGCTGTGCTCCTTCCCTGTGGACTCCCACTCCTCCACGAGTTAAGGTATTCTCACGATGTTTTTTCCGAGGCACCTTCCACACACAGTAGGTACCTACCTCAAGGGAGACAAGCCTACTTGCAGTCGCTGGGACACCCGAGCTTACCTCGCCGACATTTTTCGGCAAGCCACTGTCCGCCGCCACCTGCTGAGCTAATTGGCGTTCGTCCCTGGTACCTGCGCTTCAGGTAATACAGTGTGCGACACATTGACAGTGGGCTTGTGCTGTGCCACACGAAAACCCTGAACACCAGACGACGAGCAATCCTTTGTTATTCAACAAGGAGCCCACCGAGACAACTACGCCTCTGCCGGCCAGCCAAGGAGACATTTAAACGCCCTATTCCTCTGCAATATTCATTCGCGTGCAAATGTCGCCGGTGCATACGTTGCCACTCCTCTATATACAGTCTGTACAGCACGGAGTACAGACACGCGTTGGTCTGTCGCATGAGGCGCTGACATTGGATCAGAAACAAGAAACGAGAACCAGAAACCCTGGCCAGGCAGGCGTGGCAACGGAACCAGCGGCCAAACTGCACAGCCTCCCAAGTCATGTGCTATGCGCACCCAACGTGTAGGCGGCGACCGACACCGACACCGAAGGCGGCAACGGAGACACGGCACAGCGTACGCGCAGTCGCTGGCTGCGATGACGCGCTGAGAATAGAGCTTGCTCTGATCAACAAGTCCGCGTTGGCTTCCTCGGAAACCGGATGCACGTACCAAGTACGCACGACCAAAGTCCAACGCCCAGCCTCTTCCTGACTGGATGCTATGGCGAGCATTACGACGACTATCGCCCACCGTGTTGCACATCGTTGGATTATTTTCTTCCGCCCCCGAATCGCGAGCACCTAGCCGCCCGCTGCCACTCGCAGGTGACTGTTACCGAGGGCCAAGACCGCCGTGTCTTATTCGCGGCAGGTCTTCTTGCCAGAGACCTTGTTGGTCTGCCTCACTCGCTTGCGCGACGCCAGGAGAGGCCTGTCGCTTCCGCCCATGACATTGGGTACATCTTGGCATCTATCCTCGTTCGGGTTCAACGGCCATGGCAGATTGACCAGTATTCCGAATGCCGCCTCGGCCGATTCAATCTGAGTACAATTTTGCAGCACTTAGCATAGCCCGCGGCACAAAGATTCGAAACACAAAGTTCGCAAACCAGACGGTCGACACGTATGACACAACAATTACTCCATATAGAATGTATCGAACTTGATGCCACCGGCGGACCGGCTTTCACCCGCCGTCAGCCAGCGCGCTGTTTCTGAGTAGTGCAAACAGCTAGCCGCAAACACACGCTAGCCGATGACGCTCATGAAGACCGCCATTGTTTATCGGCTTCTGCCTACGCTACATGGCTACATAACTGTGAGTGTTGGCATCCCATAAATCAACCCAACGTCTTGGCGTCAGCCCATGCCGCTGGGGGAGACGTTTGCTGGCCACGTCGTGGTCCTCGACTGGTAGATTTCCCATCTTCCCGGCGCAGGAACGCGGAGACCAGGATCTGCGTCTCGATGGATCAACAGTGGAGATGGACTTGCCGATTTTCCCAACTAGATCCGCTAATAGTCCACCGCTGGCCGGGCCCAAACTGCTGATCCGGCACCGCAGAACTCCTTTCTGGGAATCAATCAAGACCTTGTGGCCCTCGGGTTCCGCATCTGACGAAATTATGCATCTTTTCCGCGGCTTGATTCCGAACCAACGACAATCAGGCAACACTCGTACTTGATGTTTGGTGGCCTACCCGCAGCATCTCCGCCCTCGTCTTCGTCGCGATTGCACCAATAAACGACAGGCGGCTAGCTGACTGCCTACCAGTACTGGTAAATGCCCAGCTCAACTCGACCAAGAACTAAATTGTATCCCACCGCAGTACAAGGTCCTAAGTCTTATGGAACGGCAAGGCAACTTCCCATTCGTCTCAACCGCAACGTGTTGGCAAATAGGCTCTCGAGTTGCATCGACGGCGTGCATATCCGCAAGCACTGTCGGATCATTCGAAGCCATGGTGCTCAGTAGGGCCACTACGTCGCTCGCAGCATCAAGAAACATCCGTCTACATCTCGGCATGTCTCAATCAGGAAAGGCAAATCCACATTGACACTACACGGTAGTCAGCCTCAGATCCTGTCACAAGATCCTTGTGATCGACTACTCAACCTTAACCGCTACCGCTGCGCCCCAGATCCAGTAATGGTGGTCAGCATCCATGTGGTGGCTCCTGCCGCTTCACCTTTGCAGCATGGACTCGGCATGCTTTAAGTCAAGCGCATGTTTCCACTCGCCCGTCTTCTATGCTTCCATTTGTGGCATCCTTTCCGAGCAATAAACCCAGCCCTACAGAGACACTCTGGACAGTCGGCGATGTTCTGTCTCGTTGCTGATGCTGGGGGCTGTAGGGGCATTCCGGAATGTTGGCCCAGCCGCAAACAACCGCCAGCCTCAGTCGACGAGCTGATGAGTACAACGGGTCAGTCCGAGACAGCAGTCGAACGGCGACGAGTGGCAGCCTCACATGTCATTTTGTGGCTGATTCTTTCCTGTTCCACATCTTGGTGGTTCAGCCCGGTGGCTGTTCAGCTTGGCTTGATGTTTCACACTATGTGATCCTATTCACAAGCACCTGTGCTGTTGCTCATTTGCGATTTGGCAATATGGAAGTCCGGTGCATTCATGTCCTCCACAGAAAGCCTCATTGCCACCTACCATATCCGACTTGCGACTAGCAAGGGCATGCTGCAGTCACGAATTCGCTTGCCCCGGCCCTTCCCGGCAGTAAAACTGGACACGAGATCCCAAGAGGTCGCCAGCGTGCCCATCTTTGAAGACGGAGACCTCGTTGTGCACTTTGGCATCATGCAGGACGCGCCGCAGGCTGTGCGTGTCGGTTGGCCAGAACGCCACGGCCACGGGGTTCATGCGTAGGTGGTGTTCCGCCCTGAGATGCCGTCGCCTCGGTGATGATGGTGTCCGAGACCACGCGTCTGGCGCCACGGACGTAGAGCTCGCAAGGGAAGTGGTTGTCTTCGGGAAAGTCGTCACGGCGGTAGCCAAAGCGAGACCATTCTCGACGACTGTGTTCCTGATCAAAGTCTGCATCGACACGGGTAGAAGCTGCGATTCTGCCAATGACGAGCTTTCAGTTGGGCAGGCGGACAGATTTTGGAACCGGCTGCTCTTTGGCGACTGCGGCGTTATCAGCGAGGCGCGCCTGCACCAGATGTCGGTCGGCAAACTTCATCTCACACTCACGGGTCCCTTTGACGACAACCAGGGACGACTGTACAGCTAGCCAATACTCGACGACCTCTTCCGCGACCTTGGCCGCGGGTCTCCACACATCCGGATCTCTGGACCTTTTCTCCATGACTTGGTTCAGTCTGCCATGGCGGTCGTGGTGCCTGCTGGTTCTCTGGTAGAGTTGGAGACTGCCTGTTACCGTCAACTTCTTATGGAAAGGATTAATCTTGCTGAGGTTGTCACAGACAAGAGGCTGGGGCGAAACAGGAGCAGATGGCAAATGATGACGTGTTCTTGAGGTGACATGAAGGCAGCTTATCGTCTTGGACGAGGAGATGAGGACGGGGATGGTGAGTTTCCCAGGCCGTTCCAGACGTGAGCACCACCGCTGCAAAAAAGACAGTCGGGATGCCCTCGGGGCCTCGAGCAAATATGCCCACCGCCACGCACTCAATCTCCGCGCTGTGCCCACGATACTTGGCCCAGAAGACGGCAGTGCCCCCCGACAATGCCGAAAACGGTGACAAACGACTTGAGTATAGCAACTCACAGGCATACTGGTTCGATCATGTACATGACCCACGGAATGACCCCGATCAACAGGAGAAACCGCCGGCCGAGCTTGCGCATGGTATTCTTCTCGTCACTGGTGCCGAAGGAGGCGGGAGATGCCGCCCGGGTTTGGGTCATCACGGAGGGCCCCGATTCCGGCCCGCGCAACGGAGGCGGGCGGCGGACCGGTTTCGGCAGCGGAACTCACATCACCGCCGGCGAGGCCACCAATCTTTTGGGCGTGTTCAGTTGAAGACTTACTTCCAATCTGCTGTCGTTGCTCATCTGTGTCCATGCCGACCTCTATGATCCTGCTGCTGTCCATCCGCATGCAGAACCCCGTGTAAGCCAAAGTCGGCAGTCGGGCTGCTTCAAGAGGCCGAACTCTTCACCCGAAGCCCAGGTCGAGAAGAAAACATTTTCTCCCGCAAAGGTACCTGTACATCCCACCGGCGGGCACGCCATTTCTTCCTTGCACAGTTGAATACGCCGAATACGCCATGTTCACAGCAGTCACTCGATTGCGAAAAAGCTCTGGGTCGTCGAGTTTGGAGTATGTGATTGATGATGGCCATGGTCCGAACGACACGTCCAAGGGCGCCGTAATCTGCCCATCATGACGTGCTTGGGGCTATTTCTATCTCAGCTTCCTCTAGTTGTCAACAAGTTGTGTGCACCACCCAAGTCCCATCACTCCAAGTCCGCAGCGTCGAGATTTCGAATCAAGTCGTAGTAAAACGCGGCCATTCGCAAATCGGCCTCGGCGCGGAACCGCTCGTTCGTCGCGTGGAAGTCCTGCATGTCGCCGGGGAAGACTGGCAGCCAGCGGTAGATGTTTTGTGAAAGATCTGCACTCTGCGTTAGTTTTGCCGTCGTCATCTTTGTCTTTGAATCTGCTGCCGCTTTCAGAAGAGAGGCAAAAAAAAACCAAAAAAAAAAACCACAAGGCCAAGGTGGACGCAGGTAACCGACCAAGATAATGCCTCGTGTCCGTGTTGCCCATGACCATCTCGCCAACGGGCACGACGAGCTTGCCCTCGTCACCCATCGAGTGGCGTATCGTGCCCGCCAGAACATCCCACGCAGGACCGGATGTCGGCGACACCGGCGTCGCCGGGAACTTCTCCCTCTCCTTGGCGGTGAGCGTCAGCGTGCCGTTCCAGTCCGCCTCGCCCCCCGCCGAGAGCCCGGGTCCGCTCGCCTCGAAGCCCTCGTCCCCTTGGAACGCGACCACCTGCAACCCGTGCTTTGCAACCACGCCGCGGATGTCCTCCAAGATCCCCCTCTGCATCCCCGCAACGGTATCCTGCGGCGCGATGCGGAAGTTGACGCCGAGGGTGACGGCCTCCGGCAGCGCGTTGATCTTGACGCCGCCGCGAATGGTGTCGGCGGCCGCGGCGCTGGTGATGAGGATCCTCGACCCGGCGTCCCGCGCCGCCAACCCGGCCGCCAAACCGACCAGGTCGCCCGCCCTCAGCCGCTCGAAGAGGGCGGGTTCCGAGGCGGGCGAGTGCGCGAGCTGGCACGCCAGGTGGCCGTACGCGGGGCTGGCGGGCGTGACGCGGGGCTCGTACGCGTGGGCCTCGAGGGCGGCGACGATGTCGGCCGCGACGCCGATGCCCGTGTGCGCGGGGGGGTTCGAGCTGTGGCCGCCGCGGACGCGGAGCCCGAACTCGACGTTGAGCTGGCCCTTTTCCTGCACGCCGACGAGGGCGTAGCGCGCGGCGTCGACGACCTGCAGGCCCGCGCTGCCCTCGTCGAGGACGAGGGCGAAGCCGCCGGCGCCGTGGAGGGCGAGCAGGTGCTCGGCGATGAGGCCCGCGCCGCGGACGCCGGAGCACTCCTCGTCGAAGCCGAAGGCGAAGACGAGCGTCCGCCGCGGGGTCCACGAGCGGTTGGAGAGGAGCGTCTCGGCGGCGGAGAGGATGGCCGTCAGCGAGGCCTTGTCGTCGGCGGCGCCGCGGCCCCAGATCCAGGTGCCGTCGAAGACGCCGTCAAAGGGCGGATGGGTCCAGGAGGAGGCGTCGGCGACGGGGACGACGTCCTGGTGGGCCGTCAGGAGGGCCGGTTTGAGCGCGGGGTCGGTGCCGTGGAGGGTGTAGACGAGGCCGAAGGTGTTTACTTTGGCGAGGGAAGATCGTTTGTGGCTGCGGATGTGAGTCGGGCGAGTTTGAGAGCGGGATAACTTTGCTTTGGGATAACAGCAAGGGTGTTTTGAGGGGGGGGGGGGNGGGGGGGGGGGGGGGGGGGGGACTCACAGGACGGGGTAGGTTTCGCGAAGCACATCGTGAAGCCGGTGGAAGGGCAGCCACCGCTCGTCGGTCTCGAAGTCGCCCAGGTCGTCGTAGCACACCGACGGCACGCGGATGACGGCCTGGTGGCGCCGGACCTGCCTCTCGAGGGCCGCCGTTCCGGAAAAGACGCTCTTCCCGGACGGGAGGCCGTCGTCTCGCGGCTCGAGGACCGGGGGCAGATTGCAGGCGAGGGCGTCGTCGTCGCGACCCTGGCTTACACTACTCCCCAGAGGGACCTGCTCATCGAACGGGCTCGCAGCCAGGCCCGAGGCGAAGGGCAAAGCCGCGAGAAGCGTTAGGCTGGCAAAGGTCCGCATCATGGTCGAGTTGGATGTGGCTCAAAGTCTTGCGGAACAGAGCCTGACGAAAGTTCCAAAAGACGGCAACATTATGTCGACTTTCTACTCCAAATCGGCGTTATTTGGAGAGCCGTAATTGCTCCTTCTCGGCCACAACAGCACCCCGACTTACACCGTCGCCGAGCACGCATCCATCCAGGTTTCGGTCTAAGCGAACGTCTGAGTTGCCCGGCCGAGGGCGTTCGGGCAAGTCGAGGTTGAGGTTGCAAGGAACAGCCGGCCAGGCATATATACGAGGCCCGCATCGTGAGTCCCGCGGTGCGGAAGAGGGCGATTGACCAATGCGGAGCGGGCAGACCCTTGCGCTGCCAGGTTGTGTCGCGATGAGGCGCATCGTGAAAGAGGCAATTGATCAGCCGACGTCGACGTCGACGTTTAGACTTTTCTCTCGACCCCGTTTCCCACCTGGATCTTCGTCTTCAGAGAGACCAAGACTCTCGCAGAGAAGGATATTCTTCTAATCGTAATGTTACGCTGACATCTTGCACGGTTGCAGCTGTTGATGCGGGAAGAGGACTGTTGTTTACGTGGTAGTTGCTGGCAACCTCTCTGCTTTCAGTGTGGAAACTCGCCTTTCTTCTTTTACATCTTTATCGGTCTCCCTTCTCAGGATCGACTCGCAGCCTCTCATATACGCTCAAGATGCCGCGCCCAGGTCGTCACGGAGCCAAGGGCTCAACCACCGAAACCTCCCCCCTCCTCTCCGATCGCCCCCGGGACAGCTACACCGACGACAATCATGGCCCGACATCCTCCCCGACGCCCAAGTCCGACGAGCCCAAGGCAAACATGCGCCTCCTGCTCCCCGCAGTCGGAGCCGGCGTAAAGCTGCCCTCTATCCGCGTCAGACTACACTCCCACTGACGCCCCGCGGTAGATGTTCATGGTCGCGCTCGATCAGCTGCTCGTCGTGACATCCTACGCCAAGATCGGCAACGACCTCAAGGCCCTCAAGAACACCAGCTGGATCGCCACGTCGTACGTCGTCACCCTCGCTCGTCCAACTCACGGAACGGACCTCTAGAGCGCACCGCAGGAGTCAGGAGTCGGGACTGATGTTGCGCGACAGCTACTTCCTCACCTTGACCATCTTCCAGCCCCTCTACG
Organism: Colletotrichum spinosum; assembly: GCA_004366825.1. Lineage (NCBI taxonomy): Eukaryota > Fungi > Ascomycota > Sordariomycetes > Glomerellales > Glomerellaceae > Colletotrichum > Colletotrichum spinosum. Next base: position 19,815 of record QAPG01000100.1, on the reverse strand, counting down.
GCAGACTCAGCGACATCTTCGGCCGCAAAGAGTGCCTCCTCTTCGCCTACGCCGTCTTCGGCCTCGGCTGCTTGGGCTGCGGTCTCTCGCAGGACATTGTCCAGCTGTGTATCTGGCGAGCCGTTTCCGGCATCGGCGGCGGCGGAGTCAACGCCGTCGTCTCGATTCTGCTGAGCGATCTCGTCCCGTTGAGAGAACGCGGCGTGTACCAGGGCTACATCAACGTCATCTGGGGCACCGGGACCTCCCTCGGCGCGCCGCTGGGAGGATTCCTCGCCGACACGATCGGTTGGCGATGGTCAGATTTCTCTCTCTGTCTCTCTCTCTCTCTCTCTCTCTCTCTATCTGTCTCCTCTTGGTCCCCCTCGTCCAAGCTGCTGATCCCCTCTCCCAGGTCCTTCATCTGCCAGGCTCCGCTGTCGCTCGTCGCGCTGCTGATGGTGTGCTTCCTCATCCGCCTCCCAAAGACCTCGCACGCCCACTGGCTCACCAAGCTCGGCCGCATCGACGTCCTCGGCGCCGCGACGCTCGCCCTGGCCGTCGTGACGCTCCTCGTCGGCCTCGACGCCGGCTCCAACCTCGGCTGGTCCCACCGCGCGCCCCTCGTCGCCCTCTCGCTCTCGCCCGTCTTCTTCGCCCTCTTCGTCCTCGTCGAGACGAGGGTCGCAAAGTACCCCTTCGCGCCGGGCCACATCATCTTCAGCCCCGCGCTCTTCGCCTGCTACCTGACAAACTTCTTCGGCATGGCCGGCCAGATGGCCACCTTCTTCCTCTCGCCGCTGTACTTCCAGGCCGTCGAGGGCCGCACCACCGCCGAGAGCGGCACCCTCATGATGCCCGCCACCCTCGCCATCGTCGCCTCGTCCGTCGGCGGCGGCTGGATCATCAAGCGCTACGGCCGCCTCTACTGGCCCACCGTGCTGAGCTTCGCGCTCGAGCTGTCGTCCGTCGTGCCGTTTGCGCTGTCCGTCTGGCTGGGCTCCACCGTCGGCTTGTGCGTGGGCCTGGTCCTCGCCGCCCTCGGTATCGGATGCGGTAAGAAGTCGCCAGACCTGTGCCTCCAGTTGCAGTCTCTCGTGTGCGTGCGTAGGTGTGTATGCTGATCACGAAGCCCCCGTAGGAATCACGACGACGCTCATAGGTCTGCTCGCCAACGCGGCCCCCGAGGACTCGGCCATCGCCATCGCCTGCTCGTACCTCTTCCGCTCGCTCGGGTCCAGCATGGGCGTCGGCATCTCGTCGGCCGTGCAGCAGCAGCTCATCCGCTCGCAGCTCGAGGCCCGCCTCGGCGGCGGCGGCGGCGGCAACGGGTCCGAGATCGCCGAGAGGGTCCGCGAGAGCCTCGACTACATCAACGAGCTGCCGCGCGACGTGGCGGACCTCGTGCGCTCCGTGTACCGGCTCGGAACGCTCGGCGCCGTCGTCCCCACCACACTCCTCCTGACGGCCGCGTTCCTGGCTTCGTTCTGGGTCAAGGAGAAGGTGCTTGAAAAGTAGGACGTCCCGATCTCTGTGAAGAAGCCATCGGTCGTCTGAGCAATAGTTGTAAAAGTCGCAGTTCAACACTGATGGGTTAATCTCGCATTCCGTGCTCAGTTGCAAAATAGCAATGGTACCGTCTTCCTGCCGTACTGTGATCGAACCCGCGCAACTGGAACCTCTATCAAAGTGCCACGATTGTGTGTGAAGAAGCTGTCAATATCCATGACAATAGTTCGCACCCCAGTGTCATCTGCTTAGCCCAGCCTTTTCGGCTCAGCGGACAGAGTCACCAATGGCTACGAGACGTAGGATACACACTCTGTCTGCTCGGTTATCTGGCTGCAACGGAGTTTCTTACCCCGCCTCCATCTGACGATTCCATAGCCATTCACCTTGGCGCACAACTCGCAGCAACCGGTGCATTTCCTAGGTGCACGTTGAAACCCAGCCTTTTAGACTCTTTGGCTGCTGGTCGTATTTCTCTCCGGCCATCCTGAAAGATGCATACATGGTCCAGGCCCAGGCTAGGGAGTTCCGACGGGTAACGATAGCCGCCTCCCCGGAAGATCTGGGTGGGAATGTATCGGTTTCTGCTGGTTCTGCAAGTCGAAAGGCGCGCCTTGACGGGACTCGGTCGTGAGATACTGCGAGAATAACTCCTCCGCCCGTGTTTGCGAAGCATACAGTACAGAATTGCGTAATTGTCATATCACATATTGCAAGCTAGTCCTAGTCACTACTCCTGGCAACTCGTAAAGGCTTCATGCAGGTCCGTAAGCCATCCAATCCAGCATCGTCCAAGCCAAAAGGCGCCAGGAGTCTTGGTCCAGAGAACCGGACTTTGCAAACCACCACGTACACCCCACAAATGCTCAGGTGAAGCTGTAGCATAGAAAAGCGGCAAGTTCACGGTGGCGGGTTAGCAATGTAACAGTAGAGCTGACAACCCCTGTTAGAGTTCTTCCAGACGCCCGACCGAGAATGGAAGTAAGAAGTATCGTGTGTTAACCGAGCCCGCCAAGCGTCGAAACGGGTGTCGCGCACTTGGCCTCTGCCCTGCGCATATCTTATTTGCTTGGCCCAGCGCGGGGTTATAACGCGCCATTCCGGGAGATGCCACCGGTCCGGCCCAGCTGATCTAGGGGCCTCATCAACTGTTCCTGGCAACTTGTGGTGTGGTGGGTGGGAACTCGCAGACGGATGGGCTGAATCTGACTGCGAGGAGGGGGTTGAATAGACGGGAGCAACCGAGACCAAGGTCGCAACATGGCTCACCCCGATGTTGCAATACCATCCGGAAACGTCTCTAATGCTTACGGGGCCAAGATGCTCGTCAGCGCTTATGACGGCCTCTCCAGCCGTGTTGGACGCCCGGAGATGCAGGATTCAGGCTTCTACTTGGTCTCATTGATAATACTTCGAGTCTGAGCGTCCCATCGTGAGCATTCTGTTGAGGCCATGGCTAACGCAAGGCCAGCATCGGTTCTCCATCTTCCCGCAGAGTATCGCAGAATACGACTGAACAAAGTAACATGCCGAGTGCCCTTGTTCCAGACCAGGCAGGTGCTAAGCTCTTCGAACGGCAACGAGAAGCACTGCAAGTCGGCTCAGAGGCAGAGTCTGTACTTTGACCAATGGGACATGTCTCTGAGACGGCGGCTCTTGGAATCGTCTACTCCGCGACGACTTCCTTTTGCCTGATTGGATCAAGTTCCGTCAAGAGACTGCAGTCCATCGTCAACGTGATGGAAGTTGTGGATAACGCAGTTGAGTTCGGTATCAAAAACGACTTCTATTTGCCAGTTCGGACCAAGTATCGAGTTGAAGCTGTTGCGAGCAGGGTGGGCCCACGATGCATACCTGAGCGAGGCCGTTCTTGCAACTGAACACGTCCGGCGGTCTCTGTCGTCGTCCTCGATGTCTATAAAAGGACCACGATGTCTCGACTCTGAACCACGTTATATGTCCTCACTCTCTCCATCATCAGCAGCCAGCCAGCCAGCCACCGCCTCAGCAAACCCAACCTCGCACTCCAACCAAACCACCCGTCCCAAACCCCCCCTTTCCAAAATGCACTTTCTCAAGCTCGTCGCCGGCCTCGCCGCCACCGTCTCCGCCATCGACATGCAGTTCCACTACAGCAACGACTGCGGCGGCAACTACGTCGTCTGCGGCGGCCTCAACCCCAACGTCTGCTGCGGCGGCGGCACCGCCACGAGCATCCTCTTCCGCTACATCCCCTCCAACTGGCGCATCGAGTGCCGCGGCTACGACGGCGGCCGCTGCACCACCCGCCGCTCCACCATCCTCTCCGCCGGCGCCACCTCCGTCTGCATGCGCTCCGGCGGCTTCCTCTTCACCGGCTCCGGCTACGGCTTCGTCAACCGCAAGCGCGCGCCCGAGGACGCCGGCGAGCAGTGCCTCGAGGGCGAGCGGGACGGCGCCGCCGTCTCGCAGACGTCGTGCGAGGGCAGCCAGGACCCGGACGCGCTCGTCCTCGTCGACGGTACCGAGTTCAACCTCGTCGGCCTCGAGCCCGAGAAGCTTGACCAACTGGTAGGCAGTCTGACGGGAACCCCTTTTAAATTTTGGATGAGACCAGCTGCTAACTTGCTTCTTCCTTGTAGTACGCATCCAACTCTATTCTCCCTGGTTCTGCCCTATTCACATACAGGCCATCTGCTTGGACTGCTCTCCTCCCTCTTGTGGGTATTTTGCTGACTGCAGCTCGTTTAGCTTGACCCTGGCTGCCGACCCCAACGTCACCTCTGCCGACGACATCCCCGAGGAGTTCAAGCCCCTTCGCAAGCTCTAAGCGCAGACAACGGCCTGACTGATGGAAACCACTGCGGTGCCATCAAGGTGGCTTGGGCTGCCCAGCTGGAAAGGGAGAGAGAGAGAGAGAGAGAGAGAAAAGGGTTCGCTTTGTGGAGGGGAGAGTGTGTATTTCTGGACTGATTTTCTTTTCTTGATGTTATTCGCTGCAAAACTGTCGAATACCATTGTCCGCTCTTTGTGGAAGGGCTCTGGCGCCAGATGTCCCTTTCAGAATAGAAAATGACAAAGTCTCTTCCAGAGGATCCATGCCCGTTGTAGCCAAAAGTGACCAAGGTGCTCATCAAGGTCAGTTTGTAGAAAAGAAATTGTGATTCTGGTAAGTTCTACCTATGAGCCAGCCGTCCGATTCCGAGAAATGGTCAGTGTAGCAGCCTCAGTAGATTGAAAATTGAGCCTAAAGGCCGAGACCTAGCCAGTCGTACACTGCGGTCGATGTACGTTGCGGCAAATGATAATATAGTCGGGACTTTTTACCTCTGAATTGCATATTCGACCGCAATCTTTTCCCTCCCGGTTGAAGACGTTGAAGCCCTGACATGGTCCTCTCTGCACGACAGTTGATGGGTTCCACAGTGAGCATGTTTTGGTTCGACAACTGAATGTAGCACATAAGCTTAACGTTCTAGGAGAGCACGTCAACGAGGTTTATGGCCATCACCAGCTTGGGCATCGAGCTTATGTGCAAACACCTCAGGTTCCTGGGGACGCTCGAGTCCGAAAAGCCACGCCATTGCGGAGCAAGCTTACTTCCCGTAAGCAACTCATCCAGGTTTCTTTTTGCAACTCGGCATGATTTTCCGGGAACTGCAACGTTCTTCTTATCGATCAAAATAAGATGCACCCGCTAAAGGCAGCTTCGTCGACATCTTTGCCAGATTTTGAGGTAGTACAACCACAGACTCATGATGGCGATGGACGATGCTCACAGGCCAGTAGACGAGTCTCCCTACAAGCCTTTTCACGGGCTTTCGATCGATAAAAGCACACGATTTTGCAGTCAATAGTATCTGAGATTCAAAAGAGATTCAAAGACCATTCTTCTCGCATGGACGAGGCGTCTGCAGGTACACCCGTGTCTCTAGGCGTAAAGAAGGTTCGTACATACGCGAGATAGTCTCGAACGAGTCTTGTGGCGTGAAATATTGGAAAGCTTTGCAAAGATTCGCAATGTGTTCTCGTGGCCCTCTTTCCCAGTGCTTCTCGTAATAAGCATAAAAGGCTGGCTCCTGTCCTGGGAAGCCGAGCCATCTTCTCTCCCTCTTTCAGCACACATCTCGGCCACTCCGTCTTCTCCCCCTGGTTCTTACTCAACTGACACTCTCCACGATGAAGCTCGTGCACACGGCTCTGGCCCTTGTGGCCTTGGCCGGCACCCCTTTGGCCGCATCTGCTGACTCCGCCAACAGCGGCGACGTTCCCTTCCCCGTCCCTCTCCCCACTCACCCTCCCGGCCCGCCCGAGTCCAGTACTACCGCGCCGGCTCCCGCGTCGACCACGAGTTCCAGACCCCGTATCGGGCTGCCTCTCCCCACGGAACCCTTTACGTTCCATACCACCACCACCGTTATCCGCCGCCGCCCTCGCCCCACAGGCCGGCCTTGCATCAAGAGTCCAAGGATCTCCAATCTCCCCCTTCCGAGCGCCTGGTTCTGCCCTCCCCAGCCCACCGCCGAGCCCACCGCGCAGCCTACCACGGAGACTGCCGCAGAGACTACCATACAACCTACCGCGCAGCCCACCCCAAGGCCCACCAGAAGGCCCTTCCGTCCCCGCCCGATTTTCAAACCCGCTCCCACGCACCCGCCGTGGTCTCCCTCGCCTGTGATCCCCATGCCTGGGATCCCCACGCCCGGGATCCCCTCGCCCGAAGATCTCGTCACCCTCGACGTCGAGCGCCCCATCCTAAAGGAACTCGAGGGCCCGTTCCTGACCCCCGTCCCCCACCTGCCCTTCCCCTGGGAGCGGCTCCTCGAGGCCGCCAACATCACCGCGGCCTTTGACCCCGCCAACCTCGACGGGCCCCCGGTGCGGGAGGAGTGGATCGACGCCATGCTCGAGCGCGTCGCCGGCCTCGACCCCGAGAACCTCGACGAGAGATACCTGGCCTTCTACAGCGCCCTGGGCATCGTGGAGCCCGCGTCCGTGATGAGGTTCTGGGACGACGTCAAGGACGCCGTGGAGAGGATCTGGCAGTGGAGGGTCAACGGATGCGCCGTTACTCGTAAGCACTCCCCCCCCTTGCCGTGACCTCTCGTGTGTGCTGTCGGGTTCTGGCTGACAACTTTGCTCCCTCTGCAGAATGCATCTCCGAGAGCGCCGCCTTCTTGGGATCCTGCGCCTCCGCCCGTGGCCAGTTCTTCGCGAGTGAGATTGCCCCTTTTTCTTTTTTTTCTTTTTTTTTTTGTCGTTTCTGCCCCCGTGAAGAGCAGACGGCTGACCTGGGTCTTCTTATAGACCCCTTCGCCGATGTGGCCTGCATCTGGGACGTCGCCAACCTGGTCGTCAACCCCGACGGGGCCTGCCGGGAGTGCTGGAAGATTGTCCGATTCGGCGACCCCAAGCGCGGTGAGGACGGTGAGAAGACCCCTTGCGACGGCGACAAACTCGCTTGCGAGTAGTTCCGTTGTGGGCTGTATTCGAAGCGGACTGTCGCGAAGGACTTGTACGGTCAGGGTTCGTGAGTGTGCTGTGGGGATGAAGCGCGTTGCACCAAGAGTAGACAAGATAATCACATTGCGTGCGCGGTAGCGAGGGTGGCGAGGGTGGCGAGGGTGGTGAGGAAACAATCTATCACAGTTCTTACGTCTTCGCGCAGAGGTCGGTCATGTGAAGCACACATGGGCAACCAGATGTCGTCCCACGCAGTCACTCATCCGAGGTATCGGCATTGTCCCCACAATTCCGGAAGTGACGGGCTGCCGTGAATTTTGCCGGTTGTCTCATCCGGCGCGGGGTAAGGTCCACTTATCCCCCGCGGAGCCGATCTCAACCTCGGAACTCTGTTTATGCCAGCCACGATAGCTTCGATTTCCTTCATCAGCATCGCCAGCTCGACCTCACTTTCTACACATATGCATGACACCATGGCTTGGGACGACGAAATTCCCCAGTTCCAGAAAGCAGCCGTCATCGAAAACCCGGGCCCTGATGCGCGCGTCGTCGTCCGGGAAGACGTCGCCGTCGGGCTCCCGGGTCCTCACGAGGTCCTCGTGCGCATGGAACTCACCGGAGTCTGGTACCGCCCACAACCCCCGCACGCACTAATTACTTCCTCCGTGCTGACAACCAGCCCAAAAAAAAAGCGGCTCAGAGGTTCGGGCCCTCAAGGGCTGGGGTCCGTACAACCCCGTCGTCGGCCACGAGGGCATCGGCGAGGTGAGGATGCTGGGCCCCGACGCGCCCGCGCACCTCCTCGGCAAGCGCGTCGGCGTGAAGTGGCTCTACAGCGCGTGCGGGTCCTGCTCCGTCTGCGACCGCGGACACGCGAACAACTGCCCGCGCCGGCTCAACACGGGGAAGCACCGCCCCGGAACGCTGCAGGAGTGGGTCGTCGCCGACGGGCGGTACCTCACCGTCATCCCCGACGAGCTGGACGCGGCCGACGCCGCGCCGCTGCTCTGCGCCGGACTCAGCATGATGGGCGCCGTGGCGAAGCTGGACGGCGAGCTCTCCCCCGGGGATTGGGTTGTGGTCCAAGGTTCCGGCGGCGGGCTGGGTCACCTCGGGGTGCAGATTGCGGCCGGGATGCGGGGTTACCGCGTAATCGGGGTCGATTCGGGAACCGGGAAAGAGAGCATGACCACGAAATTGGGCGGGGCCGAGGTTTTCGTCGACTACGCGACGGAGGATGTCGAGCGCAGGGTTCTGGAGGTGACCGGCGAGGGAGCCCACGCCACGATTGTGGTTTCCGGTTCCGAGGACGCGTACCGGATTGCGACGAAACTCGTCAGGTCGATGGGGACCGTTGTGTGCGTGGGCTTGCCTCACGGAGACTTCCAGATGCCCGTCTCCGTGATTCAGTGCGCGGCCAAAGGTACGTAGTCTCTCTTGATGGTTGCTGGAAAAGATGGGAGGAGGGGTTGATTGCTGACGCACGGCGAGCAGCGCTGACGATCAAGGGAGCCATGGTGGGGACGGAAGAGCAGATGACCGAGTTGATGGCGGCGGCGGTCAAGAAAACCATTAGGCCTATGCACGAATCGTTTGCATTGGACTGCACTCAGGATGTCATGTCCCGGCTCGTCGGGGGCGATGTTTTTGGAAAGGCGCTTATTAGCCTTCGCTGACGCCGATAACTCCATGGTCCACCGAGTACGGTTCGAACAATGTGCGCTGGAAGGGCGGGAGGTATCATACGAATCGTTGCAGACACGCACGCACGTAGCTCATCGTGTTGATGTGAAGTGAAGCCACATCTCGGTTCTCGTCATTGCCTCTCCTATATCATCTTCCCGTCGGCCACTGCCATCTATCTCTCTTTCCAGTCATGCTCACTCGATGATGCGATGGACACTGCAATATCGGAGACGCAGGCAGAGTTGACAAGAGTATCCATCTACTCATCTGTGGCCGCTGGTATCACCTCTGATTTAGATGTCGCATTCGTGCCGCGACGACTCACCCATCTCTAGGAGCGTGGATTGCACCAGACCTAGAAACTTGAGGCCAGAATATTGCACAAGTTGCCCAATCCACCTTGCCTACCTACCACGCGCTGTGCTGGCCCTCTCCAGCCGTTACAATGGGCAAGGTATTCCACTTCGGATTGCGGCGTCGCTGGTACGTTGCACCGGCGATGCTCGCTAGACCTGGTCGGTCACCATCGCGAAGGTCCATCTAGCAAGCGGCGCGATTCTCAGAGCTGATTATCGTGCCGAGTATCGCCTAAGGCGTCGGCACTGAAGCTTTCCAGCTACCCGGTCTAAGCATCCGCACTGTACAGCTTGAAGCTTTCAGGGCCACATCGAAGGGCCCCCGAGTTGCAGCCGTCCTAGATCATGTTAGCTATAACCACAGTAAGAACTGTCCCGGGAGGATGACCAAAGTCGGCACTCGCCTGCAACTTCCTGAATCCTCATAAAGAAGGAGACCTGAGTAATATTCAGACTGCACGTTCAGGATACTTTAGACGCAAGGGGGGGAAACTATGCATTCGTTGATTGGGATGAAAGTAGCGTGGTATATGAAAGAGCTGGGCCGGACTGCAATAGGAGCAACGTTCACGTCCACGAGAAAGAAGATGCCAGTCTGCATGCGTGATCACTGCTACAGCAGCTCCTCGCAAGCTCTCCAACGTCTCGCTAAAGTACGAAACTAAAGCTCTCCAACTCAATTTCAAGACTCGTTCCACTAAACCTACTGCAGTTACCAACTCTTATATTATAGCTAGCTAGACTTACTAAGACGAACGTGTGAAGTTGTGGTATGTTATGTGTCAACGGTCGCCAGAACAGCAACACGCCATCCATCTCCACACCCTCCCTCCTTCGCTGAGCACACCATCAAGACCCCCAGCCTGCACCCCCAAACTCTCCATCTTCTCGAAACGAACCTCCAAGAAACACGTTCATCCACTGATACGCCGGCCATCGGCAAAAAGGCAAAAGAGAACCGGAGGAACCTCGACTTTAAACGACTCCAACTCGTGTCTCTGTTGCCGCGAACCAAACTCTGTCTTCCGCCCCTCTGTGAAGGAAAGTAACACTCTCGGCAGTCGGCGCGACAGACAGACTCGCTGGTATCAAACAGCTCATCGAAAACTCACGCACACAGAGTTCAGCACGCCATGCTCTCCTGTCGGCTGTGCAAAAAGAATCTCGCAACTCACCCCCAAAGAACCACCGTTTTCGCCATCCAGACTGTCACAAACCGATGCTTGAGTCGCTCAGGAACGCACTTGCCACACACCCATCTCCCGGTACCATCAGAAATCAGCCTCAAAACTCACACGGAATGGCAGCACAAACCCCATCGGACATCCTGTACAGCACCCGAAACCGAGTCCTTCGCGCGCTCGTCACCCTCACTCGCCCTCTCCCGAAACTCTCAAGCGCTAGGGCGTCAAGATACGGATAAAAGCCAAAAAAGGTTCAACTTGTAAAGTTCAGTCAGGCAGATAAATTCACCAGCCAGGAAGAGCAGTGGAACCGCTCCTACGCAGGAGCGCAAAGAAGCATCAGAGAGAAAGAGTTCATGACAAGAAGCCCCTCCTCGGCCCCGTGGAACCTTAATCAAGCCTCACTCCGGCGCTTCGACCACTACGATACCTTCGTAACTTGACCCGCAGGGAAAAACATTGTTCAGATTTCGGGGATTTTCTAGGAAAGAAGGCAAAAAAAAAGAAGGGTAGTGGTTTTTTAATCAATCGTGTACACTTCCTCGTCTCTCCGAACATCCGAGCCTTTATACAGATTGCTCCACGGAGCACCGCCCCCGCCGCCCCCGACACCCATCTACCATCTACCAGTACAATAACCCGAGCTCCCTGAGATCCCGCAACCTCACAGGACCCCTGAACATATTCTAGACCCTGTCAATACCAAATCGTGACTTCCTACTTGTATTGCCATCAGTTCGGCTCCGTGACATCATCCAACCAGCGGACCCAAGACCAAGGGTCCGTCCGAAACACGTCTCAACATCACCCCTGCTCCCCGTTTCACCCACATCCACACCCACAACCAGACGCCAGGGCAGCAACACGCCAAGCAGAACGTACCACTCCCACACTGCCACACACACTCTTACTGCTTGGTTTTCCCGGACTTGTCCATTCACGGCAGCTTCCATCCCCGCCTTGTAAAGATTCTGCCGCCGGCTAGATCAGAGGTAGGCTGACAACAAGGCCGTCGCATGAGCCGCAGTCCGAGACGCGGCGGATCTCGAACCCGCGTTGATCAGACGCCGCAGCTTCGACCGGGGCCTGGCCAGTTCGAATGCCGGTTTCCTCGTGCTTCGGCTGCCACCCCATCTCAGTTAGACTAGTGGATGGCTGTCATTTGTCGTCGTAGAACTCGTCGACCCCGGCATCACCATCACCGGGAGGAACACCAAGCATGTGTTTCCTACTGGAGTTGTGTCTTCCATTTCTTTCTAAGCCATACTGCGAATCCTATCAACGGAAACAACTTCCTCTAAATGTACAGAAAGGCGGGCGTGTGTTCATAAGGTGTATGGGAGGTAGAGGGACATTAGAACAATAATAAGAGGGTGGGAGACGGAAGAGAGAGATTTGCCAGTACTTGTCGATGATGTAATGGTATCAAAGCACGGGGACGCGCTGGTTCTTCATCAATACAGAGAAAAAGAACCGTCCACGCCCAACCTCGTTCGTTTAGCAACCTCATTGACCATCGTGTCAAGTAACAGCCCAAGAAAACAATAACACCAGAACCCTTTGAATCGTGGCCCCAGAACATGGAAGTGTCAGTCTTGTCGGTAGGGATCCCGTGTCGTAGGCGAGCGTATCTCTCAGTCTCTTTGGTCATCGTCGTCGTTGCGCAATTGACAGGTCGAAAAATAAATAAGCACAAGAATTACGAGAGCTCCTGGATGCAGGTCTGGACCTGAGCATCGCAATCGGCCGTGGAAGCTCCGTCACCCTCACCACCGTTGATGGCGTTGAAGCAGGAGTTCCTCTGAATGTCGCAAGAACGCTGCGCGGCGCTGGCTTTGGAAACGAAAGAGTTGCCGTTGACGGAGAAGGGTCGGCTACTGTCGCCGGATTCAGTGACCGCCGGGGCCGCGATTCCGCCGAGAGCATTCGATGTTGCGCCTCCCTTGCCGGATCCAGAGGAGTTGCCGTTACCGTTTCCTCCGGATCCGTCGCTGCTGCCGCTGGAGGCGTCTCCGCTTTCGGTGGGCACCGCCGCCGAGGGGGCTACCGTTGAAGTCGTCGCCGACGCGACGGACTTACTGGCGACGTCCGCGTCCTCCTGACCGGACGAGTTAGCATCGGGTGTACCTTGCGCACTGCCGGGCAGGGGCTGTGTTGTGGCCGCACCAGGGTTACCGAATCCGGGGAATCCGCCGCCGCCACCTCCAAAGGGGTTTCCACCACCGGGAATCTGAGGGTTTCCACCGCCGGGGTTCTGAGGGTTGAAGGCACCAGGGTTCTGCGGGTTGAAAGCACCAGGGTTCTGAGGGTTGAAGCCACCAGGGAATTGTGCTTGAGGGCTGGGGTTAGCGAACGGGCAAGGGAACGAAGGGGCTTGAGAGGGGGAAAAGAAAAAGCCTGAAGTCGAGGGCGTCTGATCTGGGGGGTTCTAAGGTTTTGCGGTCGCTCATGTTGCATTACCTTGACCAGCGCCTTTACCAGTGGCAGCAGCCTTGGCGGCGTTGCCTCCCTTCTTGTTGGCGGCTTGCTTACCTCCTCCGCGGTTTCCGTTGTTGTCTGCAATTCGCTTAGTATTTTTCGGCCGAGGCTCGGGTGTGTGACTTACTGTTCTGGTTCTGGTTCTGGTTCTGATTTTGGTTGTTGTTGTTGCCACCATTGTTGTTGTTATTGTTGTTGCCGCCGCCCTTGCCACCACCGACGGTGAACTTGTTGCAGTCGTCCTGAGCACCACGCTGAGCAACGGGCATCAGAACAGGCTGGTGGTTGGAGGCACTGCACATGGTGCAGACGCGGTAGTTTCCGGCGGGAAGACCCTTGGCGACGGTGGCTTTGAGGTTGCCGTTGCCGTCACCGGCGTCGTTGATACCCTTGAAAAAGGAGAACTTGGTAGGGTCCAGGGGTTGGTTAGGTGTCAACGTGTTGCCCATATCCTGAATGGTGACGTGGCAGTGACCAATGATTTGGCCATTTCCATTCAGATCCTGGGGAGCCGAGTAGTAGGTGGCCTGGGCATCAGTGAAGGAGCCAGCAGCCAGATTGTTGACCTTGAGCGTGACGTCGAAGTCCTTGTTCGCCTCAATGTTCTCGTTGTGGGCGGGCTTGGTGAGGACAGTGGATACCATCTTCGTGTTGGACGGAATCTTGCCCATGACGATTCCGTTGCAAGATCCTCCAGTCTTCTGCTGGCCATCAGTGAGGGTCTCGCCGACGCAAAAGTTGATAAAGTTGGCATTGTCACTGTATTCATGTCAGCCGCATCCAGGCGCGTGCAAGCTTGACGCCTGGAACTCACGTGGCCGACTGCGCCTGCTGGGCGGCGGGCGTTCCAGCAGACTGAGATCCCTTTTGCACGGCGTTTGTCTGTAAGCAGAGCTGGCCATTGTTTCCGTTGTTGTTATTGTTGTTACCACCACCACGGTTTCCACCACGCTGTTGACGCTTGGCCAGGGCTGCGCTCAAGGGCGAGTCAATGTCGAGAAAGGCGACAGAGGCATCGGCAACGACGGCCATGCTGGTCAAGGCCGCAACAAGCTTTTGGATCTGCATCTTGTAGCGAGAAGCTTGTCGTTACAGGGATTCGGACAGATTTGGCGACCGAGTCGATTCAATAAAAGTACTAAATTGTCGTTCGAAGGGTGGTTCCAGACCGAGGAGCGAACAGAGTAAGGATGCGAAAGGAACGGTCACAGACTTCGGGATACGTAGCAATAGCAGAATAGAAATGAATGAATGAATGTGAAGACACACTCCCAGCGTGAGGCAACAGGAAGAATGGAAATAAAGGTTGGAGGACGAAAAGAACGATTGGAAGTGAGCGTGACTGTGGTTAAGAAGGAAGGGAGGGTCTACTATACAAGTATTAATGCCAAGACGTGGAGTCTTATATGCACAGGGCTGCGGTTGCAGGCTGGTGCCGGCACAACCAGGGGCTTGGGGGCCGTGGGGACGAAGACAGGCACCCATGACGGGCTTGAGAGAAGGAATCGTCTCCACGGGTCCAAAACGCGGCGCAGGGGAGTGGGATGGGAACGATGTGCGAGGGGGAGAGCAGAGACGACGGGCCGGACGGCTGGTAGAGAGGAGTACTAGGTGGAGGTGAAGGGGAGGTGAAGGAGCAGCAGAGTGCACGCCTCAGACCAGGAACTTGGGGGGTGCGCCCATGAATGATGCGCTTAGAATCTGATAGCCACGCAGGTGGCTTGTCTGGCGAAGCGGCATCTCTGGCTCTGCGGACGACGAGCTGGGGGGTGGAAGCATGTGCCTAGGACCGATAACGAGGGCTTCGGACAACTCCAGACTGGGTATCTATGCCCAAAGTAGGAAGACTGAGAGCTTCAGGCGGGTTGGTAAGCTCTGTCTGATGGGTTGGGGTGCGACAGCCAGCTTACAGGAAACGACGCCTCCGACGCACCAGGGGAAATAGGAATCAAGAGACTACCGTCTAGTAAAGACGGTGATCTGAGCTTTGGGCAGGCGCACGTCAAGCAAAGTGATGGGAGCGGCAGCAAAATTGGTGGAACCGGTAACCTCTGAGTGTAGGAAGAACCTCAGTCAGGGCGAAATGAACAAGGGTGGACGTTGGTTTGACCAGCATAATGGTGGTGCCAGAAGTGGTGGCCGTCCATTACGGACAGGTGCCGACGGGACTCAACTGGATGGCAGGCAACGAGACAATTTGGACGGCACAAAACTTGAGTCGAACTCTGTAGAAAGGTACAGTTCAACCGGCCGTCTGTCATCCGTACCAAGTCGGAGGAAAAGAGGGGAGGAAAGGCGCAAAGAGGTGGTAAGGGGGACAGAGAGGAGAGGATATGGACAGCAGTCAAAAAAAGGACGTGATCTCTGATGCGGCTCCTTTCGTCGCAGAATGGGGTCATGACAGCCCCACAGGGTCCCAGCGTAGCTTAGCGAACCAATAGTAAGGCGCTGTGGCCACCACATCAGGCAAAAGGCGTTTCGCCCGAGGCGTCGATGAAGCGAAACGAGACACTGGATGGTTTTTTTGGACCTTCCCTTCCCCTCGACCTTAGCACCTACCTTCGAAGCGAGTATAGGTCCTAGGTATTGGGGTCCATAAGCGCGATACCTGTTTATTTTCAATCTTCGTTTGGCCTGCGATGAGGTGCCGCGACTGAAGTCGGTGCCGACAAATGAAATTAGGACTTTGAGGAAATACCACTGGCATGTTACGGCAGACATTACCTTGTCCACAGGTGCTGCGGCATAGAAGAGCAGGTTAAACGGCACCGTGCGCTACAACAAGAACCCAGTAACCACACCAGGGCACCCGCTCATGGTATTTGCCAATCATTGGTGAAGTGGAAACCTGAGGTACCTACCTTGCAGTAGTAAAAAGAGCATGCTGAGCACTACACCGACGATCAAGTCTCACGGTGGCGTTAGCGTGCTGTAGCTCGAGGGAGCCCTTTTTGATAGAAGGCGCGTGCCTACTGCTACTGCGTGCCTACTGCGTGCCTACTGCGTGCCTACTGCGTGTTGCTTGCCTGCGCACAACCTGGGCAGTCTCACGCCGACTTCCGTCTAAGCAGCCTCCCTCGTTGCAATCTCATTCATTCTTGCCGTCTATCAACCTAAGGTACCTACTTAGGTACCTACGGAGACAGTAAGGTACCTAACTACCTTAGGTACCTACCTAGGTAGCTTACATCTACTTGTACCACCCCCATTGACGGAGGCGCTGACATGAAAGTGGAGCACTCCGCTTCAGGCTTCAGTTGGCAGCTCCGTCAGTCGACGCCCGGCCGACCGTTGCCTCTGCCCCACGTTACTGTATCCTTCCCTTGTTCTGTAAGGTATACCACGATGCCTCGAATAATGCGCCGTCCATCCGTATCTTACGCGTCACTCGTGAACCTGCACGAGAAATCAGGCTGCTGAGTTGCGATGTTGTTTAGCAGTTCATGCTAAGCATTGACTGATCGGCCACGATTGACTTCCGTGCCGGTTCCCCTTCACTTTCGAGTTGGCGCCCGGACCGGCGACGCGTATGCCAGGGCCTCACAACCACGTTACAGAAGAGATGTCGCCATGTCACGACGGCCATGATGGATGTACAGTGTGTACTTGCTGGCAGTCACTGCATTAGGTTCTCATCTCGAATGCGCGCCAACGTTCGTCCAGTGAAATAGGGCAACCCATCACTATCGCTCCTGCTGTGTCTTGTGTTACGATGTGGATGAATCCGAAAAGTGGGTTTATCCTGGCCGGAGAAAAGCGTAATGAAGCCGGAAGCAACGTGCCCGATTGATAGGCGAGACACGGCGACTAAGTGCTAGTAATTGGCGGCTACTGGCTGCATTGCATCCCATCGCATGGCAACTGAAGCGCCGGTCTTAGCCCGGGCAATGTCATCATCTTGGCCCATTATCAAATCTCCACCACCCCTCGTTCCTTACCTTAGGTACGGAAAGTGTGCTCTTGTTGACGCGTTCCACAATGAAGCATGAGCCTCGTCCACATCGCCCGTGATTTCTTCGTATGGCTTGGCGCGAGTGCATCACTGCCGACAGTAGTAGTGATGGTGGTGGTGGTGGTGGTGTTCGGCGACCGCGATAGGGCGGAGGGTCCGGAGTTAGTGCACCATCCGTTCAAAGTATACGACTTCCATCTGGGCCCTGCGAACCGACGACCAAGTTGCGATCGTTGCTGGCCCGGAAGGTGGAGTTGCGAGAGACTCTGCGTAGGTAGGTACCAATCCACCCAAGTAAGGTGAGGAAGTTACGGCTTCGGTGCGCCTGCCTCCAAGGGCATGCGGTGCGATCGTGCGATGGGTACGGGGTACGGAGCAATACTGTGTACCTATGCATGCGCAGGTACTTTAGGTAGGATGCGCAGCAATGGTGGCTTCAAACATCCAACAAACCTAACCTCCCGCGTGCGAAGTTCGGATGACGGCAACGCTCGTCTTTGGTCGGCGATGACAAGGAAGCCTACGTGCCTGGCTTCGAACGGATTCTCGTGCGGCTAGAGTGTCTCGGATGAGACTCGCTTCCCGTCAAACACTCATAGCCATAAGTCCCAAGCATGATCCAAGATGCTTCTCAGCGTACCAAGCGTGCAACACGGTGTGTGTATGGAACAGGTGAGGTAGGTATCCAGGCACAGAGATGACGATCCCGGACTGTGGCCTGGAGTTCAAGAACAGAGTCCGGGGCACCTACTGTGTAGGGCCTGCAAGGTCTGACACTCGGTACCTGCAGCGGCCTTTCCACGGAGATCTCCAAGGCCCACTTGTATCTTTCTAGAATAGGAATAGCTCTTCATCACCCTTTCCTCTCTCAGCTTTTAAGGTTGCCTTTCATCTAGCGTCCCGTCCGCTAAGACCCGCCCCACCCTCGTGGCCTCCAGGCCTGGACACTTTACTGTAGTATCGAAGAAAGTAGGTGTCAGAAATAAGCCCTGCCTTTATTCAGTAGTGATAATAACTGGCAGGGTTGGTAGAACCAGATCCCGAACCAAAAGTCCTAGAATCTGGGGGGGTGTGTCAGAAATAAGCCCTGCTTTTATATGTACCCTAGCCGGCCGTACACAACAACATAATACAGGCGCGCCCACACTTTTGTATATGCGACAGTAGGTGACTTCACCTAAGCACCAAAAGGGTCAATATAGGGGGGTCAACATAGTTATATAATTCAAGTTATCTAATAATATAACTATTAGTATAAGAGTTTGTCGGTTGCGCCATGCTGTAGGGCATGCGGTAACCGCACGCGTTGCCACATACGTGGCAGCATGCCCTCCGCGCCCCACTGGCGACGGGTGCTAGGCACCTGGCGCCAGCCGTAGCCACACGCGTGGCAATTGGTATAGGGCATGCGGTAACCGCACGCGTTGCCACATACGTGGCAGCATGCCCTCCGCGCCCCACTGGCGACGGGTGCTAGGCACCTGGCGCCAGCCGTAGCCACACGCGTGGCAATTGGTAAGTAATTACTATGCTGTAGATCTAAAGCCTTACGTGGCGTCACACACCACATAATATAATAAGAACAATAATGAATAACCAGAACACTAGTTTGTACCTATATAGCAAGATTATATATAATATATATTACCCTCTAGATTAACTAATACTAATTAATAGTTAACTTATTTATTACTACTATACTACAGATTAGTAAGACTAATTATAATAGAAGAAGTAACTATGAAAAACTATATTTAAAATCTATATAAAACGAAAGATTATAAAACTAACTACTTAGATACTTTAGATTCTCCTTATTTTAGTATTTTAATTAGGATATTCTAAAAAATATATTAATATTTTAAAAGGCTTTTATAAGACTTAAATAGAAATTTTATATTAAAAGCTTTTATTCTAATTAAACTAAAATATACTCTTAGTAGTATTTTTAAAGAGTTTTCTAAATTTATACTTTTAATTATTACTTACTAAAGTACGTTTAATAAATATAATAAACTTTATTAAGTTTTATTAGATTTCTATAGTACTAAAGACTTATAATATCTCTAGCTCTAAATTCTTAAGATCTATATAACTTCTTAAGATATATCTTTTATTTTCTTTTTATATAAATAAATAAATCTAATAATTTCTTTATACTATCTTAATATCTATAATAATATTTAAATTACTAGCTTTTAGAAAAATACTTATTCTAAGTATTCGTTTTATAAATATAGGGATACTACTTAGTATAGTTATAATTATTAAACGAATACTTAGAATAAGTATTTTTCTAAAAGCTAGTAATTTAAATATTTATAATAATATTTAAATTACTAGCTTTTAGAAAAATACTTATTCTAAGTATTCGTTTAATAATTATAACTATACTAAGTAGTATCCCTATATTTATAAAACTCTATTAATATCTAGATCTAATACTATTTAGATAGATCTAAAATATTAATTATAAAAGCTTCATCAACAAAAGTACCCTTCTTATTTTAATATATTTAATATATTAAATCGTATTGTATAACTACTTAGAGTTATATAGTTATAAGCTTTTTTAAATATTTAAGAATAACTTTAAAAACTAGCTTATTTTAATATAATAATTTATAGATATTAAAATTACTTATTATATTTAAAACTACTTTTTCTTCTATAGTATTAAGATTAATATAAATAAAAAAATGTTTTTTAGTATTTTATATTAAATTACTTAATAAAATTAATTTATCCTTTAAACGTTTAAAAAGATTACTAAGACTAATAAATATTATACTTCTTTTTAGATAAATATTAAAAAGTTCTCTAAGTAGCTTGAAGACCTTATAGAAAATAATTCGGAGGTTATACTACTTATCTATAAGGTTAAACCTAATACTTAAAAAATTAAACTTACTTTAATTTTCTTATAAGTAGTAAAAGAAGGATAATAGTAATATAAATAATTAGTTCTTATACTTCTAGTATTAGTATTATACTTCTAATTCTTCTTATTAGTTTTATTAATATATAGTTTTTCTAATATAAAACCTCTTTATATATAAGAAGTAAACTATAAGTATAATAACTTATAGTTCTTAAGATAATTTAAATATTCTTTATATATTCTTTCTACTACCCCTTTTAATAATATTTTAACTAAATATATTATAAACTTTATAAAATTCTATAATAAGATAATAAAGTATAATAGAAACTTATATAATATTTTTAA